>CAHIKZ030002748.1:115000-190747 GCA_903632075.3 Acanthosepion pharaonis | reverse complement strand
TTGCTGTTTGTATATCATTTTCTTCCATTAAGAAATAATAGCATCAGATCACAAAAATACACCCCATCTTCCTCCATTTTTCACTTTTAACATAAAAACAGTTAAAATTCACAGTCAACATATGAAACATATCGAAATATATATATAAATGTCACTAAAATATATATATATATATATATATATATATATATATATATATATATATTTCAGTAGAAAAAACACTATTTTATTGAACTGCTGATGAAATCAGGTATGATGAATAATTGTGATACTGGTTTATATATATATATGCGTATTTATATGTGTTTGTGTGTCTGTTTATTTGACTATTTCTTCATCAAAGCATATTCAGTATTTCCTAAACGTTGGGATATGTATATTTATTAATATATATTTCTTTATCCTCATTTTCTAACCATCGAGCTGGCTTTCATGTTTACCTTAAAGGTAAATTTTTTGTATTTTTTTCTATATACAGTGACTAATATCTAGTTATTTGAACATATCTTTTGTATATATATATATGTCTATTTTCGTTATATATATATATATATATATATTTGTCTGGAGAATTGCTTTTCTTTTCCTGGGTTTGCCTCTTCTTTTTTCATTCTAAAGACATTTGTCAGAATTCTTTTTCGGTTATCCTCCCTTTTTATCGAGGCATTATAAGTGTCAATTTTCATTTATTTCACATGTGATATATATATATATATATATCTGTATATATATATATATTTAAATTGCATTTATATATTTATATATATATATATATATATACATCTGTCAGTATATATATATATTTATATACACCCTTTCCTTCTCGAAATCTATCTGTTTTGTTAGCAATATGTATCAAAATTCATTCTTCCTTTACATGTGACAATTATTCATTCATTTCGCCACAAATTTTTTTCCTTTCAGGTCAACTATGAAAGAAATTTAAACCCTTCAGGCCGCCCCTTAAGGTAAGGCTTCAAGAACACCAGAAAAATGGTAACATAGGGAAGTGGAAAAAATCAGGCGTGGCTGACCACATATGGAGAGAGAAGGAGATCACCGCCCTCTCTGGGATCATGTTGAGATCATAGACAAAGAACACCATTGGAAAATTCGTAAACTTAAGAATCAGCACATATGCTAGGCCACAAAAATCTCCTGAGCCGACCAAGCATAGAAATGAATACAATATGGGAACCAGTAATAAGGAGTGCCAGAGAAAAGCAATAATAACAACAAAAATTGCAATATGAGCTCTGGTAAAACATGAATGATAACAGCAAAAAATTGCAATATGAGCACTGGTAAAAATGGTTGCTGAAGACATTAGGTTTATAATACCCAGAAATTCATACACAGATGTCCTCAAGGACACATGGCACAGTGGATAAAGGCGTTAGTTAGATCCAGTGACAGACCCAAAGAGTGGAGTTCAATACCCGGTTAAGGCAGTGGAGAACTTTCAGAGAAATTAACAGGAGATAACTGATAACTGACATCCATTAAACATGGCACGGAACTAGAACAGTCTACCCCAGTGAGTGAAATAAAGGGTTCAGTTCGACATTCCAACCACCTGAAGAAGGCCGAAACAAATAAATATGGCGACAAAGATGAGGACAATAGTCCGAATAATGTAAATAATACCATGGGTAATACCTCATCTCAGAAATATATTCAGACATTAAACAGTGATTCCAAAGTTAATAATGCTTTTTAAAAAATGTCTTTGGAAATTGAGGACATTTAATAGAATAAACCCTTTTTTATTTGTTCGGAAAATTTCAAAAATACATTATTTTTTTTCCAAATGACTTCAGGAATATGATGATAGAAAAATTGGGATTAATAAATTGAACTGCAACATTTTCAATTTATTTCGAAGGATTCGAAAATACAAGATGCATAAAAATTTAATTTTAAAATGTTTTTTTTTAAAAACGAATTTGATATTAAATTAAAACCAAACCCAAAAAAGGTTTTGTATCACAATCCCTTAAGTCCTTGTATTTTTGTCATGAGCCACCATTTCATATTCACATGGAAAATATTTGAGAATATCAATTATTTTTCTTATTGATCTATAAAATGATTTAAATTTGAACCGTAAATCTACGCTTATTTACAATAAATAGTTTGTTCACCGGATTTTTTTGAATGCTGGTTAGTAGACGGAAAGATATTCCAAAGCCATTAAAAACAACGGTAAATGATGGAAAAAATGATTATCAATTTTGATCGATATTTTTAGATAAAATGAAAGATTATGATTTTACATTTGGCAAAGCAAATATTTCAGATGACTAATACCAAATAAAAATGGTATTAAGATTGCAATAATATTCAAAATGGATTCTCTTTTTTTCCAAAAAAGCTCAATTAAATAATTAATCGTTTTTATTTTTATTTCGTCCTTTTTTTATAATATATGATGGTTTATTAAATGGATGTCATATGTAGTCTGATTAGGAAAGTTTGAAAATAATGTAAATTTAAATCATTGCATTTGTTTTAAAAAACATGGACCATTTATAACCAACGATTCTTAAATTGACCAAAAATTAAGCATATGATTTCGTTCTAAATGCTTTTTTGAAAATTATGAAAATAACAAAAACTGCAATTTATTTCGGTCTACTACATGCAATAGTTTAAAATCAAAAAATGAAGTGTTTGTTGATAGGACGATAATACAATCATTATATAAAAATTTATGAAAAGGAAAACATTATAAACTAACCCTTATTTTGAAATATAAATTAAGAGGGTTAACCTGTGATCACATAATTGAAAATATGCAAAAAACAAATAAAATGAATATAGTGGATTTGGGTTCTGAAAAATGAAACAAATATGAATAATAAAGAAGAAATTGTTCTTAAAATTATTGTTCATTTTGAAAATGTTATTTTAATATTGATCCAAAAGTTTCTCTTTTTTTTAAAAGAGCCATTAATTGTTAACATTTTGGGGAAAAGAAAAAATTCTTAGTCTTTTTAAATGTTTTATCCATTTTGGAAATAAGAAAGAAATTTTTTTTTAAAAAATAAATTTCCAGGGAATTTTATAAACCCAGTTATTCCTGGAACAATTATTGAAAACCTGAACAAAGAAATTAAAAAAAAAGCAAATTTTTTTCTTTTAGAGTTAGGCATCCATCAGAACTAATAAACTTTATTAAGTTTAATGGCATCTTTTGGTATTCCTTTTATTCTTTAAATTTTAGGGAAAAGAATGAATGTACTATAAATGAACATAAATGTGTTAAAAATTTTTTCTCGATTTTATTTTCATTTTATATTTTTTTAAAGATTAAAGATCATATTTTGACTAAGTTGGTATTTTTTCACAAAATTCTGAAAAATGGTAAGTTTGATTCAAAAATGGAGAAAATTAAAAGTAACTTTCAATGTTCAAATTTTTCAAATGGGCATGAACAGGAAATTTGCATGTTGTCACTTACCAAAATTCCGTTTTTTACATAAAACAGAGAATTTAAATTTTCAAAAAAAAAATTTGTATCCATAGTTTAGAAAAGGCTAAAAACTTTTTCAGATTGTTAAATCTAAAATGCCTTTAATCTTTTGTGTTTTTATGATGTGCATTCTTAAAATATATACATTTTTTCATGAATATGAAAAGAAATTGTTATTTTAATGTATATTATCCTAGACTATAGTAAATCCTGGGGACTTTAGTTTTAATTAGGGCCAATGTATTAAATGTGCTTGTTCCAGAAAGCCAAGAATTTAACAGATACACTTACTTTTACTTTCATGTAACCTGAAGACGACAATTATTTTATTCTTATATTTAACGATTCCAATTTTTTTTAATTTATAAATTTGATTAAACAAGTTGTCCAGAGAATATTTTCTTTGTGGTATAGTTGAATTTGAAACCATTTCAGAAAATAAAGGTAAATACGGGAAGAAAATTTATTTTAAACATTGTGAATGTACTATTAAAATATGATTATATTGGTTTATATATATCGGATTGTTCATAATTATAAACAGATTATTACTCCATAAAAGGATCCAACATTTCAATTGTCAAGTTTCGAAATGAATGGAAAAAATTTAAGTTCTCAAAAGTAGTAAATTTTTTTCTTTAAAATGTCAACATTATTAATTTGTTACATGTATATAATCTCATGTTCGATTATAATTCACTTATAAAACGCATCAGGAAACGAACAAAATATAAAAAAGAACTCAATAAAAAATTGTCGCTTTTTCAGGGCAGAGTGGGGACTAGTAACATATTTCGACATACCAAATATATAAGCTGTTGAATTTAAATGTGTTTTCATACAGTCCAGTTAAATGTCTTATTTTTTTATTCTCTGACATTTATAAACAATTATAAGCTGTAATGATATATAATTTGGAAGAAGAAAAAACTTATTTGTCGATAGAATTGATATTGATTCGGAAAGATTCCATTGACATTTGAAATAGAAAAAACATTGAAATATGAAAAATAATGTATTATATAAAATATCCATATCTGAAATGATCCTTTTATGGCTTCACTTTTGGGAAACACGCTTTGAATGAAGACGAAAAAAAAAGATTAAGATAAGCAATTTGGAAAAACTATTTTTATTAATAAAGATCAAAATTTATTTAATATTTACAACCTGGAAATATGTTGAATCTCTAGAGGAATGTGACATATGTTTGGTCGACGAAAAGGTACTAAATTTGAAGAGATTAAAAATATAATAAAACCATGGAGAATGTAGGTGTGATTCATTAATAAAAAAATTAAAAAAATTTCCTGAGATAAACGAAAATTAAAAAACTGTTTCAAATTCTGAATATATTTTATTATAATGGTCAGTATAAAAATGTTATTAAGCTGGCGTATTTTATATTTTAAAAAAAGTAATTATGCATTAAAATATATATTATACCGATTAGAAGATAAAAATCTGTATCCATCTTTTTTTTTTATATACCGTGGGTGTTCCGCCGAATTGAAAATTTAGATTCTTTGGCTTTTCATGCTGGTTTAAATTTCCATTTGCTGCATATAGCTTGTTATGTAAAAAAAAATTTAAAAATTGTATATATTTATATGTATATATATAAATATATTTCGATATCGGTATGAATTGAAAATGTATTTTATATATACATTTTACGAAACTTATTATAATTTATATTTCCAAAGAGATATATATAAATTATATCCGTATATATATATATATATATTCGGATAAATATCATATATAAAGACCATCTAAAATTTGAAAAAAATAGTAATTTATTTACATTTTTATTCAAAGAGTTTAATAAGACATCCATTAAAGGAAGAATTTTCTGCCACAAAATAAGTTTTTATTTTTAAAAATTAGGAAAATTATCAAATTCTAAAAACATTAGAAAACGAAAATTTATTTTTTTTATTCAAATTGCAATCAATGTTATTTTATTGTATACTTTTTATGATAAACAATTATCTTAGTTGATTTGAAGTTTAATTTTTTAAGTGTAATACCTTAATGAAAAAAGAAATTCTGAATCGTTAAAAATCAAAAAGTTTATCAAATCTAGTTTACCACAAAAAGTTTTATATTTGTCAAAAAAAATTATTATATATAAAATATATTGAGAAATGTTGAAGGACAATAAAACCTGAATTGCAATATATTTCTAAATTAAAAAATTTGAAAAATATGAAGGATTTATTTCAAAATTTTTTTTAGATTTAAAAAATTTTTAAAATGGCTCAAATTTTCTGAAAATAAGACAAGTTTTTTTTAAAAAACAGAATTAAAGTTTATCTTTTCAATATTTTTAATTGTTCTGATTTAAATCTAGCTATTTTCATTCTTTCAAAATATACAGAATAGTATCCCAAATTTAACCCTATAATCAAAATCTTTCAATTTTAAGATATTCATTGGTAAGAAAAAGTTCTACTCAATGAAAATATCTTAACTGCAGAAAATTTTATTGGAAAAATATTTTGAACAAAGACTAAACAGTTTTACTAAGAAAATAAACGGTTATTTTTTTTTTTCGATATATTTTTTCACATTAATTTATATAAAAAGTATATAAGTCATTTTGTAAAATAAGAGTATTTGTGTTTAATTTTTAATGAACCGGTGAACGTCAGGGTCTTGACTTAAAGCCTATAATTCTTTTAGCCTGAATATCCTTAGGGATATTTCTTGTGATTATCAGAATTAATTACTGATTTGATTTGATCGATCCCTTTCAAACAATACAGTAGAAAAAGTTTAAAATTATATTCAAAATCTTTTGCCTAATTAAATAAAGAAGAATTTGGTAAAGTTTATCTTAATTGTTTTATAGTAAAAAAAAAAAAAAAAAATTTGGAGGAAAATATAACAGAATTAATCTACGGAAAATGGTCAAAAAATTATTTTATTTAATAGGTTTAAAAGTAATTTCGTCATAAAATGTATTTGAAAAACCGTGTTGTGTCATCTGTTTTCAAAATTAAAGTTGCATTGATTTGCTAGACAAAAAAATGTTATTATCAACTATATCCTGTAATTGTCAAATTGCTTTGTTCTGAAAAAAAAAAAAAGACAAAAGGTCCATCTTTTCTGATCCTTCAATTGTTATAACTGAATAAGTAAAGGCAGGATATTGTATAAACACAACGTTTTTAATTCTTTTTCATATTCTTAAACCAGGAAACAAATGACAGCAATATTAGATCCTTGTTAATTTCTTGTAAATGTTTTGTAGAATAGGGATTAAGAAAGATTATAAAAAATGTTGAATTAAGATGCTGAACTAAGCGAATTTGAGAACAATATTTAACAAGTTCACATTCTTGCTATTTATCCTGTCCTCACTCCAACCTCTTTTTACTTTCAAAACCAGCTCCCAAGGCCTTTATTCTTATCAGAGATAAGAATATATGATTAATGAGAGAGCTGGGAAATATAAAAAGGAATTCCACCACCATTATTCTTTCCATAGTGCCATAAAGTCTGTGGGAAACCTAACAACTTGTTCACTCTAACCTGTTTTCATTACCTTCAAAACCAACTCCCAAAGCCTGATTCTTATCAGAGATAAGAATATATTTTCTGACCAATGAAGGGGCCAGGAAATTTGTTCAACAATTTTGGAGGGAAAAGTCTCCAATTTTCAGACGTTACCAAATCTCCATAAATTTGGAGAATCTTTGCCTATTTGGCAGTGAGAATTCAGCCCGCCATCTGTGAGGTAGATGATAGGGAGCTCCAATTAACAGAACCACTTTCAACCAAAGAAGAACTTCCTACTAAAGGGCTGTCAAGAACGAACGTCAGTCCACAATTCAAGACCAATTCAAAGCTGCATCCCTGCACCACTCCTTTTGACAAGCCCACTGGACTTCTTTCGTCGACCTATGAACTCACTCAACTGCAAGTTTCCTCTATCTATCAACAATTTCCCTACTCTACAAGAACTGTGAGTGTTTCTATCTAAGCCTTAACAAAATTCTACACACTTAAAGAACTTTTTAGGTGGTCAGAGAAATATTTTGAGCAAGCCTTTTTCATTTATGAACATTTTCTCTTTTCCCTTTCTTTCTCTCCTAATTGTCCTTTTATCCCTTTACCCTTTTTTTTTGTATATGTAAATAAACACTTTCTTCTTGTATTGTTACACACCGTGCAGTTTTTTTTTTATTCGTACATGCCTAAAAGAGAGAGTTTGTTTGCTCTAATCTTGCTGTTTATTTACTTTTTTGTCCAATTTTTTTAATCCTCAACCCAATTTTTAATCTCAACCCTTTGATGCAGGAAAGTCAGGACAAATTTCCCTGCACCTTGTTTTTTGATTCATAAAGTCCAGTTGCCATAGAAAAGAGTTCATCAAACTATTACCATTGAAAAATTTATAGAAAAAGACACAAGGAAGATACCTTTTTGGCAGTGAAAACACTGAAGCCAAAATGCTAAGTCAGGACCAATAATATTGTAGATTATTTTGATTTTATCAAGAATTTTTGATTTCATATAGTAGGATACCAAACCATATACAGCATTTTTATTCTAAGTATGAGTGAATGGCAGATTTATAATATGTTAGATAGATTCAGGAGAGAAAAATTATCTAGCATGATACAGTGAACCAACTTTCTAAGCAGCAGACATTGCAATAAATTCAATATAATCATTCCACTTCATGTTAGCCAAGAATTTAAGCATGAGGTGATTAGTATCAAATGCTGACTGCAAGGAGAAAGGGGTCTTTTTGGGGATTGATGGAAGTTCTTTTAGAGGCATTAAAATTAACAAAATTCTCCCTTATCCCAGTTAATAATAGAAAATGTATGTCATTTTTGAGATCGGCTGCCAGTTTTACCTTATCAAGCTAATCAGATTCTGAAAAGGAACTTCTTCAAACAAAATAAGATTTATTGATGGATTCAATTATTTGTGTGCACATGTGTGTGTAAATATATAGAAAGGGAAAATGTCAGACAAGATGTCCAACAAAATGAGGGTTAAATTTATATTGAAATATTTCAACTGAAAAATATTTGAAACTTCTTCTATAATATTTATCCCTTCAGGACATAGGCAATAATAGCTCTTGACAATTTTCTCTCCTTTGTTTACTTTAGAAAAAAAAAAAATTAATTTTAAATATAAAAAGTGCCAGATTTCTTTTAAACTTTAATGTACCAATTAGAAAAAAAATTTTTTTTTTGTTTACTTGAATTATGTCATCCCCACTTTCACAAATTTAGAAAATTTTCCACCACCATCTATATAAGTAAATACTTAAGTAAAAGTTTCTTCTTCTGTATGCCATGTCTCCTCAGGACATAGGTGATGATGGCTCACCACAAATTCCTTTTCCTTTATAGCTCTTACTAAATTTTGTCTTCTTGTTCTCTCTACTAAACCCTGTTTAGCCGTTCATTCATTTAAGCTCATAAGATATGTCACACATTGTTTTCTTCTCCCTTCTTGCTTTTAGTATGTCCTGTCAAATTTTCCAAGCCCTCTTTCCTCACTATGTACCCTATGGAAATTTCTACTGCCATTTCTAATGTCAAGTATAAGTGTCCTTTTCTTTTCCATTTCCTCTAAAATTTCATTATTTGCTCATGTTTTTTTGGTATTCTCGGCATCCTTCTAGTAGAAACAACATAATTCAAAATAGAACAAAATGTTCCAAAGATATCAGCTTTGTTTTCAACCACCAGTTATTTGTACATCATAATATACATACTAAGAGGATTTGCTAATATTATAGATAACTGATTTGAACCTTCTTTGAGATCACATACTACATTACAATTTTGTTTTCAATTCCTTAACTTCAAAAACTACTAATCTACAGTTTACATGAAACTATGTATCATATTTTCACTGACAATTTTTCTTGTCAATATCCATCTTTGAATGTTCATAAGTCTACTATAAATTCATGTTCAAATATTGCTGTCATGCCTGATCTGGTGCTTCTGCTATGTATCTAGATTATGATAAAATCCAAAGAAGAATCTGCATTTTATGGGCTATCATAATTCTCTTCAATGTCCTATCTTTGTAAATTTGAGAGATGTTTGTCTTTTGCTATACCTCCCAGTTCCTGTTCTGTTATCCATTTACAGAGTCTCACTAGGAGAAGCTACTTGCCATTTTATAGTTTTTTGACATCTGCTAAAAGCCAGTAAATCCGTCTTCATCCAAAGTGAACACTTAAAGGCATAAATTAAAAGATTCTCAGCAAAATCCAAAATAAAAACGTCTGCAATGTCATCAGTTCTGATCTTTTTAATCATCAGAGATAACTTTTTTTGCCTTCCATCGGCATGATTAATGGTAACCTCCAAGTGAGTGACTCATTGCACCAGCTCAGGCTAATGTTTCCACTGATAGGAAGCAGAAAAATTATATTGAATAAATTGCTAGGTCTGCTGCTAAGAAAGTTGGTTCACTGTGTAATGCTAAACAGTTTTTTACAGAATCTATCTTATACATTTTTAAGTTCCCCATTCATCCATACATTGAATATTACTGTCATATCTAGCCCTGGCACTTCTGTTATGTATTTAGAGATTCTTGATAAAATCCAAAGAAGAATTGGCAATGTTTAACCTCTATGCCCACAAAAACCACTAAATCAAAATTTACTCCTTTATAGAATGGTAGATAATAAATCTTTATAAAAGGTAAATAATAAATATTGCATTGTAATTAGTTCATTTATTTTAGAATTTTGTAGATAAATATTGCCGAAAGGAATCAAAAGTGTATACAGGAATAGTGGTTGTCAAGGGATTATTGTCCTTTTGACATACTATTTTTTTGCATGTACAAAAGTTAAACATTGCTCCTGTTATAGTAATATAATTTAATTTAAGCAACTTTCTTTCAGGCATTTGCATGTGATGAAAACTGGTCAAATTGCTTGAAGATATTGAGTTGGTGAAAAGTTTGCAAGAAGACCATGGTGGATGGAATGAAGATATGAGAAAGGTAAAAGGTCTCTCAAACTGAGCCATTATCTGTATTTGGCAATAAAAAGTAAATATATTAAAAAGCAATTTATAAAAAGAAACACTTCATAACAAGAGAGGATAAAAAATACATATTACTGTAAAATAGTTATATCAAAATAATAATTAAAAATAGTTATTTCTTATTGCTATTATATTTTGTTATTACCATTTTGTGGCAATATTGTATTTTCTTGTTAATACAACTTCGACATAAGATGACACAGTGTTTCTGAATTTAGATAAAAACGGAATAAATTACATCCTTGAGTATAATACGCACCATATAGTACAGCCAACTCTATAGAATATTTTTTTTCAAGTTGCCCTTATCATCCATTAAAAATTCAATGCTGTAAATATATATTTTTCAAATAAAATATTCATGGTATTAAGTAGAGATGAACCAGATGTTCAACCATTATGTTTCTTCTAATTTCCATTTTCTTTTTTATTTTCAATTTTTTTAGGGAAAAGTGATAACTAGACATATGTGGTAATACATTTTAAGGTGTTATTTAACTTATATTTCTAAATATTAATAAACTATGAAAATAAAAAATATTGTCTTTCATTGAGAATGAAAATAAAACAATTATTTTTGACATGTCAAATACTTTTGTTGTAAAAATTGCAATCAACACCTGCCTACTTGTGTTTTATTATCTATTGTGCTAACTGAAGGACTTCCATGTCATATTTGCAAAGGGTTTTCCTTTTTATGATCACTTAATTGTTCTACATTTTTCTTTTTCAAGTTGCAACATTTTTCTTTTTTTCATTGGGAAAACTGGCAAAGTTGTTCAGATTGAAACTCAGCATATTTCTGTGAAATTTGACACAAAATATTGCACATGCTTAAATGGCATGTGTTGGCCTAAAAAACCTAATCTGGATATATCAGGTAAGTTTCCTATTTGACATATTTTGCTTTTAGTTTCAAACAGAAAATATAAATTTGGAGAGTTATAAACTTTGATATATTTAGGAAAGATATTAAAGAATAAAGAAGAATCTATACTGGCAAAACTGTCTGCATACAAGTAAAAATGAGTTCAGTAAATACGCAAAAATAGAAAGAGTTATAAGACAAGGATGTGCTTTTCACCTGACTTATTCAACTTATACAGTGAGGCAATTCTAAAGAATTATTCGTCCTACCAGGATTCATTATTGGCAGCCACAATAACATATGTAAATGACACAGTGTTGATAGCAGATATGGAAAGGCAACTATCAGTATAATAGTAGACTGGCAGTAAGATTTCATCAATTTGCATCTGAGCTAGCTAGTTGTAACCATAATTTCCGTGCTGACAGTTTCTTCTTTTTTCGTATGCCACATGTCCCCTCAGGACATAGGCAGTCATAGCTCTTCATGCCCTTTGTAGCACTTAATAAATTTTATTTTTTTTGCTATTTCTCCAAAACTTTGTTCTACTATCCATTTACTCAAGCTCACTAAGTATGTCATGTGTTGTTTTCCTCTATCCCTCTTTCTTTCAATCTGTCTTGTGAATATCACATTTTCCATGCCTTTTTTACCTCATTACATGGTCTAGAAATTTCAACTGTCTCTCTCTAATATTAAGTATGTTTTTTTTTTTTTTTCCATTTTCTCTAAAACTTTGTCCATGTTTTTCTTGCATATTCTGTCCATTATCCTCAACATCTCTTTCTCTTTGAGAAATCATTCAGCTTTTTTTTGCCATATGGGAGGAAACATTACATAACAGTTCAGTATATTTTCTTTGTTTTCTAGTGAAGTTTTCCTGTTTCTTAACACTCTGCTTAGCTTTTGAAACTTTGCATCTTTGGCTATCCCAATGTGCCTTTGATTTCAGTGTCATCAATTTCTATACTCTGTTAAGGAATATTTTAAATTTTTTTACTTGTTTGATTTTGGTATTTCCAATTTGTAATCTGCATTTTGGGTCATCCTTTTTGCTAACAATCATGCATTCTGTTTTCTTGCAGTTGATGTTTAATCCTTTCTTCTCGCTTTCCTTCACTACCTTTTATAGGAGTCCTTGTAGTTTTCTTTCCATATTTACTATCAACACTGTGTCATCTGCATATCTAATGTTGTTAAGATTGTGGCTGCCAATAATGACTCCTGGTAAGACTTCTCTCTCAGAATCACCTTGCTGTATAGGTTGAATAAGTCCACTGAGAAGACACATCCTTTCTATTTTTGTATATCTGTTGAACTCATTTTCTATAACTACAACTATAAATTTTTTATCTGCATGACCAAACTTATTTTCCTTATACGATTTACGTAATTACTTTGATAATTAAAAATGTTTAAATAACTGCTCTTCATGTTAATAATTAACTGTATAATCATGTTTTTTTATTCAGAGGGATATTAAAAATACAAAATGCTGTGTGGTGTCATGAAACCACAGATGATGTACTTCAATTGCAGTGTGGTCATGTTACTGTTCCAAATGCAAACACTTGAAAAAATGTAATAAGTGCTAAAGATGAAATTTTTGATTTCCAGTGGCTAATTGAAACAGGATTTTTTTTTTTTTACTTTTCTTTATTCCTGAAGACAACTGTTTAAAGATGTTTTCATATTTTATCAATTTTTCCTTTTTATTCTTTCCCTGAAGAAGTCTTTTTTTTTTTGTTTCACTCTACCAGTCAGCTCAAACAAACAGGATTCTCTTATCAGCAAGAAAAATAAAAATCACTTTTTTTCAAACTATGAAAACAGATTTTGAGAAATTAATTTTTTGAGAGTAAAAAGAGACACAGAGAAAACAGAAATTTAATTCATTAAAAGGATCACTATATAAAATTGGATCATTTGAAACTAAATAAATAAAAATATTCTCAAAGTTTTTTGTAATTTAGATTAGAAACTAAAGTTTTGTTTGCCTTCAATTTTAACCTTTTCTTAATTTAGACTTACTTAAAAAAGAGAACAGGTGGCTATTTTCATTAAAAACTCATAATAAAAGTAAAAAATTGAACATCATTGTTTGACATATCACATTTATCTATTGTGTACCACTTTGATACCTTTGCTTAGTCATTCACTTTGAACTTCAAAAATTTAACATCAACCACATTTAGAATTATTATTTTAAGAAAATATGGCCAGCAGCATTATCACTGCTCTAATCCAGCTAGTTGAACAATATGAAACAGTAAACATTTGAAAATTAATAATTATGAAATTCTTTTGTTGAATTTTTTTTAGTAATTAATTTAATCTCTCTTTTACATTTTACTCAGCATAAAATTTGTATATTTTCTACTACTACTACTAATAATAATAATGATACTTAGAGAAGAACGTGATTTAAGAAAAGAAAAAGAAAATACACCATGTTTGACAATGTTCAACAATATTTCAGTCTTCTTCAAATTATGTTTAAAAATTGCATACAAGTATAAAAATCTACAAAAATTATAAGTTACTAAGAGGGAATTAATCAAACAATTTAATTTAACTTATCAACTAACAGAAACGATTCTTAATCTATGCAGTTTATTGTTTTGCAAAATTTTATCCTGTGTGACCAGTGAAGATAATGATCTATCCCTGAACTTATTTCATAAAAATATTGCTTTGCTTGTTGTAACTGTTTGTTATTTTTTAAATTGAGTTTTTCTTAAACAATAAAATGAAATGAAAAAAAGATTTTAAGAGATCAAAATTATTATTTTAACTATCTCCACTCTTCAGCAATGTTTAATGTTTTAAAAATCTATGATTAGAATTGTAATAAAGCCTAAACACATGAAAGTGAATTTATACATTTTCTTAATGCTTGACAATTGACAACAAATTAATAAACTATTTATTTATTAGAATGTTTATTTACAATATTTAATATATTGTTTATTGGAATGGGTGATTGGCTAATTGCCAACTGATTCAAACTTTATAAAATGGTTAATAATAAAGATTTCCTTATACTTGATTCACATTTGTTTTCCTATTTATTTCTTTAAAAATTGGTTAATGATAAATATTGCATTGCATTAATTTTTAATTGTATTAGTTTTAGAATGTTATAAATATAAAATTATTCTTGTAAATAATTATTTTCAAAACAATAAACATTACTAAGGAGTTAAGGTAGTTAACACTATTTTTTTACAGGTATGAAGGTCCAAGTTTGCCAGTTTCAAAAATAATAAAATGATTTTTTTAGATCAATATCTCCATGTCATTTTGATCACTAATTCTAACTTACATGGGAAAACAATAATTTTTTATATTTTTGACATCTACACATACTTGCATTCTCAAATCTTAGATTATTATTAGATAAAAATATTCCCCAATTACTTGTATATTACTGATTATTAGTCATTTGTAAATTTTTGTGTAAATGATAGTGAACACATTTAAGTAGATCTAATAAGAAAAATCTTATTATGTATGAGATAATGCAATACATCTTGCATAATTAATTGCCTTCAAAGTATAAGATAATGTCTGAGTTCTTTGAAAAATTCTGAAAAAAATCAGGTAAATACAATTAAATTAATAGATAATGGCCAAAAATGTCTTCATGTAAATGACAAAGACAAATGCAGTTATTTGCAAAGGAATCTAAATGGAATTTTTGATGGTTAATTGGAAATTATTTTGAATCTATTTATCATTGTGATGTTATCATGATGAATAGAAATTTTAATTGGTTTATATCAATAATTGTAGACTTTTTCTAAATATTTCAAATCATCAAAGTTTTTTTTTACGAGCACAAACTATAGAAATTACATATATAATTCTGTAACATTTATTTTTAACTTCTGCTCAGAAGAATTTTGATATTTTTTTATCCTTTGGAAAGTGATAGAAGAGTTTATTTTAATTGTGTTTTTAAACTTAATAAAACAAATAAACCTATAAAAATGAACTGATTTTGTTTTTTGTTCACTACTTCAAACTGGCTAATGAGCAGGTCTGTATCATGACGTTTCGAGGTCCCTAGGCCAATGAAATTATGCCCCTTCCCTAGCAGATGGAGCAACCCTCTACATTGCCATCATCCATCCTGAATATTTTTTTTTTGTGATATTCTGATAGTGACATTTATTTAGCTTCAAGTAAACTTATTGTGAATTCTTTAAATAAACTAGAATAGCTATCTTTTGTTTATCAATAAAAATATTCTTCAAGAAATACCACTATTTTACTATTTACTGCAAATCAAATTAGCACATATTTCAACATAACTAGAGTAAAAAGAAAAAAATTATAATCAACATGATAACCAACCTTGAGGGCCTCAGGCTGCAGCCAACAGAATAAATTAGCTCTGCTAATGAAATATCTCAATGAAAAATACTCTTTTTCATGGTGTAATAGATATTTTACAGACATGCTATCAAACATTGACAATTCCTGTCATTACTTATATTTGTTATAAAAATATAATCACTTTATTTTCCTACTTTGATAACAAACTTTAAAAATGCTTATATTCAAAAGATATGCCTAGCACTGGTAAATTTGATATCTAAATCCAAATGCAAAGTCTTGTCACTCCTCTGAAAGAGCCCCTCCCTAAGTGACCATGTCTTCAAAGTGTATCCATACTCATCATACTTGGCTAATTGTCGGTTGGTGAGACTATTTAACCCATGGTTGGAGGTTTTCAATTCAAATTGTTCTCCTCTTAGACAAACTGCCACCAAAGGCTATAGGAGGAAAATCCACCTGGGATATCTCCACTCTATTCACATTTTTGTCTGTGAATATTTCTAAGACTGCCATACATTTTAAAACTCTTAGAGATGAAGGAGAAGAAAATCTTGCTTAATGTCCACGCCATTTCCAGTTTGAAAGATGCAAGACAAACACAAAATCCACTCACCTTTATCATTTGAAAGGAAGCAAGGCTTAGAGAATTCTATAATCACAGGGCATATTGGAAGCAGATGGAAACATAACTGTTTTTAGTTTCAAATAAACAGACCAGGATAATTTTTGTTTAAAAATGCCTGCCCAGATCATCCTTGTTCTGACCACACCTTTTATTAAATATTCAAAACAAACACATTGTGCTAAAATGCTCACAGCTTAAATTAATGGGTGGGAGGAAATTTCATGAATATTTAAGAAAAGTGGGTGAATGGACTGGAGAAGACTGATTTAGGTAGTGGCAAATAAGGAATATTCTTAAATCTGAAAATGACATTGTCTATGTTTTGTGTAACTTGGAAAAACTTATGCAATTCTGGGTAAAATGTCTCAGGCAATGAACTGGATTCGATTCAAGAAAATAGTGATGAATGCAGTGGATTGTCCTGAAGCAATTGATAAGATATTTCACCACTATGATGTCTCATATTGATGCTGATAAGCTATAGGAATCTTGTATAATATCAGTCCTCCTATATAGTAGTGAATGCTGAATAATTTCCTTACAGATGAAGAAGATACTTGAAGCAACAGAAATGTTGTTCTACAAAAGGATGTTGAAAATACCATAGACCAAACATGTGAGCAACAACAAAGTTTTGGGGAAAATGGAAACAAAAAGGACATTTATAATTAACATCATGAAGAGATAGTTGAAGTTTCTAGGGCAGTGAATGAGGAAAGAGGGCTTGTAAATTTTGATACTCACAAGATAGATTGATGGTAAAGGGACAAAAAGAAAAACAATGCCTAACCTAACCCACCAACTTGAGTAAATGGATGGCAGAGCAAGGTTAAGGGAGATAACAAAAAAGACAAAATTTGCTAAGAAGCTACAAAGGACAAAAATGTGAAGAGCCATGATTGCCTATGTCTTGAAGGGTCACTGCACATAGAATAAGGAGATAAAGCAAATTTCTTACTAAAATTTTCTACGAAAAAAAATCATGTCTGGGAGCAAGAAAAGTAAAAATAAAAAACAAATCTTAATTTTCCCAGTTGTCTGTTGACTCCTGGCATTTTATCACCCAATAAAAGTTTCCTTCCAAAATCACACATTTTCAATTCAAATTTTAAACTTCCAGAAAAGAAAATATTTGCAATTCATTGTATTTTTTTCTCTGAACATACATACACAAAAAATCATGATAAATACAAAAAAATATATTAAACATCAAAAGGATTTTTTTTTGGTAAAGGAGAAAGAGAACACCATATCTCTTATCCTGAGTATTATGAAAGGTGCAAATGAAAACAAACAACTCATACTCTAATATGAAATTTTTCTAAAAACATAATTTATAAACATAAAAACAGAATACAAAAGTTTTCAAATCAAGCCTGCACAAAAAATCTTCTTTTGCACCTTATACTTAAACAAGATAACAATTTCTAAAATTACAATTTGTTATGTTAAATAATAGTTTGGCAGACTATTATTTTTTAGGGCAAAATGTATCACTGCTCTGACTTCCTGAGGTTGACCTTTGAGGTCAGATGGAAGACAAAACAATTTTAATTGGCATGAAAATGATAGATAACGAAAGGGTTTTCAAGGAGTCGAGTTTTAAACATCAAACAATGTAGAGATGTTTTCTGTCTGAAATGACTCCCCAATGTAAGGAGTGCAAACCCACTGGATAGGTAGAAATGTAGATGTTGACATGATTAATAAAATAGTTAAGTAAAATTCCCTGTGTTGAAGTTCTTTTATCTTTGAACTCAAAACAACTAGCAATCATCGTCCAAGAGAGAAGACTGCAGCTTTATTATCAAGCGATCACCATTGCCCAAGACTTCCACAGAACATATAGAATATACAAGAGTTATGCTCCTAAAACTTATATAAATTTTCAAAATTTTCACTTTTATACATTCAACAGTTGAAAAGGATGGCAAATTCACAAGCGCCACTGGGTAACTTAATAATTCAGTTTTAAACTATTTAAATTCAGTGGAGAAATCTCATATTTTTATAAAAGTTCAAAATCAAGGTTAATATTCTGATTTTGAGAATCTGCTTGTCAGTTTCTTTCTGCTTTATTTTCTTTTCTGTTTCTTTTGTTTTCTGATTCATTTTTGTTTCTTCCCTTTCACTGTTGTCATTGACTTAGTATTTTCAAAACAGTCCAGTTATTCATTTGTCAATGCCAAAGACTTTCTGGTCATTAGCCCAATTCATCTTCTTAAATAGCCACAAACCAGCTCCAGATTCAGATTGATAACTTTAATTTACCTATGTGTAAATTACTTTCCTCATTGTTTAAGTAACTCAAAAATGTATCTTTTTTAAACCACACCTGTTCACAAACTTTATTCTTAATTTGGCAGGTTTTCAGACTTGAGCCTCTTTTTTGACAAATTTGGAAATCAAATTTTACATGTATTTTTTTCCTATAAACTGTTAGGTTTCATATTGCAGTATTTACAATATCAATTTGAGCCTCACAAATACAAAGTTTTACATCAAATTTATTCAATCATTTTTTATTAACCATCTGGCTTTTTTTATAATTATTTTTAAACATTCCTCTCAGAAGAAAGTGCAATAAACAAATCTAGTCTATTGCATCAGTTTTATCTTTACCTTTTGTTAATTTTTTATATCCTTTACATTTTTTTTATTATATAAATTTTTATAATATTATTGAAATGATATTGGTTGAAAAGTTCTCAATAAAGATTTATTTAATGATTTTCACAGCAAGGTATCATTCCCTTCATCAGTAAATCACTTATTGGCCTTTTGACTGGGATGAAAGCATAGTATCTGTTCTCTCCTCAATTGAGATAGCAGAAGACACCTGATCCAGTGGATTTTAACCCTGTGACAGTACCATGCTCATTGCACTAAGAGGGGTGGGGTTGGTGTAATATCAATACTAGCATGACAGTGATCAAGGGGATTGGGCAATTTTTGTCCTTGGCCTTTATGCATATTCATGGGTGTGGGCACCCCACATTAAAATGTTGCATACTCCCTCTCTTTTAGGGAGGTCTTGGCCACTGTGCCAAATAAGCAAAATGTTGCATAGCCTCCTTGTTCTGGGTGTCTTTTAGTTGACAGTCTTGAGGCAATTATAATAAAATTGGTCAGAGCCAAAATACACTGCCACTAAAAAATAATAATCTGAAACTATTATTTAACATAAAGAGACCTTGTGTTTCATCCTGCCTTAGTGGAGAGGCCAGGTAATATCAATACAACACTTCTCAGCCTTTTGACCAGGATGAAAGCATAGTATCTGTCCTCAATTGAAACAAGACAATCACTTATTAGACAAAGGTATCTGAGTGACTCGCATGAAAGGCTTGAACAAATAAAACTGCAATCTAAAAAATATAGGAGTAAAGGGACTGATTAATTAAACAGTTCATTTTGTTTAGGAATTAATTTTATCTAAATGCAAAAAAAGTCTTCTGGATCCTAATATAAAAATCTTTTGATATGAAGATTAACAATAAAAAATAAGTTGCCAACAGAAATAATACACTCCTGATCAAAAATTTAAGAGTACTTGAAAAAATTTTTTAAAAAGACTGTTTTTCATGGAAAAATTTTAAACATTTCTTACTTAAGGTTACTAATTTTATAATCTAGAAGGTTATGTAGACAAAAAATTATAATCCAAACATTTTATTGAGAAATTGACATTTTTATAAAATGAGGCGTTTTACACTTGATCAAAATTAAAGACCAGAGACAAAAATTCTATGAAAAGTGTATGAAAACATTCAACAACCAAATTTAATAATGAGTTCTACCTCCACTGGTTTTGATGACTTCAAAAATTCTTTGGGGCAGGCTAGAAATTATTGTTTCCATTAAGTTGTGAGGAATATTGCTCCAGATTCTGAAGATAGCTTCATGAAATTCATTTTTGTTGAATATTGTTTCAATAAACATCTCTTGTCATCCATCCCCAAAGATTTTCAATTGGGTTCAAGTCTAGTGAGCATGCAGAATGTCTCAAGAGATGGACCCCATTTTCTTGTAGAAAGCTCAAGGTCCAGCATGCAGCGTGGATTATCCTGTTGGAATAACCATCCATCCCCACACAAACGATGGCCCTCTGTCACCAATGATGCTTTTTGTAGCATGCTAACATAATCAACTGCTGTCTGACCACCTTGCACCACCTGGAGCTCCATCGTCCCTCTGTAAAAAAAGGCACCCCATACCATTAGGGACCCTCCACCACTATGACGTGTGGAGAAAATGTCAGGAGGCATGTTTTTGTTATGCCAATATCATTGGAAGCCATCAGAACCATCTAGATTTAATTTTTTCTCATCAGAAAACAGGACTTTCTTCCACTTCTCAATGTCCCATGTTTGGTAATCATGACCAAACCTTAAACTGTTCACTTTGTGACATTAAAGCAGCCAAGGAATTTATTTGCGCTTTTTATTTACCATGCCTTTTTGTCGTAAGTGTCATCTGATGGTTACTGGACTGCAATCAGCATATGTGGTTGCCTTAATTTGACTAGAAAAAATCCACTGACTTTTACAACAAGCTGTCTTATTCTCCTACTCAATGCCAGAGAAATTTGGGGGGCCTACCAGTAGACTTTGCGTTTCCATAATTCGCAGTGTCCTGTAGAAAGTTACAAATCACAGTTTTACTGCGATTTACCTTAGCTGTGATCGCCCACTGTGACAAACCTCGATTATGGAAATCTAGAATTCAAGTACGCTCAACTTCAGTAAGTTTGCTTGCTTTAGGCATGGTGACACCTTTACGCAGTGATTGCTAATCTCTAACTGAACTAAAAACATTGGAATTATCCTAGATCTAACAATTTATACCCACTGGTCTTATAATTTTGATCAAGTGTAAAATGCCTCATTTTATAAAAATGTCCATTTCTGAATAAATTGATCAGTTTATAACTTTTTGTCTACATAACCTTTTAGAGAATAGAATTAGTAACGTTAAGTAAGAAAAAGTTTATAATGTATCCATGACAAACAGTCTCTTATAAAAAATTTTCAAGTGGTCTTAAATTTTTGATCAGGAATGTATAGTTTCCTTTTTGTCCTAGAGCCTTGGATGACAGTCAGCCTAGAAGGATAACTCTGAAATCAAAACCTCCAACTGTTAGTTAAATATCCTCACAAACCTGCAATTGATCAAGCATAGTGAGCATAGCTACACCCCTAAAGACCTGTATTTTGCTAGGCAAATTTTCTCATCTGAATCTATCTTGCATATCTATAAGTCTACCATACATCCTTACTTAGAATATGCTGCCACATATGGCACAGCACTTTCCTATTTCTCTAAAACTGACTTCCTGTGTTTTTCTATAAATATGTTCATGGTAATTGCTTGGATGAGCTCTTCGCCATGGTACCTCTGTGAGGAGAGTTCGTTTTTTGTACCGACGTCTTACGACCAGTGTTGGACGAATCAGCAATAATATGTGAACTTTTTTGTGTTTTCAACAGTTATTTACGGTAAGTTCCTTTTAATTTTATCTTATGTTTTTATTACTGACTTTTTTGCCAAAAGTTTGGATTTTTCTTTCTTTACCCTCCCCGATTTTACTTTACCCCCTTTTTGTTTCTTTATTATTAATTTTCATTTTCTTTTATAATTATTTTTTAATTATATTTCTTCCTTTTTAATTTCCTTTTAATTTTCAGTAATTTTCCCCCGCAAACCTTAATTTTTTGTTGTTTATTTACTCCACGTCAGACTTTGTTTTTCTTTTGTTTACATATTATTTGTTGTTCTTTGACATTCTTTGTTTAAATATCTGTTAAATATTCTGTGTTCCTTTATTTAATTCATTCATGTGTTAATTTTAAATTTTCATAATTATTTTTCTATTCTTTATTTCTTCCTTATTTTAGTTTACGTAATTTGTTCGTATTTGGGCTGACTAGAATTTTTCTAGTGACAGCCATATTGTTTTTGTGAACTTGTTAGGTATTTTTTGTTTCGTATTTTCTGTTATATTATTGTAAAAAAGATTCTTTTTATTCTCTGTCTTAATTTGTTTGACTTCGTTCGCGTACTCACATTTTGTGATTTGTAATTGTTAACTGTTTTTATTTTTACTGTATTTTTTCCTTTTTGTGTACATATTCTTTTTAAGTAATCCATTCTTGCGTGTTTAACTGTTTTTGTGTTGTTTCATTAAATTTCTTTTGTTATTGTGTTTTATATGTATTTATCTTTTGTTTAATTATATATTTTGTTTTTGTACAAAGAAATTTTTAAAAAATCTTGTCTTAAAATATGGGTGCTAAAAGAACTGCTAGGAAAAACTTGTTTGGGACTAAAAAAAAGAAAAATAACCCTTCTGACAAAATTTCCGAGAAGGAAACAAAAATGGATGCAGATGAGACCCAAAAATTAGATGTTAATCCAAATTCTTCTCAAAATGTAGAAGGAAAAAATAGTCCTGAAAAAAGTATGGTGGCCGCAAATGGTGATAATTCTACAACAGAAACCACATTACAAGAAGAATGTATTGGTCGCCAAAATTCTGAAACCAAAAATGTTTCAAAAGACAAAAGTATGGTAGCCGAAAGTGGCCAAAATTCAGTAAATAGAACCAGCCAACAAGATCAAAATATGGTGGCCGAAATTGGCCAAAACTCAGAAAAACAAACCTCCAAGAATAATGATGCAGTCAGAGAGACACCCTCATGCTGGAAGTCCCCGCCAAAGTGTAAAATCAACATGACAGAATTCCTGGAGAAAGCCAAGAGCTATGCACATCTGGTGACTGCAGATGGACTCTTTTCAAATCCCGAGGAACTTAGAAAGGTTGAGAAAAGAATTGTGTCAGTCTTTGTGGTGGACAAGCGCTCATGCAAATTTGTCGCCCCACAAAAAACACTGTAATTAAGGCCTTGACTTCTCTGGGCATTAAAGCTCAGGGAGTCATCAAAGGAAAAGGCTACTTCATGTGGGATGTACTGTTGCCCACGCCTGCCGACTGTGAAAATGCAATGAAGAGGGAACTGATAACAAAGGACCTAATTCTGCGCACAGAATATGAAGGCAGGTGGATGACCAATGTTGCAGTATATGAGGCTCCTCCTCAGATTGTCGGGGAACATTTGGCCTCTTATCTGTGCCAGTTTGGGTAAATATTTAGTGCTTCCTCAGACGATCTGATTGGGGGGGGGTGGAGTTTCGAGTTGATGATTGACAGGAAGGCCTTCATCTCTATCCCCAACTGTATGGATGTAGAGGGCCAGAAAATGCTGATAATTGTAACCGGCATGCTGGAAGTGTGGACAGACTGGTCACCTGTCTTCTTCCTGCACAGAAGGCCTCTGATGTTCTGGCCCCCGCCTAACCAAAATCCCCTTTGGTCAAGTCTGTACAATCCATCTCGCCTGTAATGGGCATGCCAGTGACTGGGAGTGGTGTGGAAAATTCCCCGGTTGGGTCCAAATCTCAGCCCCCATTCCCCGAAAAGCCTTTGCCTGCCGCTAGTGCAGTAGCGGAGAAGGAGGAGGGAGAATGGCAGGTCATTGGTAGGGCAAAAGGGAAGACCTAGGCAGTGGGACCTCATTCCACAACCAAAACAGGAAAAGACACAAACAGTCCCACTCCCTCTACTAGCGCAAAGGGTGACTCTCTGGCCAGCAAACTATGGCAACAACAACAAAGATATGAACCCAGCTTTGAAAAAAAACTGCAAAAATTAAGACATCCTACATCAACAAAAAACATCTGGCTCTTCCTCAGTTCCTTCATCCCCATCTTATAAACAAAAATTTATGCCACCAACTCCATTGACTAAATCTCCGTCTCCTTCCATTTAAAATGACTACCCTTCATAAATCTCCCAGTTCTAAAAATTATCCTACTCCTACCACTTCAAAACCTTCTCCTATCCAAACACCCAGCAGTTCTCCACAAAAAACGGAAAAACACCAAAGAAGCCCCAGCACTGACAATATTGATTCCATTTGCAAAAAAAAGCAAACATCATACTTATTATAAAACCCAGGTTGTGTGTGTGTGTGTGTGTGTGTGTGTGTCTGTACGTTTATATATTGGATCAGATTTTCTACATTTTTCAACCGTTTTCAACAAAATTTCACAGGACTACGTAAAATTACCTTGCGGTGGTTCTGACAGCACCAAAAATTGAAAAACACAATTGTTTTTGCATGAAATAAATTTAAAAACACGATTAAGAGGCATCACGAGAATGAAAGGTGGACAACTCATATCGAGTTATACTTATTATAAAACCCAGGTTGTTTCTCTGTGTGTGTGTGTCGTTTATATATGGGATCGGATTTCCTACATTTTTCAACCGATTTCAACAAAACTTCACTTTTTTTGGCAGGTAGTGTTTCTTATTGTCTTGCACACTTTTTTTTCTTTATTTTTACATTCAGAATGCTTTAAAAATTCCATTTACAAGACAATTGTTTATAACAAAATTCTATTCAATCGGTAGACTCATAACGATTGAGTTTGGGTTTGACCAATTCGTAAAAAAAAAAAAAAAAAAAAAATAATTAAGACATGCGTGTCCGTCAACCTTAAACATAATTTTATTTTTCAGTCTTTATGATGGTCGTTACTTGATCTATCTCTTACTGTTACATCTCCGGGCTCTACTGCTAGTATACAATACAGGGGAAAAAGTGTGCATCATCACAAAAGAACAGGAAGAAAAACTTGCATCACAGTGCAAGAACTTTAAAGAACTCAAACATTTAATTTCGGAAAATTAACAACTTAGATGTAGAGGACCCCAGCTTTCCAAATGCGAAAAGGGTACTTACAGTAATAAGGACTGGGGCCCCTGGCAAACATGTATGGGCCATGGTAACAGAGGCAAACCAAGTCTTTGGCATGGTGCCTCCTATTGCCTTTTTCGATAAAGACAATGTTAAAAAGTGAAACCAATTTTGTTCAGGGAGGCTTCCACTTTTCGTTCACCCCTCCCTAAATAGAGCTTTAAAGCTAACCTTCCCCCTGGACATTGGCGGCTTGTCTCCTGAGGGCTCTATCAGGACTGAGATGGGTACTGGCTCAATGGGAGAGGCCATTGGTGTATGCAGGAGAGCAACCTTTATCGGTTTTATCATGTCTCTCTTGTTGGCAAGTGTGAATGCCCGAGGCCTGAGGTCAGAGTCTCGCAGGGCGAGGCTCTCTCGTGACCTTCAGCATCTCGGGGTGAATATATGTTGTGTGCAAGAGACCCATTTTTCTTCTCGTGACTATGAGGGCATTCTGTCTAGGGGTTTTTCCCTCTATTCAGCATGTTTTGATGGAAACTCGAGGGGTGTCTCTTGGCTGATGAGCAAGTTTTTGAAGGCTGCGTGTGTTCTTGTCTTCGCGGATCCAGCGGGCAGACTTTGCGTGCTAGATGTTACCATAAAGGATAAAGCTCTTCGTCACATTGGGGTTTATGCACCCAGTGTCCATTCTGAGCGGCCTGCTTTGTTTCAGCAGATCGAGCCATTTTTGAGCCATCGTGTCGGGTAGTTTTAGTCGGCAATTGGAATGCCGTCCTTGACCCCGATATAGATCGTATAGGGACAAATTCAGGTACTAACAACTGGGATGTGAAACCATTTTGGGACTTTATCGACAGGTTTGATCTTGTTGATAAGTACCAGAATGAACACCCTCGGGATGTAGTATGGACTTGGACTAATAGTGATGGCTTAGCTAGTTATCTAGACCGAGTCTTAGTTAGGAGAGTCGATGTAGGGCTCTTAGGGTGTCCAAGTTTCCATGAGATAGTTTATTCAGATCATAGTTTCGTCCGGGTCCGTGTAAACTTAGATAAGCCTAAGGTTAGGATGGCTGGCTACTGGAAATTAAGCTCATCATTATTTGATGTGCAAGATTTCCGGGACCAACTGCTACTAATGATACAGAGGGAACTGACAGGAGTGGTTGTGGGAAATGCCTGGTGGAATGATTTAAAATCCAAAATCAGAACGTTTGCTGCTGATTATAGTCGTCAGCTCAATGTAGATAGATTAGCGGCACAAAGGGCTTTAGAGTAGAAAGTTGATCGGGCGATTAAATCCCGTGATAGTGGGGACGTAGCTTTAGCTAGGGTAGAGTTGGCCTCCTTGCTTATCAAGAAGGATCAAGCTCTGGTAGTTAGGGCTAGGTTAAAAAGTATGTCCTCTGAGGCAACAATTATGGCCGCTAAATTGCGTGCAAAGGAAGCTCGGAATGTATCTTGGCGACATATCGCATGCGTCACATTGCCGGATAAGCAGACCGTGACAACAAACGAGGGCATATGTGAGGCTTTTTGTGGCTACTTTCAGGAGCTTTTCACCAGGAAGACCGGTCTGAGCCCTGCTCAGTTCGACGCTTATTTAGCTGACGTTCACTGCCTTGAGGCAGCTGAAGCGGCTAGGTGCAAAGGTCCCATTACAGAGTCGGAAACAGGTTGAAACAGGTTGGCCTGGACAAATCTCCGGGACTAGATGGTCTCCCGTACAAAGTGTAATTAGGCAGTCGCCTGTTTTTGTTCTCTTGCTGGCATTGATTTTCGGCAACTGGATGAAGCAGGGGTATATACCCAAACACTTCACCAGGGGCGTGATCAAGTTGTTGCACAAGCATAAAAACGGTGGGGATGGGTTAGGTAACTTTCACCCTTTAACTATGCTAAACATAGAGCTAAAGATTTTGGCTAAGATCTTGGTTAACCGTTTGCAGGTTGTCCTGTCTAGTCTGATTGGCTCGGAACAGACTTTTGCTGTGAAAGGTAAGACTATTCAGGATAACCTTCATATGGTACGCCTGATCATCGAGCAAGTCGACAGTGAAGCCGCACTGATCAATTTAGATCAGTCCAAGGCCTTTGATAGGGTTAACCATCGGTTTCTGGAGGCTGTTCTTTCAGCGGCTGTACTTTCGCACCTGGGTCCAACTTCTATATGCGACCCCCGGTGCTCTGGTGGAAAGCGGTCTGGGCATGCCAAGCATTAAGATTCATCAATATATGCTTCGCATTGGCTTTCTAGATCGAATTTGTCACAAATCGGATGAGGAGGGCGCCTTCTAGAAGGAAGACGCCCGTAAGAACTTCCCATCCCTGAGAAGGGTGCACTCGTGCGAGGTGGAGGCCCACCGTTTACCCCAAGCCAAATGCTCCTTCTATCGTGAATGTCATATTGGTCTGAAGCGCCTCTTACAGGCGTCGGATGGCCTCTCCAAC
The DNA here is from genome assembly GCA_903632075.3 of Acanthosepion pharaonis. NCBI lineage: Eukaryota > Metazoa > Mollusca > Cephalopoda > Sepiida > Sepiidae > Acanthosepion > Acanthosepion pharaonis. The sequence continues at coordinate 163,174 of CAHIKZ030002748.1, read as the reverse complement.
GTCCAGGCATTCTCGTAGGGCATTATATCAAGTGTTAGTCAGCGGTGCCGTGCGTGTTGAGCCGATTGACGAGCTCGGTCTTACGAAGCAGGAGGCTCACTCAATATGGCCTTGGGCGCCCAGGTTAAAATGCCTCAATAACGATGAGGCATCACTCACCTGGCTGGTGATTCGTGGGGCCCTCTGGGTCGCCAAAAGAAAACCTTTTTGGAAAATTTATTGTGAATTTTCTTCCGACCTACAAACATTTGTTAAGTTAATTTAATTTATTTTCCCTTCTTTCATTTATTCATTTTTTTGTTTGATTTTTTTTTCTTGTCAGTTTTTTTTTTTCAGTTTGGCCACTATCTTTATTTTTTTTTACTGGTTTGATGAAAGTCTTCCCAAACTACTGGTTTTTATTTATTTTGCTTTTGTATTTAATTTATACCTCCACAAATTAAACCGAATTAAAACAATTTCTTCATTTACATTCGTCCAACCATTTATAGGGCTTTAAAATTAATATTTCCCGGGGTCATTGGTGGCCTATCCTTTGATGGCACCATCAAGAGTGAAATGGGCACTGGATCAATGGGACAGGTTGTCGGTGTTCTCACCCTGGCCATGTTCAATGCAGAAGAGCGACCCTAATTGGTTTGATAATGTCTCTCTGGTTGTCTAGTGTAAATGCCCAGAGCCTGAGGTAGGAGTCTTGTAGAGTGAGACTCTCTCATGACCTTCAGTGTCTCAGAGTGAACATATGTTGTATGCAAGAGACCAAAGGCATTCTATCTAGAGGGTTTTCCCACTATTCAGCATGTTGTGATGGATGCTCGAGGACAAGTCTTTGACGGCTATGTGTGATCTTGTCTTCGCAGATCTGGCAGGCAGACTTTGCATGCTGGATGTTACCATAAAGGATAATGCTATTCATCTTATTGGGGTTTATGAAGTCAATGACCATTCTGAGTGACCTGATTTGTTTCGGTGGATCAAGCTGTTTTTGACAACATATTGTCAGGTAGTTTTAGTGAACGATTGGAATGCCATCCTTGACCCCGACATAGCTTGTATAGGGGCAACATCGGGTACTAACAACCAGGATGTCAAACCATTTCAGGACTTTATCAATAAGTTTCATATTGCTGATAAGTACCATAATGAACACCCTCAGGATGCACTATGGACTTGGACAAATAGTTCATTCTTGGTGGAAGATGGACATGTCTGTGTGTTGCGTTTTTGAAGCCACCATTTCATGATGCCAACTACCACTGGCTGATAAGCCAATAAATGCTGAATGTTTCTTTTTAAAGGACATGGCTAGTATTAGTATTACTACTTTTAAGAAATTTTTTGAACCCCTACTACCATCTTATTAAAACCACCACGTTTATCAATCATGCCCTTTTGACCCTTTAAATTATTTTCTGAACCCCACTTTTAATAAGAAATCAATATTTATGAAATATTGAGAAAAGTTCTGACACTTGGTTATTAAGGACCCACCCCATCCCAACTTGTATTAGACACCTAAGAGTACCTTTAGAAGATATATCAGATGATAATTCATTAAATGCCGAAAGATTAAACCTGATTTTGTAATTTGGGATTAAAATGATGAATCAACATTCCTCCTAATCTTGCTTTTCATTTTGTCTCTTCACAAATCATTTTATTTTGTTTGTTCTATTTTATTTCCATCCGCTCTCACAAAGTATCATTTATTCATTTTGAGTTTATTTATTTTACTAGCTTATTATATGTATGTATGAAATTATTTCCAGTCATGATGAGTAGAACAGTGAAATATCAACAAAATCAACTGTAATTCTTATTTGCAAATCAAATTTGAATTTTAAACAAATTAATTTTGCAAGTTCATTTTTAGCCTATATATTCTAGCTCGACAGCTTATTTACATAAAAAATTAGAAGTCAAAAGGGAGTTTACAGCACTAAAGTCAAACTGAGCCACTGAACTCGTCTTTTCAGTTTTTTAAAATAATATTTTTTTTTGTAATTTATAGAGAATTTATTCAAGAAGCAAGAATAAGACGCCAAAATTAATAAAAGTCAAAAGATTTTGTGTTAACCGTAAATAAATATAGGTAACAAACGAAAAATAGTTACGGGTTGGGGGATTTGGGGAGAAATTTTTAAAAGTTCTTTGAAAAAAGAAAAAAAAATGGAACCTAAATAAAATTTAAAAAAAAAAAAAGAAGAAAATATCGTGAATATTTTTTTAAGTGTAGGAAAAACGATAAGAATCATTCCCTAACCCTCACCTAATTATCTACTTGAGCCCCACCCATCAGACCCATGCACCCTCTACGGTCAGTTTCATTATTTATCGAACAGTGAACACGAATTTTCCTGCAGTCCGCAAGGCTGGTCTACCATCAGCCAATCGCTCGTTGGTCCAGCAGATCCTCGTCGGCTTTTTTCTTTTTCTCCATTATTAAGCGGCTGAAGGGAGATTACCCGCATCTTTCGCACCGCAGCGACACCAGTTCCCTGGCTGGTGATCCAGACTGTTGCACGCTGATTGATGCCTTGACAAGCAACGAAAGCCATCATTGTCCTCCTCCCCCATTCCACGTGTTCGCATCCTCCCCACCTTTCGTCTTCTTTTCCTCACTTTCTATTCTTTTTCTCCTACTCCTCACAAAATAATCTTTGCCTTCCTCATTCAGAGTACATATGTGAATGAAATGAATATATCTTGATTTTCGTATACATGACTGTGATATATTATTATTATTATTATTATTAAACTAAAGTGAATATTGAAGTCAACACTCAGAGGCGACAGACTGTTTCATGTAAAACACATCAGGCCGTACACACATCACACACACCATACATTCATTGAAAACGACTAACGACGGTAAAGTACACGGAGTAATGGATAAAAACACATAATTTGAGTGAGAGAGTTCCTTTACAAGTTTCCACCTGACATTTAAAAAAATACCTTTTACTTGGCACCAGGTGCGTTTCAACAAAAAAAGTAGTGTTTATTAATAATAAAGACGACAATACTGATATCTATTTTTTATGGTAGATAATTATATTTTCTTGTTTTTGTCGACTAGAGTTGTATATTTATTTAAGGTTTCTAAGTGAAGATTCATCTTACTTGTGTGTGTATGTATGTATGTATGTATGTATGTATATGTGTGAGCGTGTGTGTCTGCCTGTCTGTGAGCGTGTGCACAATTGTCCGAAGCTAAATACGCGTTACATTTCATTCTGAGACTGGTTCAAAAGCTTAGCCCAGGATGTTTCTTTTCGCGTGAAGTAGCCACAAAAATACTGGTAAATATAGACGATGCAGATTTTGGAAGTATTTAATGTACTCTGAGGGGGAAACGTAGAAAAATGTATTATTACGCCAGTCTTCTTTCTCTGTGATGTAGGTAGGGAGCGCTAAAAAAAAAGTAGTTGTGCATGGATAAATTAAATAATTTATTAAGCTTCTTCTTAGCTAATAATTTATTTTCTAATATTATATTGACTTCTTAGCTAAGTAAGTCTATTCCCTTGCACGGAAGCCTTCTCCAAATGAAGAAAAACACACGATAGATATTTTGCGTAATTTGCCAAAGATCGCTTTGTTGCCTGTGCCAATAACAAGCAATTTCAGCAACGAATGCACTTTAATGCTGAAAACTTCTGAAAGTTAAAAATAAAATCTATTTCTCCATGTGCGTAGTGTACATGTGTTACTAATTAGCTTTGATCAAAGAAAAATATAAATTTTTAATGACAAGCAGACGACACAACACTACTTTCGAAATAGTGGAGGCCAAGAAGAGATAAGTAAGAAAAATAATGTTAATTTTCCAATCGATTTCTTAGTCAACTTGTTCTAATTTCGGTCCATTCGTGGCCGAAACAAATACATAATGAAATCCTTGTGACCGAAGTTCTCTGCCACCCCCCCCCAAAAAAAAAATACACCACTTTATTACAAGGAGAGGAGAGTGTGCCTCAGGTAGGGTTCAGCTCACTAGTTACACGTGTCATCAATAAAAGAAAAATAAGGCATAAAAATGCAATTTCTGAATAACCAAAGCTGTAGCAGCCAGAGGAGTGCTTCCCTCCAATTCTATTATTTTACCAATTCTATTATTATTATTATAGGGTTTTATTTTAACAAAATACAATAAATAAAGAAAAAACTATCAAAGCAAAGAAGAATATGACTTTCATAAAAAAAAAAAAAAACCGTTGAAAGAATTCTTAGGTGTCGTGTGCGTGTACGATGGTAATTTCCCTCTATCGCGTGGGTGCGTTTTCATTTTAATTTGGAATTGTAGTGAGTCCAATAAAAAAAAAAGATAAAATATAAAAAATAAAAAAAATGTACAAACAAATAGAAAAGAATTAAACTTTTAAACAAAGCACTTTCTTTCGCTAAAATTCTTCTTTTCTTTCACTCTATTCCTCTCTCAAATAAAAAAGAGGAAGAAGAAAAAATGCGACCCTAAACCCAACAAATTTAAAATACGACTAAAAAAAGTTGTATACGCCTTCAGAACATGACCTTGAACCAGACCAAGCCAAAGATTTTTTAGTAAATATCTATCTAGTCTACTACTTATTCATTTTTCTTTTGTACAACCAAAATTTTTCTAAAATATGTCAAAGGCTGGAAAGAATTATGACGGTCATCAGTATGACAATGGTCGGCGTTGCGCCTAAAAAGTGAAACTTACTTTAAGTCATAAAGCTTAAGTTTTATTTTGTTTTTATTAATTTATTTTTTCTTAATTAATTTTGTCATTTTTTTTTTCAAATTTCAAAAAATTTAGTTCAATACATTTAAATACAGCGACTGAACCAAAACGATAAAAACACGAAAAACGAAAAGTACAAAAAAAAAAATGGCAGACAATTTCTAGTGCAAGGGGAAAAAAACTCTTGTCTCCTTAATATTTACTCATACCCGAACATATTTTTTGTAAACATTCTTCTTGGTTTAACAAATTTTAAATTACTACTAAAGAATTTAAAAATGTTTACTAATTAATCAAGGAAAATGGAGCCAACCACAAAATAACGAGGAAAATACTTTTTAAAAAGTTTCCATTGTATTTTAAAATATAAATTTGATATGAAATGTGTTTATTTTTTTTAACAAACATGAAAAATAAACGTAAAACATTAAACAAAAAAAATATCAACTTTATTCTCCTCAGATGTCTGCTTTACACAATAATGTACCTACATGAAGGCAACAGCATACAGAAACGAGCAGAGGTTGCGACGGTCCTGGACATCCAATTAAAGAGTGAAATAAAAATTTAGTTTTTGAAATTGACTCTGTAAACTATGTTGTACAAGCACCCTACAAGCTGGTGTGAATGTTGATCCATATTTTGATGAGCAAGACTAGAGTAGGTCCCCACTACTGAGTCTTAGGGGTATACAGTTAAGAAGGAGTTGGTATTGAGCATCACCAAACCTCTGCATGTCATAAAAGTACACTAGTTTAAATATTATTTTTTGCTAATCTATATCCAGTTACTTTTAGTATGCTAATCTGTTTATTTTTCTTTTGTATATAAACACAATAACAGTCCTTTTTTGTTGTTTTAGTTGAGTTGAGAGGCATATCAACCCCTATGGATTATTTAATGGCAAAATCTAAATATTTCGTATGCAATTTTATGGTTTCAACTGCATATATTTTTCAGTTGCATGTTGATTGATCTTCATTTTTCAGCAAGTATGAATGGATGAGGTATAATAATGGATAATCTTATAACTGGGATTTATTTATCTTTTTGATAATGTAAGAAATTTGGGTTACATATGCATCAACATTTTCTTCTCCCCCCCCCCTCAAGGCAGGACTGGAATTAATCTTCCAAAAAATAAAGTGGGTACTGCCTAACAGGATTTGTCCTCATGATTTGAGACAAGGTTTTACAAGGCCAGATGCTCTTTCTGGCACTCTACCCAGACACAATACTCCAAGTATACTGAGTGTTTTAATTGATTCACCAACATCTAGGAAGGTTACTATTAGGTACATCCACTAATTCAGTATAGATTTAAAATGAATTTTTAAAAATGAAAAACTTTCTTGAAGCTCTCATTTTAACTTTAGAAAGCTAAAGGATTTAATTACTATTTCCAGTAAGCAAAAAATACTATGGTATATTTCAAACAGAAATTATATTGGTCGGAATCGATTTTTTTCTTCAGCAAAATCGATGAAATCAGGTAATTTAACACATTTGTAAAGGAAAAATTAATTCTCGGCGTTAAAAACCTGGCAGAAATAAAATATGTCTGAAACGTTATTTGAGGAAAATTAGCAAATTTAAAATTAATCTGATTTGAAACAAATATTACTTACTTATAGCATAAAATGTTGTATACAAGCATTTCTTAACCACGGGGTCTTGTTTTTCTGATGTGTTGATCAATTTAATGACAAGCTTAAAGAGCGTGTTGAAGTTAATTATGATAACGTTGATAGCAGACGATAAACTTTGAGTTTTTTTTTTTTTTTCGTAAGGGGAGATAACCCTTAAAAACACGTAACCTAATGATAATATCACGTACGAATGAACTTAAAAAAATTAGGACACTTAAACGCAGAAAAAATAAAGAAATTCGTTTTTAAAAATATTCGGGTCGTGAGGTTAAGCTTTACAATATATGATTAATAAATATAGTTTTAATAACAATATTTCCTAAGAGTTATCCCATTGAAACTGAATTTTAAAAAAAGATTTAAAAAAACCTTTATAAATTATTCAATAAAAAAAATGAAAACAAATCTTGTAAAAATAAAGGTAAATTTTCATTTTAACACCCGAGCGCTTCAATTTTTTTCAAAATAGACTTATTCCCGTGCAAATGTTTATGCTGAACTCAAATCAACAATTAGATAATTAAAGAAACCTACCTTTTTGGATGTTAACGACTCGAAAAAAATCGGACTTTTTCCTGGTCTTTCGTCAGCCATTTACCGGCTTATTGATAAGTAATTAAGTGCTGAATTTTGTTGGTGGACGTATACAATTTGGGCCTATTTACTCCCTTCACAATAATTCCTTGTAGTTAACTTTCAAATTAGGGTTAGGTGTGTTTTGTTTTTTTTTGTTTTTTTCTTTAGTTATTCTTTTATTTATTTTTTTAAAGAAGAAAGTTAACTTTCTAATTAGGGTTAGGTGTTTGTTTTTTTGGTTATTCTTTCATTTTTTTAAATTTTTTTTTAAGAAGAAAGTTAACTTTCAAATTAGGGTTAGGTGTTTTTCTTTTCTTTTGTTATTCTTTTATTTGTCGATGTTTACATATATTAGAAAGTTAACTTTATTCTTAAATTAAGTACAAAAAAAATCGCTTTACCGAACTGCTGAACCATTTTCTTTCAGAAATTAGTACGCGCTTCCGTAAAGCGATTTTTTTACTTAATTTAATAATAAAGTTAACTTTCAAATTTGAAAGTTAACTTTATTCTTTAAAAAAAAAAAAAGAATAACCAAAAAAAAAAACACCTAACCCTAATTTGATAGTTAACTCAAACTGTCTGCTTTAAAAAAAAAAAAAAAAAAAAGAACCAAACAAAAAAAAAAAACACCTAACTCTAATTTGAAAGTTAAGTTTCTTCTTTAAAAAAAAAAAAAATATTCAAAAAGAAAAAACACCTATTTTGAAAGTTAACTACAAGGAATTACTGTGAAGGGAGTAAATAGGCCTACGTCCACCGACATAATTCAGCATAATTACTTATCAATAAGCCGGTAAGGGATGACAAAAAGAGCGAGAAGTTCGATGTTTTTCGGGTCGTTAACATCCAAAAAGGTAGGTTTCTTTAATTAATTGTTGATTTGAGTTCAGCATAATACAATTGCCCGGAAATAAGACTATTTTGGAAAAATTTGAAGGGATAATAGCGCTCGGGTGTTGAAATTAAATATTTACCTTTTTTTCTTCAGATGATATTGTATTTAGACGTTAAAAAATTATTTTATCAATTTTGGGACCTTTTTTTTTATCAGGGTATCGTATATACACATGTTTTTAACGTGCTATTGGACATACCTAGCTCACTCTTTGATATTCAATATTCATAAAAAAACAATTAAAAGCTTAAGGCTTGCTTAATAATGTCTTACTTTTATTGCGTTTTTTGAACAATTTTTCGGTAAGCGGGGTCCGATTTTGCAGAAAAAATTCGATGATTGATTTAAAAAAAATTAAAAACAACTTCAATTATGTTTTCAGCTAAGCAGAATAATATAGTCACTAAAAAAATTACTACGTTGAATTTCTCATGGTTTCATAGAATCAACACGTAAAAAAATATATTTTTACCAAAATTTTCTACTAAAAAAAATTTCCAAAATAATCTATTTGTAAACAAATCCTGGAAATTTCATTAAAATCCAACCATTATTTGATTTTTGCATGAATTTCCAAATTAAATGTGTTTGTCGCCGCAAAAAAAAAGAGGCTAAAAAAAATTGAGTGCCCGGAAAATTCGGTAATTTTGACAAAATTCGGTAACTATGAAATAAAAGTCGATTGAAAACTGATTTTAGCCTAAAATTTTTAGGGCTTTTCTTCCCAGTCTACTTTGTTGATCTTCAAAAATTTAAATGCAATCAATCGTTATTTTCTGTCTTCTTATTTCCTGTTCTTTTATTGTTTTTTTTCTTCAATAATGTTTTTTTTTTCTTTTTCTCATATTCTTTCAAACTCAGTAAGCGAAGCCTTTGCATATGATTAAAAAAAGAAGACACCTTGTTTTTTATCTTTAATTGTTGCCGCTGACTTTGTTGTTAACTAAGGAAGAGAATGAGGGAAAAAATAAAATAATAATAATGATAATATTCTCAATTGCAAACATTCAAAAAAATTAATATTAGAATTTAATCACTACTACAATGTTTTACAAGTTCACGTAATAGCATCTTCTTTTTTCCTTTTTTTGAATTTTTAATTTTTTTTCAAACCGGCCCTAAAGTCTTGATCCTTATATTTTCTGACGAATGAGAGGGTAGGGAAAGTGTATATAAGCAATTTTGGAGGGAAAAGTTCCTGATGTTTCCGAATCTCGATAGATACCGAGAATATGCACCTCTTTGGCAGCGATGTCTGTGGTCGACGACAATGTGACACCAATCAGTTCTGAAATCTGCTTCAACGAAGAAATTTACATGCCGGACTTAAAAGACAAACGTCGGCCCTAAAAACTAATCGAGATCTGCTACCTTTGACCTTGAAATTCTTGTCGTCGGCCCACGAACTCACTCAACTACAAACTACGGATCTTTCGATTGTTTCCCCACCACATCAAGCAGAGCTCTGAAGTAATCTCATGTAAAAGTGTTACTGTTAAAAAAAAACCCTTAAGAACAATTTATTTGCTTAAAGAACTTTTAGGCGCTCAAAGAAATATTTTGAGCAAGCCTTTTTTATTTTAAAAATAAAATGAACACTTTTTCTTCCTTTAAAGAAAAGTTCTCCTCTTTCTTTCTCTCATATTTTGTTTTATATCCCTTTTTTGTGCTTGTAAATAAATATTTTCTTCTATATTGTTAACCCGAGCAGAAATTTGAATCTATTCTTCCGCCTAAAAGAGAATTGTCCGCTAATTTCAAGCCGTTATTGTTTTTATAATCGATACTGACACCTTTTTATTTTAACCTTAAGTCTTAAAAACCCTTCATGTGGAGAAAGTCGAGACAAATTTCCAACATTAAATGAAAATAATAGAAAATTAGGTGGGAATATTAAAAATGAAATCTTAAAATTGCATTTCACATCAAATTAAACAACTAATTAAAATTTACATTTTTGCTGTATATTCAAAGCTTACTGGGGAAGGAATTTTTTATTTGTTTACTTATCAGCACCAGCCACAGCGTCATAAAGACTTTTATTTTTTTATTTTTTTTTTTAATTAAAAAATGGACGCTTAAAGAGATTAAAATAAAAATTAATTAAAAAAAGACGAAAATAAAAATCAAATTAAAAAAAATGAATAAATATAAATTAAAAGTAAAATAAAAATGAGATCAAAACAAAATAAATGCCATTTAAGAAAAAAAAAAAGATGTAAATTACGAGAATCTATTGTTTTCGTTCCATTTCCAATGTCTCGAAAGATGTCGTCCAGTTCTTATTTTGCTACTGCTCACTTATTACTTGACCCGTTTCCATTGAGTCCAAGTAAATCTACATCCGTAAATAAAAAAAAAAGTTTAGTTAAAAATTACCTATAGGTTACCTAGATCGATATAAACATGAAAACTGGCGGGTACAACTACAAAAATCAGGACAACTGTCTATGTAATTGTGAATAATAATTTTATTTAATAAACGATGTTGGTTTCTTGATGCTGTGTCATAAGGGTTTCTAGAGAATAGTCATGGGCATTTCCTATTTTTTTCTTCAAGCCATTTTACATATTTTGGAACGGATTATGAAAAGCATTAAAAAAAAGACTTAATCTGATGGATGATAGCTATTTTTTACTAAAAAAAAAAACTTCTTGATTTGCTATAAGATTTTATCTGAACCAATTTTTACTAACTTTACACTCCTAAAAAAATGTTAAAACAAATTCAGAAAACTTGGCTTAATAAAAAAAATATAACTTCATTAATAATTTATTAAGTTCAGCTTACTCTGGCACAAGATCATAAATTTAGAGCACCTAATTTAAATTGAGATTGCTACACAGTGATGGCTGCTTACTAGTTCAGTTTTGTAACCATTATGTCACTGCAAAGTGACCAAAATAGCTTCATTAATCTTTTTGGATTATACTAGTTTACAAATCCATTTTCTATAGTGATATTCTAAGCATAGCTTAGATGTGGCACAAGGCTGAAAGTATCGGGCACCCAGTGAGGATCAAACTCACTATTCAGTTGTAACTGATTTAGCAAGACAAGCTTTCTAACTGTTATACCACCTCGAGGTGCCCTAAATCCATTTTCTATAGAATGACTACCAAACTGCAGGAAAGAAGGTACCTCATTAATATTTGGCCAAATGTTAATTGTTTTCTTTACATGCAAACTATTGTTCTCCTCTTTGTTATTGTTAGTCCTAGGTATGATGATAAACTAGATTTGACAAGGACTCTGTTCAGGAGATTGGAGGTTTTGAGGAGCATGAAACTCATCTTTGAAGAGATCATACAGCATTCACTGCCATATAGAAGGACAGACACATAGAAGTCCAGTATTTTTTTCTTTGTTTCTAATGAAATATTTCTGTTTCTTAATACTTTGTTTAGCTTTTGGAACGCATCTTTAGCTGTCCCAATGCCCCTTCAGATTTCAGTGTCACACTTTCTGTCCTCTGTTAAAACATGTTTAAATTTTTGTACTTGTTCGATTTTGATATTTCCAATTTGTAATTTTGCATGTTTGGCTTTTCCTTTTGCTAAGTAATGACTTTTACTGATTTGAAAATACATATCCACCAGCAAATAAAGTTCAAATCTAATCAAACAGCCATATCCTTTACTAATCAAATTTTCTTCATGCTAAGAAATTCAAACAACTTAAAACTCTTAATGTGTATTACTACGAAGTGTAAATAGTATGGTTATATACCTAAATGTAACCTTTACCTGCTGGTACATATCTCACAAATTTAGTAAGATATCATCTCACAGATACAAGATGTTAGTTCAAGTCTTGTTGGATATTACTTCAATAACTCCAACCGTTTCTGGTAATTTAATATTTGTAGAATTTAAAAACGACTTGTGGGTTGCAATAAAAGTTTAGATCAAGGTTAAAGCAGTAGAAAATTAATAAGGAAAAAGCTTCAGCTAAAAAATTGGACATCTTTATTTTTTCAAATTTGAAAATTTACTTTAGAAAAAGTAATCATCAAAAATGAAATCATAAGATGATGAACAACTAAAAATAATTCTTCTGCTCCCCAAACTGTACTTTAAAATTAAGTTTTAAGTCCAGTTTTCTTCTTTTTACTTCTTTCTTTTTAATATTTTTGACTAATGTTTACCCAATACAAGGCCAAAGAATCACTCAAGGTAGAGGGTTATTGTCTAGTGATATATTAGCATAAGAAAGATAACAGCTAACTCTAGACTTGATGAGGTCAAGGTTTAGTTAGTGAATAAAATTTCAGAGTTCAGGCACAGACATTAGGAGTGTCATGTCCATGAAAAATAACTAAATAAAATTTAATTATAGTTTCAAAAATAATTATAACAAACATAATTATCATTAATTCACTCATTGTAAACCAATGAAAATTGACCCAATTTTTCTCGTCTACACACAAAAAACATGACATTCTCACTATTAGACAAAGCAGTTTTCACATGAACAGGTCGTTAACGCAAATTCTTTTGGATTTTGATCCGCATTTGACCCTAACCTCACAATTTTACTTTTGTTTCTTCAACACCACATAACACCAGATAGTAAATAACACTTGTTTTGTTGTGTACATGCTTTTGCTGTTTCTCATTTCTACAAGTATTTTTGCATATATAAATGTTTGGGTTTTATAATCATCTATTCAGTTATCTCCCCAACAGAGCGGAAGTAGATTTTAGAAGAAAGTAGAAACCAAATCTTAAACAGGGAACAAGGGATAAACCTCTATTTTTGTTCAAAAGTCTAGGGAGGCGTGTGAACCAGAAAATAGATAAATATATCTACTACTATCGGTGGAGGAAAGAAAGGAAAAAAAAAAATTTCAGTGTTCTGGTGCAGATGTTGGAACAAGAAACCAAATCTTAAACAGGAAATATTCTTATTATTAATTGAAACAGCATTAAAATTAGGTACCTGTCGAGACTGAAAGAAGTTTTATGTGAAGTGTTAAAATGGCAGAATTAGTAGTCATTCAACAAACTTGAATATAATTATATAGCTATTTTCAAATGTTTGTAACAATTCTATTAATCTAACCAGATTTTACCCTATATATAAATCCTGTAAATTCCTTACAAATCTTGGATTTATCTTTTACATATATTTTTATAGAAACAAACAAATGCCAAATAACTAAATGAAATAAGGAAACAAGAGTAATTTCCCTTACATCGAAAATAACAGTATCGCATATTAAGAGTTATTTCCCTTGCTTCACAAACTATAAAAAATATATTCTAAAAACAAAGTGTGAATAAAAATAAGTGCTTCTTTTCTGAAATTGTCCTAACATCGTGAGATAACCGAATCGTGCATATGTAATTATACTTGACTTTATTTATTCCCATTTGTTGTAGTTTGAGAATAAAAATAGCGTAATTTTGGTACAGCTTGAAGAGCAGATATTAATGTAGTAAAACTAAAGTTACTTCCCTTAGACCACAAATCTTTTTTTCGTTAAGTTATACATGGAAGTAGACACCTTCGCTTTTTGCGGAAAAACAGATAGCGTAATGAAAAAGGCCACGAACTTAACGAAAATAAAATTTTATTGTTAAAATGTTTGTTATTATTAAGATGAAAAACCAAAGTATTTTTTAATTATTTTTTGAAATTTTTTAATCCTTTCTAACACGTTCGAAATTTTGGTTAAAGTCTTCTTTTGTTTACGTCATCGCGGTGGCTCTATAATAACATTGACTTTTTTACGCTTTTTTTTCTGTTGAAAACACATTTATTTCAAAATTCTTGTAAAAATCAAATAATTGTCCGATTTTAATGAAATTTTCAGGACTTATTCACAAATGAAGGAAATTATTTTTTTTACAAAATTTTGGTAAAAAAAATTTTTTTTTTAAATATGTTACCCCCCACTTACTTAATTTCATGAAATTTCGCACAAAACCTTTCTGTTTCCTGAATTTTTTTGTTTTGTTTTGTTTTGTTTTTTTTTGTTAAAAGTAGGAGTTCTTGGAAAATGTAAATCACCTACTTTTTCTTTTTTAACTTTGAGCTATCCAACTGAAAATCAGCTCTGAATTGAAAAATGATGAATAAAACTATGACATTATTTAATTAGAAAATCTTTTAATTGCTTTTGTAAATAATTAATATTAAGGACATTATTGTCTGAAGAAATAAAATTTTTCTGATGAATAATGAATTTTTACAAGAATGTTTTCATTTTTTTTTTTTTTTAATTTTAATTATAATAATTTATAATAGTTTAAAATCGTGTAAAATTCTGTATTGGGCTATTTTCTGGATGTGATATAGTAATTAAGTGGAAACAAAATTTACAAATCCAAAATTGAAAAGATTAATCAACTTAGTTGTGCTATTCTATTTTTAAAATAATTTTTTATTTTGTATTTTTTTACTTAATACGTTCATTATTTTCATGTATGGTAGACTGAAATTGCCATTATTATGATCTAAAAGTTTTGTCCCTTTATTATGTCGCTTCAGTTACATTTCAACAGGTTTTCAAAATTTCTATCCAACTTTAAAAGTTTAAAGCTTAAACTAAGTTTTGCTTTTTTCAATTACTATTACATTAGTGTGGGACATACTTCAATTGAATAATCATGGTATTTCATTTGTTATTAAATTATAAAATTAATTAAAGAAAGTAGTATTTTAATTTTTTTTTATTTTTGCATCTTCGAAAGGTAAATAAAAGTTAATAAAATATTAAATAATTGTGGAAAATATGTTCATTTGTAAAAATTACTAAGTAGTTAAAAACCAAAAAAATGCATTCACTTAGATTTCTGACAATTGGGGTCATCCATAGTAGCTGTCATCGCTTTGTATATCAGCAGTCCATCAAACGTTGGATTACATGAACAGGACCAATCGTTATTAATTGGTTCTATATTATTTTTTAATGCTACAAGTAATATTTATTTCAAATCATTAATTTAACTTTAAATTTTCTAATTTTACTAAAATAACATGTCAGAAATATATATTTATTTTTTGAAAGAATTTTAAAATAGAAAAATTTGGCTTGTTTACAAATTTCTTAAAATTAAGAAAATGGTCGCTTTTAAGAACATTTTAAGAAATCGAAATTAAATCTGGCATTCCAATCTATATAATTTCTATCTGAAATACACCAGAATATTTTACTTACTGGAAATAATAAATTTAATTATTAAACTTTCAATTAAAGCTAAAATAAAATCTTCAAGAAAGATTTTTCATTTTTTAAATTTAATTTGGTATTGAAAATTTATGCCTAAAAAGTGGAGGTCCCTACATGGAAGCATTATTTTCTCTTGCAATATAGATTTTTTGTTTTGTTTTTTAAGTATGTGTGTCTGTGTAAACATGTCATAAGTGATTATGGGTAGTGAATCCAAATCATTCTTTTGGCTTCATCTGGCAAAAATATTAATTTGCAAGGCTTTCAAAATAGAACTGAAAGTACAGTTATTGTTTCACCAGTGCATTTATAAGTTTTGATACCTTTTTTAAAATTATATGAAGAATAACTAAACATTTTCTGTTAATTTATTCAGTGTTTCTTGTACCTTGCTTGAAATTTCACATAACACTTGAAATAACCCCACAAGAAAATATAGGGCTACATTTTCTATTATTTTTTTCTTTCACTTAAAAAACCCATAAAAACCATTTCACTTGTTGGCTATTGTGTCATATAGGGGTTCCATACTTTGCTTGATTCAGCAGCAGCAAGATATAATCAGCAGGATACAACCAGAAGTTCCTGAGGTTATAAGTCTTGAGCAAAGTACTATTTGGCCTCTTTTTCATTTTAACAGCCTCTATTTCAGCCAGCTTGCTTTTCTTTTTTCTCACTTTGAGAAGTCGCTCACTTTGAGACTCCTACAGGAGGGCTACACACAACCATTGCTGCACAAGATGAGATCTGTCTTAGCAGCTTGGCATTAGATTTCTCATTCTCCCCCACAGGAACTGGCGGAGAAATCTCCCTTTCAAAATACTCACCAAAGGAAACTCCGCACAACCCTTGCTGTAAAGACGTGGTCTGTCCTAGCAGTATCACACTTGGATTTCTCATTCCTCCTATAGGAACTTGCAGAGAAATCTCTCTCAACAAACAATTACTACACTCTCCAGAACATTATTTACAGGGAAAACTTCCTTGTTTTTCCTCACAAATTACTACTCTTTTGTACTCCTTCTTTTTTTCAGCCAAATAAAAGCTGTTTAAACAGAGTCTTATACAAACTATTGGGCTTTTTGTTCATTCCACTCACATTGCTGAGCACAAGCAGACACACAACCAGGGAAATCCCAACAAACCCTTAAGTGCCTTATGTTTCCCAAATTCATTAGTAGCTCTTTGTACTTCATTGTAAAAAGAGTTATTTCTTTCTGTAGTGTCATGCCAGAATAGAATTTGTATTCAATATCATGCTAGAACATCAATGGAACCAGTCAACCTGAGGTAAACTCAGCCTCCAAATGCAGAATCACTTGACCACACATCCACACCTGGCTTTGTAAGCATAGGATTTGTTTCTCTCCATGACACATGCACATACATTATATATATATATAATGTTTATCATTTTAAGTGTTATTTTTTATGTCTAAAAAGAAAAATATGCACTCTCCAGCAGGATTTGAAGCAGCATCCCCATGGGCAGAGGGAAAGCGTCATTATATCAAATATGCCTTAACTGACTTGGCCAAGAAGAAGCTTTGCCAATCATGTAAGGTTGAAAAGTGCGTTTAAGCAAAATCTTTCTCATCGTAGATTACTCAAACTTTTCATATCTGCTCAGTTTCATAAACATAGCAATTTTCTAAAGAAGTAATGGATTTTTTTTATTTTTTAATCTGACAGATTTTTATGACTTTAAATGTTTTTTTTTTAGTGGATACTCATATTTGAGTAGATACTCCATTTATTTATTAAATAGTATATTTATTTTATATTTATTTCATTAATAAGATTTCTTGAATATTCAGGCCAGTAAATGAAAATAAATAAATATACTGTTTAATAAATAAACAGGGTATCTACTACTCATAAGTATCCACTAAAAATAACATTTAATGTGATAAAAATCTGTTGGATTAATAAATAAAAAATTCCATTATTTGTTTAGAAAATTATATATAAGATATAAATATAAAAATGATCACTTAGCTAATTGATTCAACATGTCTACTCCAAAGATTTATAGACAAACCTTTGTGTTCAGTTCACTCATCAGAAGATATCAATTTTCATCTTTTCATAAATTTTATATTAAGTCAAAAAATAATTTATGCGCATTTTTATTGGTGTTAGGTTGATTTTTTTTTTATCTTTGTGTGTGTGCACCTATACATATGTATGTGTACATCTGCATATGTGCACATGTGTAGGATATTGTGGTTTTTCTTCTTTTCATAATTTATTTGCCTCCTTCTACTCTCTTGTTATTCCTTTTTTTTTCTGAATGTCAAAAGATAATGTAGTGAAGTTATTTTGGGAGGTTAGGGATGACTTAAAATTAGGTTAATATTCCAGAATATTCAGGAGTTTTTCAAAAAAGGGGTATTCCATTTTGGCATTTTTTATTTCTTGTTTAAACAATTTTTTTTTTTTTATGTTTAAATGGCAAGGAAAATATCTGTTTATGTCTTCACTTGCCCTTTTTGTTTTTCTTGCTTAGTAGTTAATAGTTTGATTTTTACCTGGCTTGGTGCTATCTAGGTACTTACCAGTGATTTGCTAAAAAATAAGTATTTTATGATGAAAAACTGCCCCAAACTTAATAAAAATAAAGTTTTATCATCAAAATCTTTATGCTTTTATTAAGGGGAAAGATCAAATGGATTTTTTTATTGTTAAATTATATTTTTTATCTTTTTTAAAATGTTTGAAATTTTGGATAAAAATTTTGTTTTAACCATCCTAGAGAGGTTTTGAACTCTCTTTCAGACATCATAAAGGTGAATGTAAGGTCCATGTTTTGGATGAGGTCTTTGGGCAAAAGGACAAAGTCCGGAGTTGGATAAAATGTAAAATTAACTTGAGACTTAATCTCTCATATTTATCATTGATTTGCACCTCCTTCATTTCATTACGCTTATATCAAATTATCTTTTCTTTAATTACTTCTTACTAGAAAGACCCGTAAATATTTCAGTTTTCCTATTTTAATTTCCTGATGAATTTTAATTTTTAACTTAATGATTGAATAAGCTCATGGCAAATTCTAGAACAATAAAATATCCATAGAAATTCCCCTATCACCTCATTAAATATTTGAGCTTAACAAAATATTACAATGACAATCATAAATATGAATGCTGGTCATTATTTTAAGAAATGAAAAGATTTGAAATAAATAACTTTTTCCATTTCACTGAAACTGCTGTTAAACACTTCTATCTTCTCTTCTCCTTTATTTCATTCATTTTCTCACTGAAATCAAGCAGATTTATAATAGAGATATTTGCATTTATAAGGCTTCATACTTTTATATCTGTGTGTAGAGAATTATTACCACAGAGGTCGAAGAAACTCAGGGTAATGTGAATTTTTTGCAGCAGACAAAAAGATCTCATACCTCAGACTGGTAGTAGGTGGGCAGCATTCCATGTGAGAAGAAAGAAAGAAAGATAGAAAGAAAGAAAGTTAAAGTGTCTTGTTTTTAAAACAGGTCCTGTGTGCCATTTGGCTGGTTCTCTGTGATAAAAAACTTGTGAAAGTCAAAGATGTGATAGTTGTTGTAACTTTTCACTCCTGATGCATTGTCCCAGGTATTGGTGTTTGCTGGTGTTTCTTGTAGATTTGTCCCCAAGAATTTTTATTTTGTTCTCTTGTGAATTTTTTACACTTTATATATATATATTATAGTGTGCACATGTGTATTGTTAAACATGGGGGAGAGTAGTCAAAAAGTAATGCTTGTTCTAATTTAATTTAAAAAGTATTAATCAGAATTCCTAGGGATTCTTTAGCTATAAACTATGAAGTGTCTAAAAAGCTGAAGAAAAAAAATTGGGGAGTTTATTTCTTTTTATCCTACCCATAATGCTCTTCCAAAGTGACTGCCCATTTAGACATGTATAAAATGAGGTTTTCTCTGTACAATGTGGGGAAAATAACAGTTAATCCTAGACTTGAACAAGTTAAGATTGTAGTGATAGGGAAAACATCCTCTTGGGAGTCAGTTCCATAGAGCACTGGTTTGCAAGAAGAAGCTGCTCAAGTGGAACTTACTTCTCACCAATAGAATACAGAGGGAATGAGGGTGGTTCACTACAATGTGTATAGAATGGCAGATCCTAGCTGTGAAGGGTAGAAATGGTGGAACTAAAGAATGTAGTTTATCTGAGCACTTTCCATGGAAGTAGTGAGAGGCTTGTGACATCTTGTCTGTGAGGAAAGGGGTTGTGGAGTAGAAAATAATTTGTTACCCACAAGGACGCAATGATGCTTTTGAACTTGTAGACTAGAAAGTGAGGACTGAGCAGCTCCTGCCCAAACATAGCATCAACCTGATCTGGCTCTTGTAAAGATAGATGATCATATGAGGAATCAGTTACTGGAGTGGTACAAGGAACCAATATTTTCCCTACATCTTTAGCAATGAATTTTATGTAAAAGTTCCATTTTAGGTCTGGAGTTAGTTTGAGGCCCAATAGTTACTCAAGGTATGGTGCCTCCCTGAGGAAACATGCATTCATTGTGACTGGTGGTAGTTCAGGGACTGATTGGCAATGATGGAATATAACTAGTTTGTTTTTTGAGGCATTGAATATAATATAGAAAATGTACTTGAAAGAATTTGTGTAAGGTCACCGATGGTCAAAACTAATAGTCAACATTATGCACAAGCCTTTGGAGCAGCTTGCCCAGATACTCAACCCTCATGATTTATATAGGCACTCAAGACATCCACCATTGATAACAAATTTGCATACATTGACAATTTCTTTGACACAACAGAGACACAACTCAAATTTTTTATTTTCTGCAGGGGAATACATGCAACACACGGGCATTTCATCCAACGAGACAAGTGATTTTCATTACTAGAGAAAATAAAGAGCTGTCATAGAATTTGTTTTTGGAAGAAGAAAGTGCTGAAAATATTTTAGGTTGGTATTTGTTTATGGAAAGGTTGTTCATTTATCAAGGAAATAGGTCAGTAGTGTTAATGGCAATCCTAGAGAAAAAGGAGAAACTGAACATAGTGACAGGCCCCTCAGTAGCAGGCCAGTTGCTGCTGTGAATAAGGATAAGGCCAAACAAGCCTTATCCTTCCTCTTTCATTACATTTGAGCTGTAGTAGTGTCTGCAGTTTAGTGCAATCTCTTGGCTATTCAAAGTTCTGTGCAAAGAGGTTAAATAAACTACTAACAGACTCTAAGAAGGTGCAAAAAGTTATTGTTGCCCAAGAGATTCTGGGATCACATGAGATGGATAGCATAATCCTAAGTTGGATATTCACAGGAAATGAGACCTAGATTTATCCCTATGAGCGAGAGAGCAAAAGAAGGTTAAGACAGCACACACCACACGGGACGACTACTGTGTTTTGGAAACAGAAGGGAATTCAAACCAATGCCCAACAGCATCACAATCAATTCTGACTCTTATATGAGCTTCTTTTCAAAATTCTGGGCAAGGCTAAGCCACATCTGAAGGTGAGGGATGGGATTTTGTAACATAACAATGAAAACTTAAATACTAAACAATGAATTCTGTTTATTAATTAAACATTTAATGAGATATCTGAGCTTTTGAGAATATCTTCCTTGGAAAGTCGAATTTTGGACATGGATAGTCTTACATCTTCTTCCAAGAATTCTAGCCATGATCAGTTTTATTTTTAATGTTTATTAAAGAAAAGTTTGCTTTTTATATAATTTTATATATTATTTATATGCTTATTTATTATAACAATGATATACTCATATATTCAATTTAAAGGGCTTTTACTATTGATATGTGCACTTATTGTACTTTGGACTTCATTCAAAACCTCACCTCATCCACCCTGTATCTGTGGCTTGGCACTCTCTGATTGTTTAGTTCCATGAAGGAAATAGAGAACCACAGTTCTTCAGTGATGATGAGGTGAAGTAGGCAAAGAGAAAGAGTTGTAGCATACCTACAGACAATATAAGTATGTCCCCATTCATATAAATACAGTAGTAAATACTGTATGTTGGTCTGTAGTTGGAGATTATATTGTGGAATTCACTTAACTCAGTTCTAGCAGTTGACTGCTTCTACAAGCCACTGGTAAATCTTATATGTATTGTTCTTAGCCTAAGTATTATCATTCATTGCCAACCTTTATGTGATTATTCTATTCAGTAACCTTCCCTAAGTTACAACAATAAGAGTGGCATACATAGCCTCATTCAAAGGTGAAATATGATGATTGAGAAGGAAAGAGAAATTAGAGTTAATATTGTGGGACTTTTGTGTTCTATTTGACATACTTTGTGTACATCTAGTATGAAATTTATTGTAATTCCAGAAGAAAAAGCATTATTTTTCAACCGACCCTCAAAATACAGTTGAGAAGGAAAGAGACCATATTGAGGACCGGAATTAGAATCCTGAGACTTCTATTATTATTATTAAAAACTTATGTCTTTCATATATAAATATATATGTATTTAAGCAGCAACCTTTCTTTAAAACATGTTTCATTGAATATGATAGATAAGGAAAGTTTGATGAAATTTTTATTTAGTTTTTCGTTATGTTACTATATATTATATACGTTATGTTACTATATATTATATACGTTATTATATACGTTCCATATTAGTAACCAAACAGAAAAATGTGTGAATATTGGAAAAACTAAAAAAAAAAATTATCAAATTTTCCTTGTCTGTCATATTCAATGAAACAAATATATATGCATATATATTAGACAGATGAAAAAAATTTGAGAGATAAAAAAAAAATAACAAAAATAATAATACTGATAATAAGACTAATAATATTTATTGTATACTAGCAGTAGAGCCCAGGGATGTAACAGTAAGAGATAGATCAAGTATTGACCATCATAAAGACTGAAAAATAAAATTGACAAAGATTATTGTTTAAGGTTGATGGATACACATGTCTTAATTATTTTTTTTTTTTTTTACGAATTGGTCAAACCCAAACTCAAACAAAACATTGTTTTCAATCGTTATGAGTCTACCGATTGAATAGAATTTTATTATAAACAATTGTCTTGTAAATGGGATTTTTAAAGCATTCTGAATGTAAGAATAAAGAAAAAAAAGTGTGCAAGATAATAAGAAACACTACCTGCCAAAAAAAGTGAAGTTTTGTTGAAATCGGCTGAAAAATGTAGGAAATCCGATCCCATATATAAACGAACACAGACACACACAAACAACCTGGGTTTTATAATAAGTATAACTTGATATGAGTTGTCCCCCTTTCATTCTGGTAACTTAATCGTGTTTTCAAATTGATTTTGTGCAAAAACAATCGTGTTTTTCCAATTTTTGGTGCTGTCAGAACCACCACAAGGTAATTTTACATAGTCCTGTGAAGTTTTGTTGAAATCGGTTGAAAAATGTAGGAAATCCGATCCAATATATAAACGTACACACACACACACAACCTGGGTTTTATAATAAGTATGATTAGTCAACCTGTGGAGAAAATGGAAGCCTGCTGAGAAAGATGTTAAAAATCAGAACTGCCTATATTCTTTCTCAACAAGAAATTAAAAATAAAGTACGTTTTTTTTTTGGGGGGGGGTCTTTTTTTTTTTTTGCGAGTGTTATATTACTGATGAAACTCTTTTGAAATATATTTTGCAAAGTAGTTTTAATTTAATAGAAATTTTGAACACAAAGATTTTGCCGATTGAGCTAACTATGGATAAATGAAACTAATGTTGGTATTTCTTCAAATGATGAAATACAACTATACATAAGTAAAACAATAAGTCTATAGCCTAACAATGTAAAAAGCATTTATTTTTCACAATAGATATTTATTTTTCAACAGAATCTCCTTCCTTCTTGACTGCACTTAACACTTTTCCATTAATCACAACAAACACGATACAGTAAAAATTTCAAATTAAAATTCCGCTGTGTCAGGCTACAGACTTACTGATTGACAATCCTATTATTAAACAGAAGGCTACAACTTCTGGCTTTGTCAGTATAAACAATATCTCTGCTTTTATATCTAAACCTTTTATATATATATATATATATATATATATATATATATATATATATATATATATATTATTCCTTTCAAATATATTTTGCAAAGTCATCATCATCAGTTCCATGACCAGGTGTGGTTGTAGGGTCACTACATATCTGATCATCTGATTTGTTATTTCTACATGTCTCGGTAGGTTGTCATTCATGCATAATTTTTCAGGCAAAGTAGACGTGGCAGATGCCATCCTTTTCCAGACATGCAAAGTAGTTTTAGTTAAATAAAAGTTGTAAACATGAAAGTTTTGTTGATTGGGCTAGCTACAGATAAGTAGAACTAGTGAATGCAAAATAATAATAACTCCTTTTGCCCACACCCTTCAGAGGACTGAGGAAGAAAAGAAATTCACGAGCCTATGTGAGATTTTTGCCTTTTACAGAAATTAACTGGTGAGCTGAAAAGAAGGAAAGAAATTTGCAAGCCTATGTGAAATTTTTGAGAGACCAACAAAACCCTTACCTGCACAGAAATTACCTGGTAAGCAAGAAGAAGGGAAAAAAAATAGCAAGCATATACAAAATTCTTTTTGATATAAAATAAGGAGAAAAATTAAATTAATTAGAAGAGTTTCTGAAGTCATGTGAAAGGTTGTTTCAATTCCTCGTGACCAGCATTGAAGTAAAAATATAAACCAAACATCTTAGTAGCATTATTGCCTTACTTCGGCTTAAATAATTAAAAAACAAAAACAAGCTGGTCATAATGCTTTGGTTCAACAGTGCATATGTACACACAAAATGCTTAGAGTGAATCTGTGTTCCATCTGATTGAAGTCCTTGAAAATGACTGTTGCTTGCTCATTAAATAGGATCTTGCTATCACCATGGCAACAAAGATGACAAAGAATAAAATTACTTAGATACATGTAACGTGTGTGTATTTATTTATAGATCTTATGTTTTGTTGTCACTGGGAACAATACAACAACTCAATCTATGTTCTTAACATTCAACAACTTTGATTCCATAAAAGTAAGTACAAATATTTTATATATGTAAATTAAATCTTAACTAATTGAATGGGAGTATTTTTATATATATATATATATATATATATATATATATATATATATATATATATATATATATATATATTGAAATGGACAAAGTCTGACAATTATTTTAAAAGACATTTTTATGTTTATAGATACAAATATTTAAGTAAATGCTCTGTATTATAATAAACAGTATTTATAACATTTCTCGGACATTCAGGCCAGTAAATGTTATAAATACTGTTTATTATAAAACAGAGCATTTACTTAAATATTTGTATCTATAAAAAGAATGTATAAACATAAAAATGTCTTTATATATATACATACATATATCATTAATCCTACAAATTATTTTATGACTAATATCCTTCACCAAGTGAGTCAGTTGTTTATTCTTTTTTTTTTTGCATCTGTTATTTGTATCAACTAGCAGTACCCGAGAAAATTTCATGTTTTTCCAATTTACATTTTCTGATAAATCATAATTCTTATGTTAATGATTAAATAAGTTGCTTGCAAGTTACATGACTATAAAATAAGCCAAGGAAATTCCACTTTGTTAAATATTTGAGCTTAACAACTTTAACAAAATATTGCAATAACAATCGTGTATCAATCCAGGACGTTATTTAGATGTAAAAGCATACAAATTAAAAAAATTGAAAATTTACAAGATTTTCATTTCACTGAAGCAGATGTTAAACACACGAGAGAATTATTGCCTCTTCTGTCTTCTCTTTCTTTTTTCTCTCTTATTATTATTTATACTTTCTTTTTTTTCCAAAAAAAACAGTATCTCTGATATATCTTTTTCTTCTGTCTTTTCTCACAATCAAAATGGAATAGTTCATTATTTATTTGAATCAATGGCAAGTTGTAATGCATGTACTAACTTAATAAGTTATGAGCTAACAAATAGAATTATTATTAGTGAGCAGATTTTCTCCCTTTCAGAAAAATAAAATAAATATCAACAAAAGAAGCCAAAATTTCCGAATATTATTTATTTTATTTTTTTACCAACAGGAATAGATAGGTTCACCTATCATCCAGTTCACACTCCTCCCCAGTTTTTGAACAGAAGTAGAGGTTTATCCCTTATATTCGGTTTAGGATTGGGTTTCTGGTTACTTCTAATATCTCCACCTAGACTCAGAAAGTTTATTTACTATTTTTTCCTCAATAGTAGTAGGAATGTTCACTTAAAAATTATTGAGTATTACTTAGTATTTTTTTCAAACAATGGTGGGTGCTTGAAGCTGAAATAGGTTTCATTGATGCAAATATTACTGCATAGAATGTAACTGTCAACATGTATTCACCTATTGTCCAATTCACACTACTCCCTGGTCTTATGAACAGGAGTAGAGGTTTTTTTTTTTTTCATGTTTAGGATTTTCAGTTCTTTTTCATTCTCTTTCACTCTCAATAGCTCCTTGCATCTTAGGGGTGTCATCGCCTTGTTTGGGGTAAATTGATAAAAAAATAAAATAGGAATACTAAGTTAGATACGCTTATCAGAATAACTGGAGTTTATTTTACAAAGTATGGACTTCCATTGTTATTCTGATGAATTATATACTTTCTGTTGACCAAATCAAAAACAATTTTTGTATAAATATTCACTATTCAAAAAGAAAAGAAAAAAACAAAACACCCACTGTATTTCTCATGTATTTTTTAAACAACTGTCGGGTTCATGTAAACTTGGAGTGGTTCACAAAGCAATTTTAAGCCATAACAAAAAGGATTCTAAAAAAAAACTTTTTTTCATTTTATTGCTGATATATACAATCTTTCATGTTTTAAATCAGAAAATTTGTTTTCCAGTTAGGATAAAAACAAAAAAAAAGAATGAGGAACATAAAACATTTCAAATTTACGTGAGAAAAAGAATAACAGTACATTAAATAAAATAATTAGTAAGAACTTCAAAATTTTTATTTTGACATCTAATTTTAACATTTTCTTATTTGCACTTTTTAATATTAAATTTGCCAATTTTGATTTTTAAAATTTAATTTAAATTTTGGGGTCTTAAAATCAAGGAGTGAAAGACTGATTTTGAAATCTTAAGGTAGTGCAATCCTTGAAATCTTAATGGGTAATAAGATATATATATATATATATTATACTAGCTATTATTGTTGCTTTCATAGCTCAAGGGGAGTAACTCTTATTTTATATCAGGCAGTATTTAAGCTAGCACCTGTGGAGGACTCTTGGTTTGGCCATCATCACAATAGCTAGGGAGGAGTAGATGCAATAGGCATACAGAAGAACTCAAAATTAATCGCTGCATTTATGCAAATTTTTCCATTTTGTCCTTAATTTGTTTAATCTATTACTATGAAAACAATAGAAATGCTTTTAATACAGCTGTTGAAACATTATTACCATTAGTCCGTGACGCTCCAGCAGTACCTCATGATAGCAACAGAAGTCTTTGGTTCTCTGTCACAAATACAGTTGCAGCAGATTAAAGTGAAAGGTGAAGTTTCAATAGTTCAATTGCAAAAGTCCTGGCACATACAAAATAAAGAAAGAGAGAAAGAGTCAGGGAGGAAGTAAATATATATGGTGATTTTTCTAAGCAAAGCTTAGATATGGCTCAGGTATATGAGGCACCTAGTGAGGATTGTACTCAGTTGTAATTCTTCTAGCATGACAAGCTTGTTAACTATTACACCACGTTGGGGAGCCAAAATATGTATATGTATGCAGAGCAGGCACATCTTACCCCTGACTGGGGGAAGAGACGCGAGGTAGGGAGCATTTTTTGCCTTTTTTTTTTTTTTTTGTCACCATTTAATCACAAGCTACCATTTTTTAAATTATTTTTATATGCGTTGTGTATCTGTATTGCTGGTGCAGTGCATACAACATAGGAAACGCCAATGAGAGTGGAGCCCCAAAAATGATAGTTTCAGCAGTTTTTTTTTTCTATCTAAGATATTGTCAATCATCAACTAATCGACAGGGTCAGTGCTTACTACCCTGAACTTCTCAACTGCGAGGGGGGCCTCATGCCTATTGGGAAGTGGGTGCAGAATTGATAATTTTAGCAGTGCTTATTTTTTTAAAATTGTAATTTTCTTTCTGAACAGTTCTTTTAAATCAATTAAGAGGGGGAATATATCTTGGTAAAATCATTTTTTATTCTGAGATCATCCACTAAGTAGGATCTCTGATTTTTTTTTTTTTTTTACTAATAGTAATGCTAATCAGAAGTCCACAGCTAGTAATTAAAATAAAATTTATAGTCCTTGTTTTTTCTATTTTATTTCTAGAAAGATAAAACTGAGAAAATGATTGCTTAAAAATAAAAATGTTTAAAGATTTCAACACATGAAAAGTTCACAAAAACTGAAGTATTGTTTTTAAAACAATCCAGTTAAGACAATCCAGTTTGTTCTCTTTTGTGAAAAATTAAAAATACTCTGGGAATCACATGAGGTCAAATCAGTGCATTTTGTGTGTAGGCACAGGAAGTATTTAAAACCCTACTGAAAAAAAAAAGTTTATATTTCATGTGTGCTGCACATGCTATCTCTCCCCTGTCTTTATGTTTAATACACTTACCAGAGGTAATAAAACAATAACCAGAGCCAGATTTTTACGAGGACAAACTAGGAGGATTTGGCTTGGTATTTTTGTATAAAATTTTAACCCATTAATTAGATGTCTGAATAATAGTTTGACACTATTGATATTTTTCAGCCATCTGACTTATTTTATGGAAAGGAATGTTTTATTCAAATCTATAAAAAATAAACTTCCTTGTTTTTTGTTTTTGTTTTTTTTTTGCTAATTAATAAAAAAGTATAAACACATTTAAAATTTTTCAAACACAAAATGGTTTGAAAAATTTAACGTATTTATACTTTTTCATTAGTTTCACTTGTCAATTAAAATAGTAAAAAAAAGTGTGGATTATTTTACTTCGAAGTAATATACATCAAGTCCTCTATTTACATTATTCAGACTATTGTCCTTATCTTTGTTACCATGTTTATCACAGTGTTTCATCTGATGTATGCTTCGGCCAAAACGTTGTGATAAACATGGCGACAAAGATGAGGACAACAGTCCGAATAATGTAAATAGTGTACATAATACCTCATCTCAGAAATATAGACACATCAAGTCCTGTCATACATTAGCAATGTTTTTGGGGGGTTTTTTTTTAAGAAAATTCAATTTGTTGGGAATGTTTTTTCATGTGTTGCCTTTGCGATCTTTGTAAAAACTTTTTTTTCAGCAGAGATGTGTCAGCAATTAATCCTTATGGAAATGTAAAAATTAACATTTTTTTTTTTTCAAGTAAAATTTAGTCATGAAAATATTGGTGGTTATTACAAAAAGAATAGCATTTTCTAAAATTTTTTCATTATAAAAGTAATTAATGAATATGTACTGAAATTATCATTTAAATTGGTTAATTCACTGATTTTTATAACTTAAAAAAATGCTGCCCTTTCCCCCCAATTTTCCTTCAAAGGTTTGTGGGCCCCATATCAAAGTTTCAGGGAGGTGGCAAGACCCTACTGTCGGCCTTATATGTATGTATCCAAATGTAATAGCAGCTTGCTTATAATGTAGGTGAAGGAAGTTAGGTTGTTCAATTGTAGCAGAAGACTGCTTAAAAGGGTGGAAAATAAATATTATATGTTCTTACATGTAGCAGGGCAGTGTAACCTTCCCAAGTCACCAGATGGTTGTGTAAATGTCACACATTGGTACAGGTTATTTTACAATGACCACAGCAACAGAAAATAGACAAAATTTATTTATCATTTCTAGTTTTGGTTGATTTTTTATCTGGTTATATATACATCTTTTGATCTGCTTCAAAAAGTTCGCTCTACTTTTCCTTAGTTTATGGCATTATATTCTGGTTGTGAAAGCATTCTGATTGGTTGGTCAAACTACGGCTTTGTTTGCTTGGCGATTTTTATTACTTGTCTATTTTTCAAGAGATGGTGAAATTTTGGTCTCCCTGATATCTAGAAGGAGACCACAGATTATTTTGCTGCTGCTTGGTCTTGTAATTGGGTTTATTGGGGCAGCAATTTTTCATTTTTGCACCTTTGATTTCTGATTGATAACTCTAAATATCTACTAATATCAACAAGAAATTAAATAATTATTAGGCATACTGAAAAAGTAAATAAAAATTAATCAATCAGGAACTTTCATTGTTGTTTTAGTCAAACATGCATAAAAGAAAAATTCCTGCACAAATAAACCGTGTGTGTGTGTGTGTGTGTGTGTGTGTGGATGGCCACTCATATCTGAGGATGCCTGTCTACTAGGGTGAGTAGCTAATCCCTGTTGCAGACGCCTGCTCAGGCACATTTCTGTTTGTTCAACACCCACAAAGCCCTTCTATGGTTTCTGCACTAAGAATCTGCAGCCTCCAATATTAGGACAAAGAAATATATATTGAAAATACTATATATATATATATTCAATATATATTGAAAAACCTTCTTTATTGTTTCATACACAATGCTAAAAGAAAAGTATAGAAAACCTACAACAAAAATAATAAATTAGATAAAAATACACATAATATTATCAACTACATAACATCATATCATTTTATGCAAATTTCTTCAAAATTAAAAAATAAATAAAATCTATTAAAATATTGTTGTAATGGCACAATCTGCTTTTTTTTTCTTGAAACAAAGATAGCTACTATGTTTTGTTTACAACATTAGTCAGTGCTGAGTTAACATTTAGAACCTATATTATTTAACTTAATTGAAAAGTCTACTGAGGAGTTAATAGTGAAAAAATATAATATCTTTCATACAAAATATTCATACTTTAGCAAAATGTATTGTGGACAGATGAAGGCAAATTTTAACGTTTTGGTAGTAAGAGGAACCTGGAGAAAGACTGAAAAATAAAAGCAATTACACTGTAGGGTTTGACATTTTTTTCTTTTACTTTAAAAATATTCAAAAATATTTCATTTTGATGTTTTTAAAGAAATGCAGGGTTCTCCCAAATTTTTTGCCTGTAGCATATATATTTAACATCTGTTATATTCATGGTATATGCATGTGCCTATGTATGTTGTACATAAAACTGACAATATGAAAATCACTTACAAAAGCAGTAAATAAAAAAAAAATGTGAGATTTTTTATTGAAATTCCAGACTGGTAGACTAATTTGGATATTTGCCACAAATGTCACTGCTGATCTATTAAACTTGTTACATTTTGGTTTATTTTGCTAACAATGTTTTTTTTATGAGATAAAAGACATTGAATTGCATCTTAGATTTATTGCTTTGTTTGGATTGAAATGAATAGAAAAAATTTATGCTTACTAATGATTTATTACAGACATCTATTTGAATTCATCAGGATCTCTATAATAATGATCCAATTTCTGGATGTTTGTGTGCTTGTTACAACAAAATACATAGTAAGCAATTTTGGTTTGTTCAATACTATTAAAAGACTCCAACTTGCACACATCAATTTCAATCCAATTAGCCGATGAGTTCTGGGTAATTTTTAGTTAATTATAAATTAACAACAACAAAAAGAAAATCTGTATGAGGGAGATAACTCTGTGCTTATTAACTGCTAATTACGGAATGTTTCCTTTTCTTTTTTAATAGAAAGAATATTAAGAATATACAGAGGAAAAATCATTGAACATTAGTGATAATTAATATTTGTAAATAATTATCATATAAATTCTGTTAATAGGAAATGATTTGACAGCATTTAAGCAAATTTTAATTAATCTTCCAAATTTATCACTATAGGAAAACTTTAGAATTCTGAGAAACATAAAATCAAACATATATTCAAAGTTTACAATAAAATAAATGTGTTCACTTATAACTGAAACAGTTAAGTAAACAAATTTTATTTTAATTTTTATTGATTTATGTTCTGTCTCTATATATTACAAAAAGTGTTTGCCTTAAAAAAAAGCTTCCTTCCAAAATTACCCAGATCAACATTTCTTTTTATAAAATACAATCTTTGTTATTGTTTATATTATGGAATTTAAAGGTTGCATGTTTGGTGTATGGCATAGTGGGTGTGCGTGCTCATATGTAAACAAAGAAGCATACAAAAATTTAGGTTTCTACCATGGACTGTTTATTCTCTTTTTTATGTAAACTCTAGTGAGACAATGTTCTCAATGTCTCTTGGGTATGTTCATTTTCTTTTAGATTGAGTAATTAGGGTAAATAAGTATAAGCCTCATATTAATGGTCAAGCTCAACTCAGCCTTGTGCAGAGTTGATATAACCAAAGAAAAGTTTATACTTACTTTATTGTTGAAAGGTTTAAACATGGTTATGGAATGTTCATTTTCTTTTTCTTAGTCCAGAAGTTAAGGTAAGTAAGGATAAGTATCGTTATAAGGGTCAGACTTGTGCAGATTTGGAACAACCAAAAAAACTTGTCTTATTTCATTGGTAGAGTATTGGCATGGTTATAATGTGTTGAGTTGGAACAACCAAAGAAAAGGTTGATTTACTTTATAGATGGAACTTTTGGAAGACACGTGAGAATGCCATGCATTAGAAAGTGAGAAGAGAGTTCAGTTGTCAGTGGACTAGGAAAAATAACATGCTCCAGCATCATATGAAAAAATAAAAAACAAACAAAAAATGATTCTACAGTAGCTTCACTTTGATTTTCTATGTAGAATTATTTGGATTTTTCTTAAATACATTATGGTCTTTAAATATATATAAACCTTATATTCAAAAGTTAGTCAATAGTTCTGTAGACTAATCATACTTCCACTTATTCATTTATGAAAAGAATTCCACCTCCCGCCTTCTCTGATTCCAACATTCAGTTATTTTTGTGAAAACTTCCTAAAAAAAATTTAGATTCATTTAGAATTGCTAAACTGATTTGATATAGATTCTAAAACTTCATTCAAATTATAATTCATTCAATTCTAAAAATGAATTAAAATCTGAAAACTCAAATAATATTTTAGTCATGTAATGTGCCTTTTTTTTTTCTTTTTTTTTTTTAAATAATCTAAAAGATATGTCTGATAAAAAAACATTTGGTTGACTCTTATAAGCAGTACCCCCCACATATATAGGTGTGTGTGTACTTATGTATAATCCTACTTCATGTATAGTGTGACCCCTCAATATTTTTGTGAATATATAGCTTGTATATAATGCGACTCCAGCTTCTGAGCAATACTAGTTGTCCTACCATAGTCAAATATTGCAGTACTAAGTATCATCCTGGACATATTTTATAGAAATAAAATGATCTTGTACAAAGCTAACCTCAAATGTTGAGAAAGACCATTTACTGTAAAATATCTTATATGAAGATTTAGATACTTGTACTTTTGTTTTATTTATGCCTGACTACACTCTCTCCTTTACTGCCTACATATCCTAAGTTTCTTCCGTTTTGTCACTACATGAAGAGCAAAGCCTCATCTACAATGTATCTACTTAAAAGCAACAAGAACCATATATAAATGAAGAACTAATAAATGTTTTCCTATCTCAAATTTGCATTCATCATCATTTTGCAAGTGTTTACATGGTAACTCAAAATGCATTAATTTTATGCCCCCCCACACCCAATTTACCTGTGTATAAAGCAACCAGTCACCAAAAATGCATGATTTTTAACTCTTGAAAAAAAAATTACCTGTGTATAGTGCAACCATCTAATTTTTAAAATAACTGATCATAAAACTCAAACCATACAAGTATATATGGTATTCTACTGAAGAAAAAAAAAAAAGCCCTGAAGAACATTAGAAACATTCTTTGCAAGGTTTATATTTATTTATATAAAAAATTACAATAGAGAAGAAATTTGTTTTGAAACTCATAATTGTTTTATGTTTACATCCCATTCTTTCATTCAAATAAACTAAATTTGTGACTGTTATAACATCAATAATGTTTATTGCAACCACTTCCGGTCACACTAGGGAATGCTGGGATACAGACACTTACAGTCGCTTAGTCCAGTAGCCTTTCTCAACCTAAGAAGGTCTATCATGAAATAGTGGAGGGGGTTTCTAGGGATCTACTATGCGGTCGGCTCAGCTTGTCAGCGGACAAGTGTCACTCATTTTAGTCTTGTGTGCCAGCGGCAGATTACCTCAGCAACTCTGAGTTTTCACATACCAGGTGGCTAGTTACCCCTTCATATGGGGCTTGGTAGATTTGCCAGACTATCAACCATGACCTTGGCTTAGAAGAAACAGCTTTGCACACCTACCATTGTCATCATGTCTGCCCCTACAAGACTTTGTCAGCGAGTTGATAGCTTGTATTGCACCCGAAATGCTTGAATGCTTGTGCTCATTGATCACGCGTACGTGTGTGACAATGTGTCACGTCTGTATTCTAGGGTAAAACAGATGGTGTTTCTATTGCTGCTGGCCACAGTCCAAATGGTGATTTGGATGACTCAAATGGAGGAAATCTTGCGAGGTGACCATTATTCTTATCAGGATCTAATCAGATTCTTTGAGTGTCAGCTCAAGATGAAAATTAGAACTAATAGAAAGCGATTGGGATCAACAGATTTTAATGAAAGGTGGGTGACTGTAGTAAGCCTGGTTCACTTGAACATGGCTAGCCTTGATTTTCTTTCTTAGGTCTCCCTACGTCATATCAGGGTGGTTTCCTGTGGGGCCCTCCCCTAATTAGGTTCGACACTTTTTTTGTGTCTAGTTAATGTGAGTAAGTCATTCATGGCCTGTTCCCAGCTGCTTCTTTGGTTATGATCCAAGTTGAGATTCCCAACCTCCCCAGTTTATTTATTTAAATAAGATTGTAAGTGATGACCAGCCTCATCCCCCCCCATTTTCGGCCTTGTGCCACAACTGTATTTTATATACAATAAATCTTGACAGTTACAGCAGGCATTTTGAATAATGAAGTTGTTAAGTTTACCATGTCTTTGTGTTACTTCGACTTTTCAGCAGCCAGTCTCATAATATATCTTTCCACCCTAAGCCCTGTGAAACAGCGACAAATCCTACTAATGTTGCCAAATGTTCTGCATTTTGATGCAGAAGGTTGAAAGAAATGTCCCACATCATTTTGGTCTCACATTTTAAGAATCAATCATTCTTTTTAAAAATTATATATAATTTTTTTTAAAGACAAATCTTTTTTTTTCTTTTTCTG
This sequence comes from Acanthosepion pharaonis, assembly GCA_903632075.3. Classification (NCBI taxonomy): domain Eukaryota; kingdom Metazoa; phylum Mollusca; class Cephalopoda; order Sepiida; family Sepiidae; genus Acanthosepion; species Acanthosepion pharaonis. Next base: position 128,901 of record CAHIKZ030002748.1, on the reverse strand, counting down.
AATTGTGCCAATTTTATTTGATGTTTTATTCCAAACTGACCAATGTGGACATACGTTCATTATTTTCACTACTGAAACAATTTTTTTTCATATTGTTTTTCTTAAAAAACAGTTGCTTCATTGTAAAATTCTAATTTAACTGCTGAATGATAATCTAATCTGTCACATAAATTTCTGTCACTCAAAAATACTAAACTAATTCAGCTTTGTGAGTCTGTGGACCCTATGGTTGAGAATTTGCCCACAGAGTCGCAGTCCCCTGCTTAGTGAATCCCATCACCCATTTTCATTTTAGAGAGTTGGCAATATTAAATCCCACCAACTCCTTAGACACTTCCAAACTTGGCTTCTTAGATTTTGAAAAAATTTCCAACAAACCTCTTGCTTATTACAACCCCACTTTTTAATCAAAACCAGAGTCATGATGAAAAAGAATTTATTTTGTAAAGCCATTTTGCAATATTTTACCCTCTTTGTCAATGTCCTTAGTTCTTCATTAATGACACAGAAGATTATACAAAAAAATAAATTTCAGATAAAAATTAAGTTAGAAACCCATGTGTATATTGTGGAAGATTGCAATTATCCACGAGACTTGATATACATTGTATATCAAGCCTCGTGCAGTGATAAATAAATGACAATAAAATTTGGACAGAAGCTGCCCAATCCTCATGTAAGAGTTCAAAAAAGCGGCTCTATGTCCTTAACAAATTATTATTCATATTATGGGAAAATGTACGAGTAATTTTATTTTTGAAAAAACAAATGACAGTTACATTGCATTAAAATAAAAAAGCAAGAAAAAAATAACGAAAAACAGGTTAATGTTTGTTTTTTTTTATAAGAAAGATTTATTCTACATTCTGTTTTTGTTTACTTTCATGTTTATTTTTTTTAATTTTTTTGTTCAATGTTTACATTTCATTTTCACTCTGTTAAAGAAAGCAAATTGAAAAAATATTTTTTATTATTATTGTATAATGAATGCTTCACCTAATAAGTGATTTTTGTTAATTTCCTTAATTCTTATTGTAGAAATTTAATGGAATCTTTTCTCGGCAAGGCTCTTCTCAACTTAAGACAACTACTTGCATGATGAATAAATTCAGTTAATTCTGTCAGTTGTAGGGATATTATTATTTTATTTATTTTTAACTTAATAATTTACTTTCAGATTCATAATCAACTAAAAATAGTTTATCTTTAATTTTTATTTTTAGCAAATGTTGTTTCGTTTTTTTTTTCATTTTTCTATCAATGGACAAAGAAACTTAACATTTTCTAGGTTTTTAAACCTTTCCTTCATAAAAAATAAACCCCTCTCTCACAGACAAAACATCACAAGCCTCTCACAGCTCTATCTTTACTTCCATGGAGAGTGTCCGGACGAATTACATCCCTTAGTAACTTAGTTCCACCAGGTTTAACCTTCATGGCTAAGACCCCCACCCCATGCTATTTGCATTGTAGTTAACCATGCTCATTCCCTCTGTATTCCATTGGGAAGAAGTAAAAGTTCCACTCGAGCATCTTCCCTCGAACCACTATTCTGTGAAACCGAATCCCGAGGGGATGTTTTCCCCAATCACTACAATCTTAACCTGTTCAAGTCTAGGGTTTGTTAACCGTTATTTTCCCCACATATCTACATAAATTGGGCCTTCTACAGGGTGAAAACACTATAAAAAAAAAACAAAAAAACAATGAATCTATTTTAAATGTCTTGTATATTATACAAAGCATTCAGAATACAGATTCATTTTTTTATGTTATGGTTAAACTCCCAATTTTGATTTTTGCATTTTTTAATGATTTGCAACACATGAAGACAGTCCCAACAGATCTTCATTTTAACTACCCTATTCCATTTCGCCTCATTATAGCCTTCTTTACATGAAAACTAGACTCCAGATCTGATATAACCATTTGCACTTGGCCCTTCTCTAAAATAAAAATAGTTATGAAGGATTGGTTGCATGATCTCATGCCGGTTGTTGCACCACCAACAATTTCTTTTCCTTCTCTCATGTGAAAGAATTAGGCAACAGAAATGTGGTTTTTAGGGATGGTCCTGTAAATCAACAAATTAAGTCTGTTTATGTCTCATTTAACAATAAAGATTGAAGGTCAACATTTCATTTAATTATTATAATTATAGTTTGCTTTTTCTTTTCTTTTTTTTTTTTTTTTTTTTTTAGTTAGAACTGGAAAAACTTGAAAAGAATTCCTTAGTATATTAAAAACAATAAAAATATTTTAAAACATTTTAGAAGTAAAAAAAATATATATGATAAAATAAAAAAAAATAGACAAAAAAATCTCTCATTATTATTAAATAAACTTAGCCTGCAGCTACTGCTATGTTATGCTGTAGTTTTGTCTGCTTTCAAAATAGAATGTCTTACTTCTAGGTACAGGGTCAGTTCAATGGTCTCATATTCTCCCCATCACACACACACACACACACACACACACACACACACACACACTACTACATCTCAATTTTCATAAGATAGTATTCATATAAAATACAAATTTTATTGTAACCTAATGGATCTTTTCTGTTAATTCACCCAAAAATAAAAAGAATTTATAGTTACTAAAATTCACACCAAAATTCAGAAATGTCCTCTAAACTTTGTTCAAAAATGCATTAGTTGTTATTTTTAACCTCTTGTCTCCAAAGGAACTCACACAAGAGAGTCTATCATGCTGTGATGAATCCCAAACATGGACTTATTCTTCATTCTGGCATTCCATCAGGTACTTTCAATTGTTTGTGTGTGAGCTATGAAATTCATACTGTGATTTACAGTCAGTGAGATCATCCTTCAAAAATGAACAATCTGATATAATCGTAGTCCCAGGAAAAATATAGCTTCTATCTGGCAACTTCATGGCAAGCTAAACAAATTTTGATTTAAATTTTTTTATTTCAAAACAGTGCTAAAAATTTAATAAATAAACAAATTGATTTTAAATTTATAATTTTTGAGGGTGAATCAATATTTGTGATACATTATTTGGTGTGAATTAACAGAAAAGATCCTAACCTAAAAAATCATATGCAATATAGGTGAACAATTCTACTTTAAAAATTGAAAATAAATATAATTTATCTCTACTGAATACAAAAACACACGTGTCATAATAGATCATTATATCCTCTAAATAAATAAACAGCAAATTCTGTCTGTCCGTCCATGTGTCTGAAACCTCTCTAACTCGAGACATACTTGCTCTACAAACATATTATACCTTTTTGGAATCAGGATGATCCTGGGATTGAAAATCTGACCTTCATCTGGTGCTTGAACATCTAGCATTGGGATTTGTGTCTGGATGAGGAGAGAACAGTTAAAAATTCAAATTTTAAAATAACTGTAAAATTAGTGATTTTAAAGGTTTTTAATTTATTGAGTTTAAAGTAACACAAAAACTTTGTGAAATTAATTTTTTTGTTTTAAATTTAGTTTAAAATATCTCCAAAACTTTGTGAATTGAGGAAATCAATTTTATTTCTTCAAAATGCCAATGAATCAGAGTTGAAGTGTGAAGTTTCGTGATGTGAGGTTTTGAAATTTTGCAGAGAGTGATTTGAAGAATTCAATTTTAAGCCTGAATTGGAATTTCGGTCCAAATCAGAGTTAGTATGGTTTTAAAGTTCCATGGAGTGAATTGAGGAATTCAAAGTTATTTCTTCAAAATTATCATTGCTGTTTTCTAAGCTGGACCAAAGGTCCTTTTACTTTTGTGCCAGAGGCCCAATTATCTCTGCAGCAGCTAAAAGTCCGCACAGAGTGCAACTTTTAGTACTTAAATAAATCAAAAATGTTTTGTGGCAATTTTTAACATTGTTTGGAAAAGATTCCATGGGTCACCATTTGTTGAATGAAAAATTGAGAGAAAATATTGTTGCCTGTTCAAATAAAATGATGATATTTATTTAAACATAAGATATATAAATTTTAACTGTAATTACTTATCATGAAATGAAAGTTAGAAAGTTCTTCTCTTTGACTGTAAGGAAATAAACATAAATAGTTTTTCAGTGGGGAAGAGAGAAAGTGGATTTGGGAGACAAGATCAAAGGGAGTCTGTTGTTACTTTGATGAGAAAGACTTCTGTCTTTTTACTGTTGTTAATCCTTGTCAAGTTGAATAAATGTTTGGTTTTTATAGCCTTATGTAGGTTCAATCTCTAGGCTGGCAGACATTAATTTTGATGTCTGAAAGAACAGAGATGTATACTCAAACATGTGTGGTCACTTGTTAGGGAAAAATTCCATGGATCACCGTTTGAATAAAAAAAAAATTGAGAGAAAAGATTGTTGCATGTTCAAATAAAGTGATATTTATTTAAACATAGGATACATAAATTTTAACTGTAATCACTTATGAAATGAAAGTTAGAAAGTTCTTCTCTTTGATTGCAAGGAAATAAACAGTTTTTTCAGTGAGGAAGAGAGAAAGTGGAGTTGGGAGACAAGATCAAAGGGAGTCTGCTGTTGCTTTGGTGAGAAAGACAGGACGACAAGGTTGACCTGTGTCTCTCCACTGCTGTCAGTCCTTCTGCCAAGTTCAATGAATGTTCAGTTTTTAAAGTTTCATGTTGCTCCAGAAGCCTGCGTTTATTTATTGACGCAAGCTGATTTTATTGGCTATTTATTTTTATTAAATTGAAAATTTGAAGTGTGTTTGAAATCCAGAAGGCTGCACGGAGCCCTTGTGCGGTGTGTTTATTTTTGATTTGATACTGTTCACTTCCACTTACTCTACATCAACAACTTGAAATTTTTCTTGTTAAAAAGTTGAATAATTTAACACATTCAAAATTATGGAAAAAAAATAATGAATTTTACATAGTGTTTTTTTTTTTTTTTTTTTGAGACTCAGAATGATGTTTAAATCACCTAAAATTTTTCTTCCTTTCATTTGCATTTAGTTTAATTTATAACATAAATGTAAGTAGAAAAAAGCAAATGTTGATAAGATAGCGAGGGTCATAAAATGCTGCCTTGGACCCCTAATCAGCCCCTGCCACACCAGTCGGGGTAGACCCTGTCTAGGTACCTAACATCTTATACATTGTGTGTTTGTTGTTTCCATTTCCAAAATGTTCATCACATTGGAGATTTTCACAAACTTTCTCAATTAAAACTAAACAAAACAAAATCTCGGTAATTTCCAGAACTTCAAATACTCTACATTTGGGAAACTAACATGAAGTGATGAATGGGTAGAATCTGACTTCTATATTTCATGGATCACACCTAATTCCCAGAATACTGTTATTTAACAATGTCCTGAATGAACAATAGATATTAAAATTGTATTTTGTGTATCTTCACATGCCAAGTTCTAAAATCTTGTGCAAGCTAAATGCATATAGGCACCAAACTAAGTTTCAGCAACTGACATATTCTGATTGGTCCATCAATACCAAGGTTATGTTTCCATCTACACACAGAGAACCACCAAAATTAAGAAAACGTGTTCTCGAGCCTATCACATGATTAACAAGTAAATAAATATTGTACACCAGCGCCTCTCCAGCCATCGTGATAGCAACGCAATCGCACACTAAAAACTACATCACATTCTGAGACTAAAAGTTACCCATTAACATACACTCGGCCTTCCAGAACATTCACTCACTCAACTCGTTCACACAGCAGTTTTCATTCATTCCTGCAAGTGAATTAACATGTAATTACTCAACTTCGCCAGTGAGAATCAAGTTGCCAAACGAATCTTTGATGTTCAACTATCTGAAGTTTTAAATTTACTTTGATAACATAAACAAACTTTCAGAATTCACTCACTCACATCATACTGGATTTCATTTACACACAAAAGAAGTGTTCAGTTACAGAATATTATTATCACATAACAAAAGTTATCAATTACAGAACATTATTTCATCCAAAATTTATTTACTTCTTGACAACATTATGATCAAAGAAAGACAACTTTAGAACAATAAACAATCTAAAATTTAAGAAGACTCTAAAAACCTACGACATTGACAGCGGAATGAGAACAATTTTCCCTTGTATAAAAAGGCATCAGTTCGAAATCCTTTGACTTTGAAATGTTGCCCGGCCGGACTGACAGACACCTGAAAAAGGCTAGAGTGGACATAATGACCGAAATATTGCGATGAGAACAACAAACAAAGATAATAATAACATTAGTGTAGTCCAAAATGTAAATAATAAATCCCAGTAATTTAGACATTGTTTTTCTTTTCAGTAAATCGAGCGAAACTGAAATAATTTACCGAGTAAATGAGAGGGGAAAACTTACAACTCAGGAAAAGGAAATAAAAAACACAACAAACAAAGGAAAGCATATAAAATCGAGAACGATTTCCCTTTTTGTCTTTTAGTTTTACTTTTGTGAAACTAAAACTAAAACAAAATCAGACCTCCTTTGACTAAATTTATGTCAAGTAAGTCTGGACATTTTTCACATATTGCATGCATATTCTGTACTGAGTAGTAACAATATTTATAATTTATGACAAAAAAATTTCTGAAAATGAATTTTTCTTGAGTCGAATGCGAAACAAGTAAAAAAACACGCTCATTTATTTTACAAAAACGTAAAAAATAATAAAATACAAACAAAGTTGTTGTTTTTTTCCTTTTTAATTATGTTGCGCTAGGCTAAATACTTGTTTTGTTACTCAAACACCGAGAAAATTTTAAAATTTATTGTACGGGATGATAATAGAATTGCACTTTCTTCATAGGTCGGCATTTTAACACTTACTTAATTCTCCTTTTTAATCTTCTTATGGCAGAGAGGGCACCCAAATGCAAGATCAAACTCGTTTTTATGGTGTGTGAGACAAATTTTCTCATCAATGGTTACAAAATTTGTTGGAGTGTTCTAGAATTGAATTCAGATTTTTATTCAGATAAAGCATAAAAATAGTAGAAGTGAATGCTAAGGGGAAAGGCCTGCCCTGCGATTGAGATGAATTTTTTAATTTAAAATTGTTCACACTGTATCCGACATAAAGAACCCCCTACCTCGGATTTCGTTTACATTTTAAAACTAAAAAAGAAATGAGGTTAAAAAGTACGTTTGAATAAAATAATTAAAACTTTATTAGCCTCCTAGCTCAACTTCGAATATAATATCTGGCAGATTTTTTTTTAACAATTCCTGGAGGAAATGTGACGGGGGTGCTGACTATCAAATACAATTTCAGATTTCTTAATTATCGATCTGGTGAATCCAAAACTGGAATGAATTAAATAACTCGGTTTTTTTGTTATTTGTTTTTAAAAGAAAAGTATCATCAACTCACTCGAGTTAAAGTAAAAAAAAACCTAACTAGTAACAGATCAAACACAAAGTTGAATTTTTTCCACGCTTAAATGACTTTTACGTCACACTAACGACAGGGAGTGCTGCATCATGTGAAAAAAAAAAAAAGAAAAGCAGCACAAATAAGTAAAGTACATAAACTTGTGGATTCTATGTTCTCTGAGTCAGTGGTACTACTGCTGCTTGTTTTTTTGGTGAGCAAATTTAAATTTATCTATGATGCAAAAAAAGAAGTAACTAAATCTATAAAAAAAAATACAACCACAAATTATAAACGTATGTTAAAAACAACAAACACACATACAAACCTTGTCCTCAATATATAGTCGTACGTATAAATAAAGATTTCGAGACCCAACTTGACACATGTGTACATTGCGTAACGTAGCAGCAACACCACCAGCGAGTATAAAGTCAAGAGAAGAGGTTTTTTAAATTATTAAATATTAAAAAAACATAATATTCATTGACAGTAAATTAGTGAGGTAAGATTTTGTTTTTCTTTATTGGTTTCAGTTTCTTTGAACTTTATAATATCTATTTATTTATTATTTTTTTAGGTTGGACTCTGACCTTATGAATAACTTCCTCTCTTGAAATGTTTTTTTTTTTTTTTTAAGTCTATTTTATTTTTAAATCTTAAACCAAGAAAATTACTTCAGTTTTACATTTCTATGTAATGTCTTCAGTTGATTAATCGTAAGCTTAGATCTATTTTTTTAAAAAAAACAAAAAAGGTTGGGGGTTTTTTTTCTTGATCAAGTGTAACAAGGTGCACCGGTTCTTGACTCCGAGCATTTTTTTTTTTTTTTAAGAATTTAAAATGTTTTTTACTCGAATCCCAAAGATGTGTAGTTGGTTCATCTGTAATCTAATTTAATTCATTTTCAATGACCGGGGTGAAAAGTAAAGAATAATTTTATTTTCATTTTTGAAAAACAAATCTATGACAGTTACGTTGCATTAAAATAAAAATAGCAAAAAAAAAAAAACCCGAAAAACAGGTTAAAAAGTTTGTTTTGACAGAATATTACGTGCTTTATTATTAGTTATTTACTTTTTACTTACATCCACCTTTTTTTTTTATAAGATTTATTCTCCATTCCGTTTTTGTTTACTTCCGTGTTTTTTTCATTGTTTACATTTCATTTTCGCTCTGTTAAAGAAAGCAAATTTTTGTTTTTAAATGCTGTTGAAAAATATTTATTGTTCGCCCAATAAGTGATTTTTAAGTTCTTTAAATCTTATTCTTGTAGGAATTTAATTAAATGGATTCTTTTTTTTTTTTTTTTTTTTTTTTTTCGGCAAGGTTCTTCTTCACACATAAATTCTGTCAGTTGTGGGGATTTAAAACAATTCCATAGGTTTAGTAATTTTTAGCAAATGTTTCGTTCTCAATTTTCTATCAATGGACAAAAAACTCATTTTTTTAGTTTTTTTAAACCTTTCCTTCATAAATAATAAACTTATGGGCGTAAGAAAATTTAATAAAAGGACACCATTGAAATGCAATTACATACTTTTTAAATAAATTATTTTTGAATGGGGATATGGACATCGAGTTAAAAGACGAGGCGGTTTTTTAGCTAGTCATCGTTAAAATTATTAGTAAATAAACTTTAAATAATTGGTAAAATTTAAAACTACTGTAATTATTTACATTTTTTTTTTTTTTTGAGAACAAAGTTTAGTACAGATCGACAACGCCTTTTTTTTTTTAACAATATAAAGAAACATAATGCATTTAAAAAGGCGAACAGAAAAACTAGAATACTAGCGATCATGATCATGAAGTGACTTTTTAAAAGGATTTTTAAAAAGTCCTTTTAAAAAAAAAAATTTTCTTCAGTGTTAGTGTTATACTGTTAGTGTTTAACTGTTGTTAAATAATTGGAATGTGTGAATGAATGTATTTTTATATTAAACAGCCTTATTATCTGTAATCTTCATAGATCTAAGAAAAATTGACATTTCAGGTAGAAAGTGCATCACATACCGAAGCCTGATTCCATTTTGGTAAATAAATATAAAATTTACAAGGTTATCAAAGATAATACGACTTTTGGAACAACCTGTAAAATAGTTTCAATTGTCGGTAAAAAAAAAAAAAAAAAAAAACGCCTTTTTTTTTTTAAACTTTTAGCCGCTTCGTTTGTTTCTTTATGAAACGTAGATTGACGTATTTGTGCTGTAGACGAGCTGACATTTTTGAATTTGCTGATTAGGACCTGTTGCAAAGTTTTTTTTTGGGGGGGGCAGTAATTCAAGGTAAATTAAGTTTTAGAATTATTGCGTGTATTTCACCTTTTGTTTTTTACACCTTGTCCTTACTTGTCCTGTACACACAAAAAATAATTGTTTGAAATATGTTCTGATTTTTTAGTGTTACTGTTAGTGTTATGTCATCATATTTCTTTAACTTTAAAGATCGCCTCATCGGGAAGCAATGGATAACAAGCAAATTTTACTATTCAGTTTCTAAACTGGATGTCTGACATGTGGGCGTTGTGTCTTAATTTCAGCTTTTAAAAGACTAGTATTTGATTTACTTTAAGTAAAACTTTACAAGAGAAAAAAAAAAACGCCCAGTTTTGTTCGATCAAAGTTTAAACAGAAACTAAAACTTGGTTAACAAGTTTAAATGAAATGATTGAAATGGGTCCCACTTTCAAAGTTCAATGGTGGAACTATCGTTTCCAGCCCAGTATTTCATAACAGTGATGCAATATCTACCCACGTTATTGCTGTCACACTTTGTTAATCTTGCTTGAGCAACAAGTTGACTGTTGGTTTTCATTCATATAAATAAAGATAAATTATATATTTTACCAGACCTCATATAATATGTTGGATGCTTCCTAACCATCTCAAAATTAAAAATAAATGCACTTACAGACAAAATCAGTTTTACACGACACTAGGAAATTTTAAGTTTTGCTCAAATGAATTCATTTTTTATTTTGTAAATAAGATTTTAAAGCTCCCCTATGTGTGGAGCTAAGAGTGTTTTTCACTTTTCTAAAACATGTTTTATGGGGATTTTACACTGTCCTTTAATTCTATTATAGGAAAAATTATCAAAATAAAACTTAAACAGATTTTTATTTAGAAAATTCTTTTCCAAAATAAAATTATGTAAATTTGTTTCATTTAAAACAATTGAAATTTTTCTTGTTAAAATGTTGAATAATTTACCTAACATATTCAACACTAGCTTAAAAGCTGCCCTATCAGGCAGCATTTAAGCTAGATCCTGTGGAGGGCTCTTGATTAGGCATTCATCACAATAAGTAGGGAAGAGTAGATGCGATGGGCAACAATAAACTACAGAAGAACTCAAAATTGATTGCTGCATTTAAGTATTGTATTAATATTTAAGCTTGCCTTTTTAAAAGTTCAACGATAACTCTTCTGTACGTAGATCCTTACTTTCCATACAAACAATCTTTATTTTATGGGTGACTTTTGCTGGATTTTATAATTAATTTTGATTATTTGCAAATTTATTTCCAAGTTATAAAAATTGTTATCAGACAAAAAATTTGTTGCAAAAATCATGTAAAAAAAAAAAAAAATCGCCAAAAACAATCACTGTAATAAAAACTTGGGAATCCCAAAATTTTAGGATTGCATGTCTCGATGTAGACCAGAATGTTTTTGATCTGCTCACAGTAGATTCCAAAATGGTAGGATATGTCGAGCCATGGCCTCTAGGAGTAAAGTGGGAAAAGTCTGACATTCACATTTATTGTATAGAAGATGAGCTATTAAGAGTTGTCCCTTTAATTGAAAAAGTGTGACACACTGACATTGGCATTCATTATATAGTTTATGGATGAAAAATAGTGAACCTTAGTGGTTTTTTTTTTTTTTTTTTTTTTTTTCTAGATGTACTATGAGCAAAACAAATTCAGATTTGGGCAGAAAAAAAGAGCCCAGCCCAGAATGATAAAATTTGCAAAAAAGTTTCATTCTTTAATAGTCAGTTGTGCTTAGTTTAATTTGTAATGTATAAGTGTAGGTAGAAAACAATAAATGTTGACAAGATAGCAAGGGTCACAAAGCACTGCACGGGGCTCCCAATCAGGCTTGAGATAACTGTTTCTCAATAGCTCAAAGGTCACTGACTGATCCCAAGTAAAAGCTACTCATTTGAATGCTGATTTTAAAGTTAGACAAGCTCTTCTTGAGAAGAATAGAGGAACTCAATATTCTTGCTATACTTCATGACTCTGAACCAGACCAAGCTAAACTCTTAGATATTTAAAATCTCACATGTGTAAACTTTAAAATGACAATAAGATTTTGATTGATAAGTCATAAAAATAAACAAATTAAACTTTTGCATGTTATTTAAAACCTGAAAATATTTTTACTTAAGAATTTTTTGAAGATAATGATTTACTGATACAAGTCATACTAATTCCCCCATAGCTCAGAAATGAAAAGGTGGCTTCGTACCTTTCCCTAGAGTATTTGTGCATAAGTGAATATATCAAATACGACTGGAATTGGAACTCTGCCCTCTGGTTTCCAATTCCAAGCCATTATTCATTACACTACCCTCAGAGCCAAGCTTACAGCACTTGGTATTCCCCAGCTTTAGTGATATTATGAGACCCAGTCTTTCAATATGATATGGACAATAACACCAAGGACTTTACTAATGTCATAAAAATGACATGAGTAAAGTTAATTAGTATATATAACTATTAGCTAGTATATATAAAAAAATATATTATCTGATGTTAGAAACTATATTCTATTTCTTGGCTAGGGTTGGGCAACTTGGACAAACCACACCTTTAACATTCCAATTCGCCATTTTGCTTGTGATACGACTGACTTATAGCAAGCCATTAAGCACTGTACATAGTCTATATTGGAATTTAGGACAGCCTGCGGAGAATGGTTGAGTCAGCCAGAACATCAAAACCCAACTGCCCAAGTGCAGCGATATGAAGCAAAACATTTGGTTGCAGGGATTGGCTCAATCATGTTATTGAAACTGTATATTTGGGCTTCTTTATATTTTGTTTGATAATGATATCGCATTTAACCTAATAATTTTTTTTTTTTTTCTACTGCTTACTTGAACTCATTCCTACCAACTATACAATTTTGCAGTTTGGTCTCTCAGCTATAACGACTTAATGGATATTGTTATATTTTAAATATGCTTTTCTTTTTAGTCTTATCTGTATATGGTGATGATTTTTTTTTTTTTTCTCTTCAGTATAGTGTAGATGCAACACAAGGTCAAAAGTATGAGGGCACCCAGTGAGATCGAACTAAATACTTAATCATAATTGCTCTAGTGAGACGAGCTGCTAATTATAACATCACATAGAGATGCCCCCATTGCAGTATTTTCTCTCCTTTTGATAGCCTACTTTCCAGATAACTTCTACTGGTATTTATTTTATGATGTCAATCCATTTTTTATCTACCAAGATCTGTGAAATGTTAGTCAAGATATAAGCCAGGCTTTCAATTTTGTTCTATTATATGTATCAGCCAACTTCTTAAGTCATGTGATGTATTGTTATTACTACACGGTAGTTATTTGAGAATAAATTTTCTATTGGCTGGTAGTATATTTATATAACATTCTTGTTATATAAATAGCTATATTCTGCCATTATTCAGTCGATCTCTTAAAAATTGAGTGAACAATCTAAAGCTCCAGATATCCTTTTAAATAAAACACAATATATAGTAAAACGTATGGTTTCAAAGAGTATTGAAGATTGCGTTCAAGCATGAAAAACTGTCACCACTTGATATTGACCTCAGTGTACACTCTTTTTATTTAATAGAAGTAGATAGATTTGTTTATCATAGGAGTAGAGGTTTACTTTTTTGTTTTAGTTTAGGATTGGATTTCTGGTTCCTTCTAAAGTCTTTTTCATTCTCAGTAGTACCTTGAACATTAGTCGCATTATTGTCTTCCTTGGGGGTGAAGTGATTAAATATATAAAGTAGGTACTGGGTGGTGGCAGTCTGTTTCATGTTGGACACTATCTTCAGGCTATTCTAAGCATAAAACACTCTCTCCATTCAATGTTGACTTCAGTGTCCACTTTTATATTTACATACACTTTATCCTTGATATTGAGTACTTTTACCTATAAATATAGTATACCGTAAAATTATATTTTTATTTATATATATATATATATATATATATATATATATATATATATATATATATTATTCTGTATTTAAGCAGCAACCCTTCTTTCATGCATTGAATAATGAATATGACAGACAAGGTACTCTGATTTAGTCTTTTATACAATTTCTCATGTGATCTTATAATTTTTCTTTTCGGAGGATAAATTATATAAAAACTGTCAAATTGTTTTTTTTTCTTTCTGAGTGCTTTTGGCTATACATTTAACCATTTTCAAGGTTGAAATATATTAACTGTTAACAAGAAATAGATTGTTTCTATTTCCTGTTAACAGTTAATCTATTAATCTATTTAAAAAAATTATAAGCACACATGAGAAATTGTATAAAAAAAACTAAATCACAGCACCTTGTATGTCATAT
>CAHIKZ030002748.1:0-110000 GCA_903632075.3 Acanthosepion pharaonis | reverse complement strand
GAGCTGTTGGTAATATCAGTCCTCCTATATAGCAGTGAATACTAGACGATCTTTTTACAGCTGAAGAAGAGACTTGAAACAACAGAAATGTGATTCAATAGAAGGATGCTGAAAATACTATGAACCAAGTGTGAGCAACGACACTTTTAGAGGAAATGGGAACAAAAAGGATATTCATACTTAACATCAGGAAGAGATTGTTGCAATTTCTAGAGCATATTGAGGAAAGAGGGCTTGGAAAAGTTGATACTCACAAAGATATATTGAAGGCAAGAGGAAAACTATGCATAACCTCCCTAGTGAGCTTGAGTAAATGGGTTGTGGAACAAGGTGTAAGAGAGATTAAAAAAAAAAAAAAAAAAAAATAGACAAAATTTTTTAAGAGGTACAAAGGACAGGAAATTGTGGAGAGCTATGATCACCAATGTCCTGAAAGGACATGGTACATAAAAGATGAACAAAGGGAAGTAATTCCCTGTTGTAGAATTCCTATAAATTTTATTTTTTTCTAGATGGAAGCCTTTACAATGATAATGATGCATTTTTTATGAGTTTTGATACTCTTGCAAAGTATCACATAAAATGACCCTTGAGAATTTAAAAATGTTTCCAGTATATAAAAAGATTTTGAATTGTTGTACCTAAAAATACTTTAAATTACAAAATATAGTACTATGAATTACATTAAAGATTTTTTATTTTTTTTTACAATTATATTTAGAATGACAAAGGTGTAATTTCATGAAATCAAGATTACTTCCATTCTATTTCTCTACATCAGAAAATGTTCTTGGTATATTTTTTCTTGAATGATGTCATTGTAAAACCAATCCAGTGAATTCCTTTTGTCTCTGGTACAATGGGTTAATTTAGAATGAAAACCAAAGTGGTTTCAAATTCTTACTTTCTTGTTCTACTTTAATTTTAACTTGTCAAAGGTTGAGGAATGGTTAAAATTTGGCCTTAAAAAAAAAAAAAAATTCAACCCATTCACAAAGGAAAAAAAAAGCAGTGTAAATCCTAAATTTTTATAATCTAGAAATTATTGCTTAGGTGTCTTACAAATATTTATTTATTTAAACCCAGTTTCTTATGAAGACAGTTTTCATACAACAGGAAATAGACTAGACACACAAAGATTTTTAATGACTTTTACTATTTGTTAACTATTTGGTTTCAGTGTGAACTGACTACTTGATATATTATACTTTTATTTATACCTGGTACACAGATGTAGTAGTAGACACAAAATGTACATGAATATTTAACAGAAAAATGCTCAGCTCATTTTGAATGTTACTTGGAGGGTATAAAATTTTCAATATTAATAACTACACATGCTTAAAAACTGAAATCTACTATTTTTTTTCTTGTACATGTACACTGTAGGCCAAAATTTTGGGACCTACTTCAGGATTTTGAAGAATTGCCTAAAAAATTGAAGGTTGTATGTCTTTTTCAAGACTAATTTACTAGCTCATTTCAAGACTGCAGGATTTTCTCTTTCTGAAGTGTTTCATCATATATTCAATATTATTAATAATGATGAAATTAACCCATCATTGCATAGTTTTCTTAAAACTAGCTTTTTTACCAAATTTACCTTTGGGGCTTGCAGATTTTAAATTATAGTTAATCCCCTCTCTAAAAAAATTGGATGCTATGTACTAATGGATTAAATAGTTTCAACATCCTAGCTTTGTAGGAATTAAGCCATATGTGTGAAACTTACTAATTATACAATCCAAAGGGTTCTCTAAACTTTTAGTTTATAGTGTATTGAAAAATAACTTCTGTCTATATTTCTATATTTCTGAGATGAGGCATTATAACTGTTGTATCATCGAGGTGAACAATACACAGAGAAGAATGAGTGCTTAATAGATTTATTCAGCACCAGTATCCAGTGCTAACAGATACATACAGATACATACAACAAACACAGAACAATAAGTTACAAAACAATTAAAAAGACAACTTACAAGGAATAGAGGAGAGAGTCAAATGCTGTATAGCCAGACAAAGTAAGATCAGTCTGAATATTAATCAGCTTAGTATCAGCTTATTAATCAACTTTCAAAGTCCTTAATCTTAGACTATTTAAGGCTATGAGCCAGGCCACCTGGTAGAGTGCTGAAGGGTTGCTAGCTACTCTACAACAGTAACTATTTACATTCTTCAGGCTGTTGTCCTCATCTTTATTGCCAGATTCCCAATATTTCAGTTGTTGTAGGCTCTGGCTGTCTTCCAAATATCATCTGAAGAAGGCCAGAGTGTACAATGTCCAAAACTTTGTGAATATCACAAAGATGAGGACAACAGTCCATAAATAGAAAAATAACTGTTTTCAAGTTTGATGTTACAGATCTATTCATAAGATACAATTCATTAAATATACATTGTTTCATATCTGATTGCGCAATGATACAAAACCTTGTATGCATATAAAATGACTTTACTCTGACAGCTTTCCTCCATGCCCTCTCTCTTTTTTTCTGTCTTTCATTCTAAAATAGATACTTTGGTTTTCAACATGTTGACCTGTTTCTGCTTATCATTAAAGACATTGACTAAACCTATTTATTCTAATATTATGCTTGATTTCTTAATGTATAATTTTAAACCTGCTTTTACAGAAACCAATTTATGTCTGCTAGGTATTGTAATTGAAATTAACTGATATGTAGCATTATTTGACCAGATAATAATTTAATACTTATCTGTATTATAGGAGTGGGGGTTCTAGAGTGACTAATTTGAAATTTTATAAGTCAGATGTATTATATGTTTTGATATGCTTTTTAGAGATTCTGGAAATATATAATGCACACATTAAAGAACCAGATTAATT
Organism: Acanthosepion pharaonis; assembly: GCA_903632075.3. Taxonomy (NCBI): domain Eukaryota; kingdom Metazoa; phylum Mollusca; class Cephalopoda; order Sepiida; family Sepiidae; genus Acanthosepion; species Acanthosepion pharaonis. The sequence goes on along the minus strand of CAHIKZ030002748.1, from coordinate 107,149 downwards.
CAAAGATTTAAAACTAGATCTTTTAAAATAAACCTTTGAATTAGTCTTGTTCTCCTTCATGTGTTCATTATATATCTCAAAAATGTCTAAAAAGGACATAAAAATATAATACATTCGACTTAATAATTTTAAAATGTGTATGTATGTGTGTATATATATATTTATATATATATATACACATACACATATATATATATATATATATATATATATATATATATATATATATATATATATATACACACCCAGAGTTTAAATGAGCAGCTCTGAATAGTCTGCCCCAAAACAGCCTTCTGGCATAAAAGTGTGCCATGCCACAAGAAATGGCAAAGCTTTTTTTTTTTCTTTCTTTTTCTTTTTCTTTTTTTTTTTTTTAATATTAATTCAAATAACAAGGTTGGCAATGACTGACCACTACTATTAGTTTCATGTGTTTTAATACAATCATCAGGTAGCCAGTGACTTGTAATAAGATGAATACCCTATATACCACCAGACGAGTTCAATTTGACAAGCAAACCAAACCCGTATAGTTGGGGGTGAGGGTAGATCATCCAGCCAAGGTCTAAAATGGCAAAACAACAACAACAAAAAAAAAGTTTCTTGCCTGGAAAGGCTTCCCAGTATAGCAAAAAGTACTAAAGCGAAACTAGTTCCATGGCACAGTTTCACTTTATTGAGTACTTTTTGCTATACTAGCAAACCTTTCCAGATGGGTTACTCTTTTCTTTATTTTTTCTTTTTTTCCCCATTTTAGGCCTTGTGCTGGATGATCTCAATCCCAAAATCCCCACCCATGCGGGTTTGGTTTGCTTGTCAAATCGAACTTGTCTGGTGGTATAGTGATTTTCCAAGCGTAGCTTAGATATGGCACAAGGCCAAAAGTATGGGGCACCCAGTGAGGATCGAATTCACTACTCAGTCATAATTGTTCTAGTGAGACAAACTTGCTAACCATTACACTGCCTCGAGGCGCTTAAACTCGTCTGGTGGTATATAGGGTATTCATCTTATTGCAAGTCACTGGCTACCTGATTATTGTATTAAAACACATGAAACTAATAGTAGCAGCCAGTCATTGCCAACCTGGTTATATATATATATATATATATATATATATATATATATATATATATATATATATATATATATATACACACACACACACACACACACACACATCTCCATAGGTGTTCATGCAGATATTTACTAAACTTTAAACCTTACTTTACCTAGATAAAATCTACAAGAAATGGCTTGTGAAACAAGCTTCTTTTTTTTTTTTTTTTTTTTTTTTTTTAATTTTTCGCTTCAATTTTGTTTGGCATCACCATTGAATGTATCCATGCATCAAATATATATAATTTGTCTGAATTTGGGGGATGAAGGCTTCTTGTTATTTACATTTGACTAATGTCCTCATCTTTGTTGTTATTATATTTCAGCTATTGTGCCCTCCAGCCTTTGTCAGGTGTCTATTGATCGAGGTAACTTTCAGGGAATTTTGAACTGAACCCTTTTTTTTTTAATCTACAAGCTTAAATTTAAAGGTCCCATCCAATATTTCCTGAATGCTATCCTGAATAAGACATCTGAAGAAGGCCAGAGGGCACAGTGGCTGAAACATAACAATAATGAATAACTTAGAATGTAAATTTTATATATTGTATCAATAGTAATGAAAGTTCATAATACTTATTGGAGACCAATTCAATTTCATGGTTCCTTACTCCTCAGGATCCAGTCAAGAAATTGACTGGGTCCTGAGAAGAATAGACGGAGATTTTGTCTGTCTTGGTATACGTTGAATTATATAATTTTATGTATATCAATATGTGTAATTATGCATGCACACACATTAACTGTACAAAGGTATGGAGCCCAGATTGTTACTCCAAGTTTCACGCAGTGCAATCATCAGCCAACAAAAACTGAGAGGAAACAGAAACTAGCAATCTACATGAAACTTGGAGTAGTGATTTGGACCTAGTCTCTTTGTGCTGCTTCATTGGTTAGTGTTACTGCTCTGTCCTGGTCTATTGTCTGGAGGCATTGATCACTTTGGGTTATTTCCTAGGTAAATGTCTGTCCTTTCTCTTTTGTCTTTTTTGTGTGTGTTCGTTTTTTTGTTGGCACACTTAGGTTGTATTTGGAAGCTTTACCAGGAGTTTGATTTGTTACACACACACACGCATTGGCAACAAAATCTCATCAATTTATAGTTGAATTGGCTAGATGTAACTGTATGTTCTATGCTAACAGTTCCTTTTCTCACACTTCTCGCTCGTGGAACACTCTTCCAGTTAACTTTGATTTTCCAAAATTTAAATGCAATGTCAATCATGATTTACCATCTTCCTGATTACTGTTTTATTGTTCTCACTTTCTTAATACTGTTTCTGTTTTCTAATTCTTTCACACCCAGTAACTCCCTTTGTGTGTTAATGGCTTTACTACCTCACATGGGGTGAATTTGATTTTTTAAAAAAATGAACTTTGATATTCCTTCACTATTGTATATAATCAAATGTAATTTCTCAAAGCAATCAATCAGTACCAGTACAGATAATATAAAGTAACTTGTTATGTTTATGTGAGTTCTATGTCTAATGAATAATCCGTTTAGATGCTAATGTATTAACAAAACTTATTTGTATTGCATTTGTACTGTCAGAATTGTTACAAGCCCAGTGAAGATGATGATTGTCCCTCCAAGACACTACTGTGTGATTGAGGATCCTGTAAGTTATGATGATGATGACAAAGTTTTATTTGATGAGCATGGACAAGCAGTCTTACTTTATGGAGATGAAGAAATTCGCTTAGCACAAAAACCATTTCCACTTTATCCTGGTGAGAAAGTTAAGCAGGTGAGTGCAAATTCCATAGTCTTATCTCTATTTTTTTTTTTTTCTTTTTTTAGATCAGTATATATGTATACTATATCACTCCAACCAGATCTCAATACAGAGATATTAAAACCAGCATGGAATTTTATTAACCTCAATATGCAACATACTTGTCAAGAACACAAATGTGATATGTGCCTCCAATTGCAAAGTTTTTAAGTGATGAAAGTCCTAAAAAAATATTCTAAAAATAAAGAAACCATCCTTTAATAACATTAATTATGAATGCAGCCACAATGTACTGACCATATCTGGAAATTACGAATACATCTACTTTCAGCAACTTTTATCTCGTCTACAACAGCACTTGCACACTATTTATTATAATAGGATAACAAAAAATCCTTGAAAATGGCTAAAAGTTTAGTTGAATGTGCTCAGAACCAACAAACCTTTGCAAAATTTTTACATTCATTAACTCAAAAAAAATAAAAACAAACACAAAAAAAACCCTAAACAAAATTACCTTGTCAATCTTGTTCAATGAGATGTGTATTAAAAATGGATTGTTGCCCAAATAAAAAAAATTTGTATATAGTGATATATTAAACATCAGCAGATGCTAGGCCTGTGTTTCTCAACCTTTTTAATTCAGGGTGCACTTATAGAGTAACTAAAACTCTGTGGCACACTTTAAATTTTAATAAGGAAAAATTAGTCATCAAATTTGAAAATAGGACAATAATAAAGAAGTCTCCTGAAATAAGCATTTATTTTAAGACATTACATTGTACATTTGAGTGGTACAGTTTTCATTTAAATGAATTTATGAAGAATCTGCTATTTTTTTTTTAGAAAGGCCAATTATGACTGATTTAAATCAAGTGAGGAAGGCTAAAAGGAAAGGATTATCTACCCTTTAAAAATTAAGGAATCTAGTTTAGAATATCAAATGAGAAAGACTTGACTTAGGCATAGAAGCCATGTGATTGGTGCTTCTAGCTTTTTAAAAATAATGTTTTAAATATAAAAATGATTAATAAATTTTTCTTCTGTTAACTTGGGGTGCACATGGCTACTTTTCAGAGTGCATTAGTATGCCTGGGTACACTGGTTGAGAAGCACTGTTAAACTATGATGATCTCTTTAGTAGGCCTAGCATAGAAATAAATATCATATGGGAGCCGTTTATGAAGAGAAATGACAGCAAGGCTTCAAAAAACAACATGGAAAAAAGTGTTGGTTTGTGAATTTGGTGACATTGTAATTGGGAGTTCAATCCTTGTGTCAGGCAGTGTGTACTTGGATTCAGTAGAAACAGGACGAGCAATAACCGAGCTCTATTGAATAAAAACAAGACTAGACATATCCTTAAAAATGGGCAGCAGAATGAGAACAATCTACTCCTGTACATTAAATAAAGGTTTCAGTTTGAAATTCCTTGAAGGTTACACAGCTCAACAAGCATTAATGCTGGAGGACACAACAGCTGTAACGTTGTGATAACAACAAAGATGGGGACAATAGTCGGTGTGTAAATAATGGAAATAATAATTCAAAACAATGATTAAATGATGACTGGGGAAACCAAATGGTATCAAAACATTGAAACCACTTTCAAATAGTTGAATACTTTTAAATTAGAAACCTAAAATAATGCTTATTTCTTAATCTTTTTTAATTGGAAGTAGAAAATGTGAAATGGAAACCAATTTTAACTAATACTTGAATAGAATGTAAATAAATCTCTATACAATTAGTATTGATTGTTCCAATTTTATAAGTTTGACTTAATATCGTTCCTTGAAAGTTTGACTTGGTTTGTCACTCTCACTAATAGATTACTTTCTTCTGCAACTGACTATTGATTCAAATCTAAAACAATGTCGAGCAATTGATACCTCATTTTTAAAATTTTTTGAAAATCTTAATTTTATTAACCTCCTTGAAACTATTAATAAAATTTAATATCTTAGCAGTCTTGGCTTTCCAATCCTCTCTGTTACATGCAAAACTTTTTTGAATTTTCAAAAAAATGTTTACTTTAGATATGAGCCTAGACAATTCTTTAAACTTTCTCTTTTTAGAATATCACACCATTGAAGATTGTTTGTGAAAACATGCAGCTTAAACTTCGAGCTAATATTGGCTTTACTGATGAAAATGATGTAGTTCGAACTGCTGGTGATGAATGGATGTTCGTTGGTCCAGGTATGTGTTTTTTGTTTTTATATTTTTTTTTAATCAAAATTAAGTGCAACTTGCATTCATTTAAACTTCTCGGTGATATGGAAACACAACTCTTTTATGACTCTATTGATTCTTTTATTAATGTTTATTTTACTTTTATTATCTCACCATTCCTAACATTGAATCTCAAGGACTCGGATCAGATTTTTTTAACCATGAAAACAAATTCTGCCAATCAGATATAAGTTATGGTACCAGAGGTTTAAACATCAAAATCACATTAGCAAAAGGCAATTGGCAAAAGCTATTTTAATATTTGTGCATAAAATTTATGAAACAAATTAAAGCCTTTTTGAAATGCTAACTCTTTGTGGAAAGTTACACCTTACAAAGTCTAAAACATTTAAACTTCAAAAGAGACAGGACTGATTATAATGCTCTCTTTTGTCATGTAGTATTAAGTGATGTATTTCAGTAAATAGTTCCTGTTTTTTTATCTGTAGCACCAACTTTATTAGGCATCCCTTTTTTTTAACTAATAATTAAAGACTAGGAAAAAGTATGGTTAAATATAAATTCTTTTCATCTCTCAAAAAATTTTTTCCCTTGATTGCTAAATTAAATGAATTTTGAATGAGTTTTGAATTTTCACTTCAAAAATAAATTTCAAACCAATATCAAAAGCTGAAAATACTTATGGAAAAGAAATTAGTTAATTTTAAAAACAGCTTTGAAATTTATTCTTGAAGTGAAAATTCAAAATATTTTAATTAAGCAATCAAAGGCAAAATTTTGTAGCAGGTGAGGATTTATTTATATTTAACCACACTTTTACCTTGTCTTTAATTAACTGCTATGATAAATATAGATAGAGAATAAAATGTTTTAATCAACAATTGTACTTTCTAACAGATTTGTAATGTTGCAAGAAAATCTAACCTGAAACTTTAATCCTTAAAATATATTTTGCTGCTTGTTTTAGATTCCTTTTCAAATAATTACAGTAAGGAAATATTTATTATTTAAATTCTGGTCAGAGAAAGGCAAAAATGTATTTGTTTGTTTTAACTCAAAGTAATTTTTTTTTTTTAAATCTGTTAAAAAAAGTCCTTTTAGGTTTGTGTATTATAAACATCTCTAATGTACACACACACTGTTTTATGCTTATTACAATTATTTTACCAATTAAACTTTCATTACTTTAGAGCTAATTCTTTAAAATTTTTATCTTATCCTGACAGGTACTTATATTCCAAGGAAAGAAGTCACTGTTGTTTCAGAGATGAAAGCTACTGTAATCCGTCCAAACCAGGCTCTCTTATTGCGGGCACGGAAAAACTGTGTTGACTTTAAAGGGAATGACCGTGTCACAGGAGAGGAGTGGCTCGTTAGCGAGACTGGTGCTTACTTGCCAAATGCTTATGAAGATGTCATTAATGTAATCAATGCTCATGTTCTGACTGAAAAGGTGAGTAACCTTGCACTCCTTAAACCTTTTTTTTCTTTTTTCCCAATGTGTTGTATGTGATTCACACCAGGAATTACTAAAGGTTTGAATTGAATATAATGTCCATCAGGAAACTTGATCTAAGTAGAATTAATCTGTGGTGACCCCAGTATGTACTTTGTTAGCCCCTAAGAGTATCTCTTAGGGCTAACACTAAGAAAGTGTTGTGAATTGTGTGATTCTAGGTTTCCTACTTGAATTCCACTTTCTCAGTAATTGAATAACAATACATGCAAGTCTGTCCATTCATATGTAAATGTTACCTATCTAACCAACCAAATTATTTGTAAATGAGACAAAACTTATTTCAATATCACCAGAGTAAGTTTTGTACTCTGTGTCACTTTTGAAAGTCAAAAGACCTATGAGCCTTGAGGGTTGACCTAGAAAGTAGCCCCATAGACACCAAATGCAGAATCAGGCCTCAAAAGTTAGTGTACAAACGTAAACAAGGAAGTGAACCCAGCTGCACTTTGGATATACACACACACAACAACTGGATAACCACAAAAATATTGTTGGCATATCTGATCTGATGTCCCTACTATATATCATAAGATTCTTGACAAAATTCAAATTTAATTGATCCTGACTTGGCATTTCAATTTCAGTCACTTTCTCACTGACATGACATGGCTTTGCTTTGTCTTTTCTACAAATATTTTCATGACAGTTGCTCTGATCAGCTTTCCTCCTTGGTGCCTCAACTGCATGAATTTAGCATGTTAGATTAGCTACTCACTGTAGTGATCTGTAATGTCATCGATCCTGACTTAGCAACTCGATTGCAGTCACTTTCTCACTGACATGACATGACTTCTCTATCTTTTCTACAAATATTTTCATGGCAATTTTTCTGATGAGCTTTCTCCTTGGTGCCTCAACTGCATGAATTTAAGCATGTTACAAGATTAGTAACCAGGTCTCATGGTTTCACTGTTGAACTAGCTAGGTGCAACTGTATGTTCTATTCTAATAGTTTCTTTTTTTTACATTCTTGCCTGTGGAACTCCCTTCTGATTTCTTGCTCCTTTGCCACCTATAATCTTCAATCTTCAAAAATTTAAATGCAACACCAATAGTTATCCTCTGTCTTCCTGGATTCTGTTCTTTTATTGTCCTTTTATTTCTCACTAAATTCTTCTCATTCTCTATCACTAACTCCTTGCATCCTTGTGGCATTATTGTCTTACTTGGAGTGAAATGATAAAAGAAAAAGTTAGATAAATGCCTGATTGATGAGGGAGAAAGGAGAATCTCTCATACCCTTGCAAGAAGATCAAATGTTCAAAAAAAAAATTCAATTTGGCTGATGTTATTTTGGCTGCCTCAAGAAGTGAACAAAAATTTATTTTGCTCATGAAAAATTTATTCTATTCATGACGAAGATATGAATTTGAAGTTTTATATAACATTTAAAATTATCTGTTTTCAATATAGACTTGGCATTTACTCTCATTCCTGTATAAACTTGTTTACAAACCTTTATATTTATTGCAGAAAGCTCTTCACATGAGGGCACTGAAGACATTTGTTGATGATTTTGACATTTCCAGGAAAAGTGGAGAAGAATGGTTAATTACATTGGCTGACACTGAAACTCATATTCCAAATGTATATGAAGAGGTAATTCTGAATTTGTATCTAATGGATCAAACATCAATATTATGACAATAATTGTAACTAACCATTTTCCAACGTCATGTTAACTTGGTGTACCAAAGAAAAAATTACAAAGGACAATCTATGAATTTTTAGTGTACACTATTTTCTTGTGTATAATACAAGAAATTTTGAACCAAAATGAAAGGCAAAAAAGAGGTTTCATGGTCCACATTTACGGTTTTGTGTCACGTTTTTGTGCTATGTGTAGTAAATCCTTATATCAGCAAGTTTCTTAAGTTTATTGTTCTATTGTTACATCATGTAAGGGAATTAACTCTCTTCTTTCCAGCAAGAAGAGTTTTGAGAAACTGGGAAGAAATACTGTTTTAAATATTTTAATAAGTATTTTTCTCATCATTACAAGTTTCACATTATTTCTTATAGACATTTAATCCATCTTACACTAAACTATCAACAATTAATATCAGGCAATCTTAAGTTTCTGTAGGTAATTAAATCTTTTTGCATGTGAAATCTTTTACCTTAGTATTTTCACCTTCTTGTTTTAAATCTTATTTGATTTGTCGTTTTTTTTTTTTCGTTTTTTTTTTTTTTTTGTAGTAAAATGTTTTTGATTAAATCTTAAAACTTTTTCATATTTTATTTCAGAAATATCTATGTAATTCTGAAATAAAGCAGTTACACAAGCATGTAGTTTTTATTTTCATTTAATTTATTTTTTTTTTTTTTTTAAGGTGGTTGGTGTTATTCCCATAACTACTTTAACCAATCGACAATATTGTGTAATTCTGGACCCTGTTGATGATAATGGAAAACCTCAGCTTGGCAAAAAGAAGCTTGTGAAGGTAGGTTATAATTGAAATTAACCCCCAAAATTGTGGTGAGAAATTAATATTAGAATATCAGGAACATGTACATCAGAATTTTATTTCAACAGTGTAGTTACTTTTGAAATAAATTTAATTGGTATTTGGTTCTTTTTGAGTGACTTGCCTCTAGGTGGTTGAGACCATACCTTGTATTCTAATAATAGTGGCTTATGGGTGTTTTTTTTTTTTTTGTTTTTTTTTTGTTTTTTGTTTTTTTTTTGTTTTTTTGATTAAATCTTTGATTGTTTTAGATGTAGTTGTGACAAATTTTATGTTGCGTTTAGATAAATTCTTTTTGGTTGTAGTTGTGATAGAGTTAGTGGGTAGAATAATATATTTTTTGATTTGTTGGGTTTGTCAGGAAGAACAGCTCTTCTATTTTGGAATATTTTATGAGCCTTTTGTTTCACATTGAAAATGAAATAGGGTATCACAATATATCACCATTCTTGGTAAATTTTATACTGTCACAGTGTGGGAGAGTCAGGGACATAGGTGATGGAAAGAAAAATAATACAGATGAATTTGGGTAGATTGGGGGGGAAATGTTTTTTCAAAAATATTTCTTTAAAAAATTTTCAAAATTCCTGTGTCTCTCATTTCTTGCACCTATGTAGATGTGGCAACATCAACAAAACCCAATCTGATAAAATCCTAAAGGATGAAACGCGTCACAAAAAACCTTTCCAGTTTGTCATATTATTCTTACAATACAAAATGTTTTGGCTTTAAAGAGTTGATAAGTGTCAAAAATGAGGAATTCGTACAGTTTGCCAACATTCCAATGGACGCAACAAAGTGTTCATCTGTTGAAAAATAAGAACACAAATTGTGAAGAAACATTAATCATACCATGAGCATGTTTTCTACTTCAGAAAGCTTGTAAGCAAACTGAGGCACTGTCTTTGTACTCAGTTTAGATATATCAAATTCATTTGCATGGCTGACAGAGGGATGTGACTGAATACTTGTCAGCTATATCCACTGCCTTCTACAATAAATACATGTTAAATGTATCTGTTTTTCCTTTCTATTAAGCTGTAAAAATATCAAGTAATCTAACAGTAGTATGGATACTTTTTTGTTTTTTGTTTTTTTATTTGAAAGAAACTCTTTTCTTGAAATTAATTACTTGAAGTTTCTTTATTCTAGGGAGAGAAGTCCTTTTTCCTGATGCCTGGTGAGTCTCTGTTAAATGGTATTCAGGATCTGTATGTCCTTCATGAAGATGAAGCTCTTATCTGTACAGCTGTTGAAGCTTTTACTGATAGTTCAATGGTAAGTTCTTTTCTGTTAATAATCATGGATAAAAATTTGCATTGCAGCTTCTTTATCCTTAATTTCCAATATAGTTACATTGTTATATTTTTTATTCCTTCACAAACATTTCTTGTTTCATATGGCAATTGTCCCATTTGAAATCTGAAAAGCTCTTCATGATCTTCTGAGTAGAAGGTATGACATAAAATGATTTTGGTGGTTGTTGTTATTATTATTATTACCACAATAATAATAATAATAATAATAATAATAGGTTTACAGTCATACCACATTGAAATGCCAGTTCTTATACAAACATCAAAGTTAAGCAATGTCAAGCCTGGTCAATACCTAGATGGGAGACCACTTCAGAATACAAAGTGCTGTGAGCTTGAATGCGCAGGTGATATAATGATTAATTACCTGTAATTGTAAATGGGAGAGCCAAGTTCCAATTCCAGTCAGGGCCATTTTATTCACCTGTGTGCAAATATTCTTGGAAAAGGTATGACTTCACCTCCACCCCCAGCTATGGGTTAGTTACTAGGACTTGCATCAGTAAATCATTATTAAAATTTACAATCTAAAAATATTTTCTGGCTTTAAAAGGTTGGTATGCCATAAAAAAAACAAATCAATCTATATAATAATAACAACAAAAGCATAATGACAAAGCAGGTGAAAATACAGAGTATGGAGATGTGAAAGGGGAAATCAGAAAAATATAACAAGCAGCAGCTCAAGTTGTACCTTTTTGTGGTTGGCAGATTCAAGACTATTTCTAGGAATCATTTTTGCCTCACAGGACATCTTGTGGGTACATGACATCATTGGAAGTGTGCAGGTGGCAGTACTGCTTGGAACAGTTCATGCACTGAGAGATGGTATCCAATATTATTATTGTTGTTGAAGATGATATTGTTATTATTTTTATTTCTTAGTCCAGACAAATCATGAAATTGAAGCATAAAGAACTGACCTTATTGCTATTGATAATAGCAAATGTCAAATTATTGACTTTGATATTCCATATGATACAAGAGTGGATTTTAAAGAAACTGAAAAGATTGAAAAAGAAAATTACCAAAATCTAGCTAGGGAGCTGAAGAAGTTATGGAGCATGAATGTAATTCCTGTAGTAATAGGAGTACTTGGAACATCACCTAGAAAACTGAAAAGACACTTATAGAGAATTGGAATTGAGACCAACATTGTAAACCTTCAGAAAACTGCTATCATTTATTGTGAGGATTCTCCAAAAAGTTCTTGAGGTGTAAGAAGTATTATTGACACCATTGCCTCAAGAACAAAATTTCTATTGACTATGTCAAAATGTGTCACACCAAAAGAACAATAATAACAACAATAGTAACAACACTAAGAATGAAATACTTAAACTAATATTTACTAATTATAAATGCTGAAAATGTCCCTTTTTCTGCAAAAGGGCTCTTACTAAAATAATTTTCATGTTTAACAAAAATAATGAAAGCTGAAATTTATATAATAGCAGTAAAGTCTTCTGAAAAATTACAGATCAATTCTTTTAATATAGCTTTTTTTTCTCTTTTGACTTTAAATTGTCCAATTCATCACAACAGGTTAAATGCTAAATAAAATTTGGATGAAACCCAACCATAAAAATTTCCATTAAAAAGTAATTCCTACACTGGCAATATCATGTTATGTAATATTGTCTAAAATTGATATTTTGTTTTGGTTTTTTAGAAATTATATGTATTTCTCAATATTCAAATTAAATAACTTTATCAAATTGTAATTCAACAGTATTGGCTTAAAAAAATTGAGTATCACTTAGTATATATATATATATATTTTTTTTTTTTTTTTTTTTCAAACAATGGTGAGTGCTTGATGTTGAAATAGGTTCTATTGATGCAAATATTACTGCATAGAATGTAACTGTCTACACGAGTTTGCCTATAGTCTGGTTCACACTCCTCTTCGGTCTTTTGAACAGGAGTAGAGGTTTATCACTTGTTTCCTGTTTACGATTGGGTTTCTGGCTCCTCTTAAAGTGTAGTGGAAACGACCCCTCTCCCACTCACATACACTGAAAAAGATTAATAGACAAAATGACTTACAGGCATGAAGAGTTCACACATACCTTGCACATAAGATATTGAAAGAAGAAAATGCCTAGAATCAAAATATTCAAAGACAACATGCCAGACTTTTCAAGATATGAAGTAGATTCTATATAACACAAAGCCAAATTACTGTGGGCACTTTTTGTTTCTTAGTCTTGCCTCATGACTGGCGAATTGTTTGAGCTGTTGTTGCTAGTGTGACTCAGAGGTAGTTCTAAGCTATTGTTGCTAACGTGAATTGTTCATGAATTGTTTTATTTACTGTTCCCAATGAACTTGCTTGCTACTGATGGTAAAAACGTTCAACACATTTAGCTGCATAAAGTCTTTTTATTCTCTTTCACTCCCAATAGCTCCTTGCATCTTAGTGGCATTATTGCCTTGCTTGAGGTGAATTGATTAAAAAAAAGTCTATTGAATGGTTCAAAATTTACTTGGGATAAAGTTTCACTGAAATGATTATCTTTATTTTTCTTATATATTACCTTCTAAATTGTTTACTTATTGCACAGAAAGGGCTTAAAGTTTAAAAAAAAGTTTTAAATTTAAAGGACAATTTCAAAAATGGTAAATTGTTTTTGAGGAGAATCATAACCCAGAGAAAGATTTCAGACGTCTTTTCCCCAATTCCTTTTAGATCACTTTGAGGCCAACTCCATTTTAATATGTGAACATTATAACTGAATTGTTATTTGAATCAGGTCACATGCTCAACATTGAATATTGAAGAACATTCAAAACCTAAACGTCCTCGCCGTTCTAAGATGGAAGACAAACATAGTCCTGCAGAACAATTGGATGAAGAGGGTTCAGTTCAAGTATGTAAAAGTCGCTTTAGGAACATGTAAATAGGAACTTCTTTCATATTTCCATGTAATTTTAAATGTAGAATAAATCCCCCTTTCCTTTCCCCTTATAATTAAATAGGTTCCTTAAAATTAAAAATTAGATTAATTTTTCATTTTTATTAACTATGAATATTATCAGTTTATGACATAAAATACTCTTTTATTCTAAGACTTTGAAAGACAGAATGAAACTAACCTTTTTGCATTAAATACTATTCTTGGTCACTGTCCATTTTTTCACATAAGTTAAACCTTTTTTTTTTATGAAAAGACAAGTTATAAATGATAATTTTCCTCATTTGGTTTACTTTAATTTTGATATACACTTCCAAAGTATTTCGTAAATTCTGTCAGATTTTAAGGTTTTTTAATTACATAATCAGTTCATTTATTTTTTATCTGTATTTTTCTTCAGTAATTTACTCATGTTATGTAAATTCAATGGTTTAAAATAAAAATCCAATATGTTACATTTCTAAGAATCTTTTTTACTAGTTATATAACTGCTTCTTTAGAAGTCCGTATTTGTAATCATGTGACTGCATAAGTAAAACCCTTGCCACAAACTCATTTTCACTGCAATCACTGACAGGTAACACTTTGTGGCTATTTTATACTGTTAATACTTATGTCTTGTTATACTTTTCCTTTTCATAAAATATTTTGTCTCTAATATTAATCTCATTAACAATTACTTTAATTATCATAACTCATAACCTTTCTACTGTTGTACTAATCTCAACATAATACTGTTGTATATTTTCAATATTTTTGCAATAGTCAGTTTATCTTTGATTATACATATCTAATCAAGGTCTAAAAACCAATGCCTAGGAAACTAATTTCACTTGCTAGTGTAAGGAGTTCAATCTACATTGAGTAATTTACTCTTTGTAGCCTTTTGCCAGATTCTATTATAAAATGGCTGCAACATGTACAAAGGGTATGGAAAAGATCTTGACCTGCGTTCCATTTCATTGAATACATCTGTTTGATATTTTGGCACATATCATCAGTGATGTTTTTAGCCTTGGATCATTATGGAATTCAAGTCTTTTATGGCATCATACACCTTCTCCACACCAACCCAGTTGATATTGATCAGCTATAGACTTTTGTGTCAACCATCAGCAACAACTCTTCTAAAAGTATAAGTCTCTCCTAACTGATTGTGACACTTCACAACTTTCTATTCCAATCACAAGCAACTTCCAATTCATCAGCTTCTTTGCGCTTCCATAGAAAAGGAAACCAATTCCAAAATTTGACCAAATGGCAAATATTAAAATTTCCTCAAACTCCTTTCTTGGTTGGTCTGACCAGTTTACCATAATACATCTGTTATAGAGGCTAAAATTAACTTTTCTTTAAGAAAGCAACTGATCTACAAAAAATAATATCAATAGAATCAATTGTTATTAAATTAGATCCTAGCAAAGACAAAAAGAAACTAATATTTTATGATTTTATAGGATAAGTGAATTATACAGTATTTGCAATGATTTCTGAAATCTTAATTATACCAATCCTTTTGAGAAACTAAATGTGTGGTTTTCAATATACTTTAATGGTTTTAAAATTTTATCTTTTAATCATATTTAAGTCAATGTTTTATGTGCAAATAGAAAAAGTATATTAATTGCAGTAGGTAATTAAAAAAATAATTGATAAATTAATAAGTTTAATTTTCTTTCCTTGATATGCAAATAATGTCTTAGATTACTTGAAAGAAAAAAAAATTCTTAACAAAAAATAAATATTACTGTTTCCAATGTACTAGTGCTATAAGCAAGAAGCTGAGCATAAAATTTTCCAGCTGTACAGTTAGGTGTGATGGAAGAATTTCAATGAACAGCTGTTGAAAAATATGCTTATAAAATATGCATCTTATAATCCAACAAATATATTGTATGTATTCCAAAAGCTCTAAAAGTATGTTTTAAACCTGTGCCTTCAAAACTTGAATTTGCTAAATTATTACAACTAGAAAAAGGTAGATATGTACTAAATGAAAGTATGCAATTAATAACATTTTTTTTTGTTAAGGATTCATCAAGTATTTCCCGGCAGCCAGGTGACAGATGGATGATTCTGGGCCCCAGGGAATATGTCCCTCCTGTGGAGGTGAAGGTTTTGCACATGAACAAAGCCATCCCTCTTGATGAAAATGAAGGAATATATGTACGTGATGTAAAAACAGGCAAGGTATGTAACTAACATACATATGTATGTTCTGGTGAATTATTTCTTATAGCATCTTTATATTTGCTTTAAAGAAGTAATGGATTTTTCATTTATTAATCTGGCAGATTTTATCACTTTAAATATTATTTTTAGTTAATATGCATATTTGAGTAGACACTCTGTTTAGTAATAAATAATAGGTTCAAATCCTGCCAAAGGGTCATTTTTTCTTTGATAAGATTTCTCTAATGTTCAGGCTGGTAGATGAAAATAAATAAATATACTGTTTAATAAATAAATGCAGTATCTATTCAAATATAGGTATCCACTAAAAATATTTAAACTGTAGTAGTTTGTCTACTCAAATATGGGTATCCACTAAAAATTAATGTTTAAAGTGATAAAATCTATCAGATTAATAAATAGAAAAAAACCATTACTATTTTACAAATTGCATCATTTATGTTTGGATATGAAGCTAAGCAGGTATGAACTTTCGAGAATCTGGGAAGGATTTGCACTTAGAAGGCACTATTTCAGACTTGCTTGATTGGGAAAACCCTTCATGACCAAGTTGGTCTAAAACAAGTCAGATTTAATGATGGTTTCTCCTGCAAAGGGGGATGAAGTCTTGAATCCTACCAGAGGGCATGTATTTTTCTTTAATAAGATTTCTTGAATAGTCAGGTCAGTAGAGGAAAATAAATTTGTTTTAAACAAATATTTCACTTAATACATCTTTCAGTTTTCAAATGTGATACAACAGGCTTCACAGTGGCACAAAGTAAAAGGAAATTAGGTAAAACTGAAGTTTTATAAATTAAATAATCAGCAGAGTGTGAACTGGAAATTTGAACCTGGAATAAATCAAGGGTTTATCCCTAATCCTAATCCCTTACTCCAGCTGGATAGATAAATGGGTTTATATTGAGCTATGTGTTCAGTTAAACTGCTGCTGTTATGGAGAAGACAGCTCACAACTAAAGAATGTGAAATGTCATTATGGACTGATGTTATTGTCTCAGTGTAGCTGAAGAGAGGCACAGGGTGAACGCTGAATAATATTCTCACAGATGAAGAAACCTGAGACAACAGAAATGTGCTTCTGCAAAAGGATGGATAGAACATGGAAATAACAAGGAAGTTTTCAAGAAAAATGGAACAAAAAAGGAACAACTTAGAATTAGACAGATATTAAAATTTTTGGAACACATAATGAGGAAAGAATGTTTGAAGAACTTGACACTCACATAGCATATGGAAGGCAAGAGGGATATAAGGAAACTGTGAGTAACCCTACCTAATTAGCAGGGACTGGGGGGGGGAGTAAAGAAACAAACATTACTTAGAGCTATAAAGGATAGGAACTTGTAGAGAGCCATGATTGCCCATGTCAGGAAAGAATATTGTGTATAAAACAATGACAAGTAATTAAGAGAACTTCCCTCTCTTCCATTTGGAGTTTTCTTGTCAAGAGAAGATAGGGTAATAACCAACTGTGAACTGTAGGTTAGTGATTAATGATTACTGGTATCTAAATATTCAAAACCAGACCAGCTTGCTGACTGAGCTGCTTCTCCAAATACCAGTACATTAGAAGAGTACATTTAAAAAAGCTGGATTTACTAAATAGATGTTCACACTGATTTTTCGTCAGCAGAAGACAAACCACAAAGAAGCCTAAACATCTTCCATATTACAGAAAAGTATGTAAGATAGAAATTAGTTATGAAAATGAAGCCATCGTCATTCACACACTATTGCCATTCTTTGGTAATGAACCTTTTTACATTGAGATAAGTTTTGGCAGCTCTTTAAGTGTAACTATTTTGTTTTAACCTTGCTAACAGGTGATCAATACAAAACTATGTCCATGATAAACAATATAAGATAACACATTTTTGAGTGGCTACATACATTTAAGAAATTTGCAAACTTCCTTGTCATTCCTTACTTGTCTTTACACTGGGGGTTCAGAAATAATGGCAGCACAAATCCTTAATGTACATTGACTCTATCG
This sequence comes from Acanthosepion pharaonis, assembly GCA_903632075.3. Classification (NCBI taxonomy): domain Eukaryota; kingdom Metazoa; phylum Mollusca; class Cephalopoda; order Sepiida; family Sepiidae; genus Acanthosepion; species Acanthosepion pharaonis. The sequence goes on along the minus strand of CAHIKZ030002748.1, from coordinate 89,685 downwards.
CTATGGTTCAGTCACTTGTATCCATGGATGTCAGTCTACTAGGGTGGCTAGCTAATCCCTATTAGTGCCTGCTCAGGCACATTTGTGTTTGTTCAACACCCACAAAGCCCATCTGTGGTTTATACTACAACTACGCTGAGTCAACCTTTGTTACAGTTTCTGGGTGAGAGTGCATTATCTAGCATGATCAACAGTCTAAACAAATCTAGCATGCTCAAACCCTCGGTCATGATGACTTGCAACTTTGTGCTAGCACAACCACCGACAGCTTCCAAGGGTTCCATCTGCTCAATTTCACTCACAAGGCTTGGGTCAATCCGTGGTATGGTTTTCAGGCACTTTCCAAAGGTTCTGCATGCTGGGATTGCTTCCTCCAGACTGAGAACATCAAGAAGTCATCTTCATGACAATTTGACCATGGTGAGATTCATAGGCCTCATGGTCAGAAAGCAAACATTCTAACCACTTGGTCACGTGACCATAAACATTACATGTGTCCTAAACATACAAGATGAAGACCAACGAAACTAAAAACCTAGCCATACATGGTCATGACAGAGAAAAACTGAAGAAAGCAAAAGGATTGAGGAAAAAGTGATAAAGAGAAGTAAAGAGTATAAAGCATGAGAACTGGGGTGGGTATTGCAGCAGTCAATCTTTAAATCTCATGTTGAATCTATTTTCCCTCTCTTTCTCTTTCCTTCTCTCTCCTCCCATTTACCTTCTCTCACTCCACTTCTTTCTCCTCAACTTCCCATTCTCTTTTATCGCTTTCTCTCTCTCCCCACCCTTTACCCTTCTGTTTTCTCTCTTTGCCCCTTCTCCTCCGTCTTCTCTCTTTGCCCCTTCTCCTCCGTCTTCTCCCTCTTTTCTTAATTCATAATTATTGTTTGGAAAATGTCTCTAAAATCTTCAGTTGCTCATACATTCTATCCGTAAGTTGAAAATAAATTATTAAAAGAAATTGTCATCTTAAAAACCATGTTTATATATGCGTATAGCAATGATTTTTTACAATTTACCATCTCAGGTAAGAGTAGTTTCTGGGATGTCATACATTTTGAATGAAAATGAAGAACTTTGGTCCAAAGAATTGCCTTCTACTGTCGATGACCTTCTGGGAATTGAAGCTGACCCTTTAGCTGAAAGAGGCTTACGCGGTAAATTGCAAGAAGGTAGTAAGAAAAAGAGAAAGAAGACTGATGCTGTAACTTACAGAGTGCCACACAATGCTGCTGTACAGATTTATGACTACAAGGAAAAAAAAGCCAGGTTTGTGGGTCAACATCAATTTTAATTTTTCTCTTTATCTCTCTCTCTTTCTCTTTAACCTCAGGTAACTAGTTATTACAAGTATTACAACATTTATGGGAATTTTTTTTTCTTTTAAGATAATTGTGCCTATTTTAGTTGGATGAAAATAATTATCTTAAAAGATAAAAATTTTTGCAAATATTTTAAAGACTTATCAAGAGGCCACAATTTTCATAGAATGATTTGAATAATGTTAAAATACAAGATTTTAGCTAATCCCCTAGTTTTACATGGTCGTGTTTACATTTTAAATTTCCTTTTTTTCTATAATTTATGTTAATATTGTCCCAAACTGTTAACCACACAATAACCTTAAAAGGTCAGCTGAAGGTTTAATAAATGAACTATACAATATTTTAGCCAAATATGCAGAAATGTATTCTCACAATAAGCTTATCTATATTTTAGCACACTCCTAGTGTGTGAGATATAAAAAAAAAAATAATAAAATTCAAATCTGTTTAAGAGTAAATACAGGTATTCCTCACCCCCTCACCCTATGTTGTTAATTGGTTCCAGAGGTCATGAATTAGGTCAAAAAACAAGTTGAAATGACCATACTATAAACCACAAATAAGCACTCTCCATTGCCTATTACAGTACTTATATGTACATACAGTATTCTGAAAAATTAATTAATTTCTACCTTATCTTCCAGCAATATAGCCTTACACTTAGCACTTGCAAGGGACTTTTTTTGGAAGCCATGTGCAAAAATGTATTCAAAATCACAATTGAAATGTAATTGAAAGAACGTCAGTGGCAGAGCACAAATGTAAACAAGTCTGAATTCAAAATTGGTTTTAGAGCAGAAAACAATGCACAAGTTCTGCCGGTTGGCAGGAATTTGAAATAAAAACATCTGCTGAACATACTTTATTATGATAATTTTTTTGTTTTTGATGATTTTATGATATATAGTATACATAATATTATTTTTAAATTTATTTAAATATGATTTTATATGTGTTGATTATTCTAGTGTTTTGATATTTCTAATATTTTTAAAAGCCAATGTAAACTCTAGTAAAATGACCTATGGCTAATTCTAGTTTTCCATGTAATATTTAAGAAAAACTGCCGTACCTTTGAAAATGATAATTCAAAAAACAACTTAAGCTGAGTTATCACTGTACTAGATTTGAAATGGTCAGAGTTCAAATGTAGCAACTCAATTTCACTTTCAATATCCTTTTATTTTTTTTCTCTCTCTTTAGAGTTGTCTTTGGTCCAGACCTCGTAATGTTGGGACCAGATGAACAATTCACACAACTGAGTCTTTCTGGTGGTAAACCCAAGAAACCAAATATGATCAGATCTCTGTGCTTGTTGTTGGGACCAGACTTTTGCACAGATATAATCACAGTGGAGACTTCTGACCATGCTAGACTTCAGTTACAACTTGCTTATAACTGGTAAGTATACAAGAAAAGTTCTTTTAACATATTTACATACATTCCCTAAGTACTGATATTAAAGTTTGCCAGTTAATGAGATATTTTTTTTCTTTTTTTTCTCATAAACCTCCTTTTATTACATCATCCAACCGATTGGTATTATGGATAGGTTGCTTTGATTACTAACTTTGATTTAAAATCTTAAGAAAAATACTTAACTCAATAGCGAGATCAAGAATAGACAAATAATTCAAGGCAAGTAACAAAACTAGCATTCAGTAATATGAACTACATTATGGTTGGCTCTTATAAAGATCCAAACTTAGTTATTAGCAGGCATGAAAAGGTAAGTTTAAATCAGTTAGTTAAGTACCATACATAATTGGATGATCATGTCTCTTGATTCATAATTGACTAGACAGATTTTCCTGCAGTAGGTTACCATTTCTTTCTGCAATAGACTGCCTGCCAACCCAGGCTATAGGACTCAATCTATCCTGCAATTCAACCTATAGCTAGGGGGCAGAAGAGATGGATTCATACCCTTTCCCATGAGCATTTGCACATAAGTGAACATAATGAATCAGACTGGAATTCAAACTCTGCTCACCAATTTGTCATTCAAAGCAAGAAGACAACTTTTTTTAAAGAAATCTTTTTGCACCTTATTTGGAATTTGGAGACCTGTTAAAAATCAGGTCTTAACAAAATATTTACTCTAATTTTAAATTTTATTCACATCTGCAGGGGCACTAAACAACTCTGTTGTAATACCTTAGCTTCAACTTATTAAAAGATGCAGTAATATTAAACTCAATTGGCATTTAAAATGTAGTTAGCTTGATTTTCTTTTTCTCCAAATATATTGTTTGTTCTTTGTAGGCATTTCCAAATAGAAGACAAAAATGATCCTGCAAAGGTGGCTATGCTGTTTAGTGTTCCTGATTTTGTGGGTGATGCTTGCAAAGCTATTGCTTCTCGTATCCGTGGTGCTGTGGCTGGAGTTCAATTTGATGATTTTCATAAGGTAAGGCTTCAAGATTGAGACAAAAAACTTTGGAGACCTGCTTCATTTTTATTAGCCAGATTAAATCAAATTAACTTGTTTCTGGTTATGTTAGTAGAATTAGAAATGTTGTTTTATCTCAAATAATTACAATTCCAATGTTTTAAAATATTTTTAATTTTTTTTTTTTTTTCTGAAAAGTGCCATATATACTTGTGTATAAGCTGAGTTTATATATAGTGTGAGCCCTGAACTTTTTGGCATGAATTTTAACCCCTTCAGAAAAAAATTTACTTGTATGTGAAAATGCATGATTTTTAACCTCTTCAAAAAAATTAACCATGTCTAGTGCAACTCCCTACCTTTTTGTGTATAAAAAAAAAAAAATCATAAAAACTTTCACTATACTTGAGTATATATGGTAAGTGATTAATGTTATTCAATAAATATTGTTGCTAATGTTAAATTTTTTTTTTAAAAATTAGTTTTTAATTTTTTCATTGCAAATGTTTTAAAGCTGAAATGAAAATTGTTTTTTGTCTTAGTAGTCGGTTTAAAAGCAACTTTTACATTTCATTGACACTGGATATCAATATTGATATCCAGTGTTAATTAAATTACTTGTTCATTGACCTCTTAGAAAATTTTTTAATCTTTCTATCCTGCTTTCTCATCTGAAATTATTTTGAAAAACTTCTCTTATCCCTTAATGTTTTTCAATAAATGAACTTTAAAAACTGGTATATTTTTTTCTTTTGTGTCTTTGAATATATATATATATATATATATATATATATATATATTTTAATCAGTTTAATGTCCTGGTAGAAGCCAATATTGAGTCTTATAGTTTTGATATATTTAATAATCTTTTATTTAAACATTTTTCATTTTCTTTAGAACTCTGCCAAAATTATCCGTGCCTCTGTTTTTGGTGTGGATGAAAACACAAGGGTGAAGGATGGTTTCATTTTCCCACAAAACAATCTGGTTATTACTAATGTAGATATCCAATCTGTTGAACCTGTAGACCAACGAACACGTGATGCACTGCAGAAGTCTGTCCAACTGGCCATTGAAATCACTACTAACTCACAAGAGGCCAGTGCCAGGTTAGAAATTATTAGTTTCTTGTATAAGCTATCTTCTGCCAAGACATTTAAGAATTGATTTGAAATTACCTGTTGTGCATGTAGAAACACTGTTATGTATTATAGTGTGGTGGAGGTCATCTTATGACAACATTCTTTCCACCATAGATCTATATGGCCTTGTGTAAGGATTGAAAGAAAATTCAGTGTTAATGTATACAAAATAAATTTTTATATAACACATACACACACAAACATACATAAGGATACTGATAAGTTAAAGGTTTATGAGTTCGAATGTAAATGTCCTGGTGCATATGAGAGAGAGAGTCTGGGAGATATATATGTACATGTATGTACGTATTCTAAAGTAATGGTAGTCACTTGCTTAAATAGGTGAGATGTATTAGTGTCAACACAGGACTGTGAATGTTTTAGTCACCCGATAGTAGGTAGGTATTGTATGAGACCATACGGGTCATGCATGGGTCATACTTTGGCTCTGGGTACGTTACGATGATTGTAACATTGGAGAATTGATAAATTTAATTGATTCTGATTTAGGTTAACTTTCCATCTCGTTAAATACATATCTAGAGATCCACTTTGAAACTGTCACTTGGCTTCTGATCGACTTATTTTCAATGACTTTATATCCTGGTTGGGAATAAATCTTTGTAACTGCTGCTAATATCTTCCTACTTGAAGTCTTGCCCTTGTAATAGATATGTGACCATTGATTTCATTGGGACAGCCCTCCAACCTGGCAGTTGAAATTATCTGGGTGGACTGGAAGATCATTCACAGAGACTCAGACATTGGCATACAAATGAGATATATTGAAATAGCTAGTCAGGTCCTGAGCTGTGCTGCCACCCTACATCCTCAACCAGTCATGGAACTGATAATGATGACTTATAAATATTGTGATAGTTAAAACCCATCGGTATCACTTCCAAAATAACTAAAGGACTAGCCATTTAAATTAAGCCTTTATGTTAATAAATATTATTTCCTATAACTGGTCCTTGTCAATGTTAGCAATGGGTTTACCTTTTTTTGGCTATGTGATTGGAGAGCATTTTTTTATCCAACTCTCTACCAAAGGAAAAACTATCCTTTTTTACACACTGTTTTTTGCATGCATAAAGGTCCAAGATTGCTGAATGTCTTTATCAGAACCAAACAGCAGTAATAAGATAAATCTTGCTTTAAGTAAAAATATTGCAAACAAAAAAGAAAAAAAATTTACATTTTCAATTAGATATGCAAATTAATGTTAAATGGAGATTCCTCCTCAATCTCTTCTTTATACGCAAAATACAAACAATGGAGCTCTGAGTTAGCAAGACAGCTAACACAGAAAGAAGAATTTATAAACTTAGATCAATTTCCAGCCAAGGCTGTTTCTGTTCACTTTATGAAATGCATGAATCCAAATTCCTGCAATTTTTATCAGCTATCTTACTGATCTTGTTGCCATATGAATCTCCATTTAGCATTAATTTTCATATCTAATTGAAAATGTAAATGTTTTTTTTTTTTTTTTTTTTGTTTGCAATATTTTTACTTAAAGCAAGATTTATCTTATTACTGCTGTTTGGTTCTGATAAAGGCATTCAGCAATCTTGGACCTTCATGCATGCAAAAAACAGCGTGTAAAAAAGGATAGTTTTTCCTTTGATGCCACTATTATTTTAACTACCCTCACTGTTTGGCAATGTTTTGTTTTTAGAATGTGATGATTAGAACTGGAATAAAGTCTAAACACATAAATGTGAATTTGTACATTTTTTTTTTTTATTCTTGAGAATTTAGACTTTATTAAAATATGCAAACCAACTATAAGGAAATATTTATTTACCATTTTATGAAGTTTCATTCTCAGTTGGCAATGAGGTGATGCCTTACCAATGATTCCAATAAACAATTTAATTAATTTTGTTGTTTTAATTCTTAAAAACAAAAATGTATAAATTAATTTTCATTAGGTTTTATTAAAATTCTAATCATTGCCTTTTGAAATAAACAGTGCCAAGAAATAAAAGTAGATTAAATAATAACAGTATCAAGGGAAAAACCTGTCCTTTCAACATCTTTTTTTTTTATTTTTTTTTTTTTTACAGGCACAAAGATCACCAAACATTAAAATATTAGAATTATCTTGATCCTTTTAATGATACTAATTTTACTTCATGCTTTCTAATTTAAAATGAATGAATTATAAATTAAATTCATCAGCTCTTTTGAACTTAAAAATTTTTTTTTTTCTACTTGAAGGATATGTTTTATAAATAGTATTTCAAGTTTGTTTTGTTCATTTTTGCACTAATGCCCTTATCTTTGGGTGGCAGCCAGTTTAGGACATCTCTGTACTCAAAATCATGGAGAAAATAACAGGAAACCACTGTATCATTCCCCAAAAGTTCTGGAAATTCACAGATAATAAATAAAAGACTCTGTAAAGAGCTATGGTTGTCTGTTCTGAAGGGACATTATATTGAAAATAAGAAAAATAAAATTTCCTGTGTTAAAAAAAAAAATGTATCAACGATAATACTAAATTATTTTACCAAATACAATCACTTAAAGAAATCCTTCAACTTTTAACTCTTAACTATTCTATTCTTTATAAGTTTATTAGGTGTTTATGTGTGAAAATTAAGGTTTTCTTGGTTGCATCCAAAGAAATCCAATTAAAACTATAAATTTCAAAAAATAGGGATACTTGCATGTATAATCTTTGATCGTTTGACTTATAAAACTGAAAACTAAGTACATTTTGAAAATGTAGATTCTTGTTTCTTTCTTAAAGAAACCAAAAAAAATGTTCATTTAGGATGTAGTCAATCATGACTTGACTCAGCTGAATTCCTTTTCTTTGTTATCAATGAATTGCCTTGCATTCTTGGAAAAAATAGTGGAGTAGCTTCCAATTGCCTTCTCCACAATTTGGAATTCAGTTTTCCTTCTCCTAAACTGGTTGTCACATTAGGTTAGAGAGCCCATCTTACTCTGTTATATAACCCCTAGATGGGGAGAAAAGTGAAAGAATCATTCCTTTTCAAAGAGTATTTGTGTAAAAGTGAATGCAATAGACGCGACCAAAATTTAAACTTGGCTTGTCACTTCTGCTTTCCCTGCTAGTATCTCTTATAATATTTGTGTTCCTACTTGTTCAGAGTTATAATTAATGACAATCATTAATGTTTATTTAATTTTGAGCTAAAGTGTGCTAAATGGCTTAAGGATAAATTATTCTTTTGAATCGTCAACATTACCTGCATCCCAGCAATAATTACAGCAATATCAATAAATTCTGTAGAATGTATTCAACAATGACTGGAGTGGGGGGATGTGAGTACTGTGAGAGGAATCGATAAAAATCAGGATAGTTGAATAGTAATGACAAGAAAATACTTCTAAAAAGAGAATGTTTATTGAAAAACAATCAGAAATTTTGCGCCTTTTTTTTCTGTATTTAAGAGCAAAATTATTTGCTACCCTGGACAAAGGATTAAGTGTTTTTTTCATGAGCTTTTAAAATGTGTGCATATTCATTCACAGAATGGAACTAAGTGAACATTCATTTCTATATGACTTTACATTTGTAAATTCTTCAAGCTTGGAAAGTTAGCATGTTTAGTGATGCTAATTTCCTTTTGGAAGTAAGATTTCAAATAAGGAGTTGCATAAAAACATTTTATATTTTTGTCTGTATTTTAGATAAGCATCATAAAAGCCTTATTTCAGTACATGATTACATTCCTGGAACACTCAATAAGGAATAAACTGATTAGTACATAAAGCATTATGATAGGTGTTTTGCCCATCTTTTTAAGGTGAAGTAAGTGTGTATTACTTATTATTTTCTTGGATTAAGATATTTTTAACACATTCTTTGATTTTTTTTTTTTTTAGATATCAACTTCAGGAACATTAAATTTTTCATATTTTTTTATGGCTTTTAATCTTTAAATGTTGAGCCTCATCAAATTTTTATATTGGAGATGTATGAATATCATCAATTGATGAGTTAAACCTTTTCTAATGAAACTGGCATCATTCATGTCTAAATGACTTATTAGTAACTCTAAAATTCATGAGGTTACATCACTTCCTGAAGTATTTGATTGCAAATAAAACTGGAAGAAGAAATCAAAGAGTTCTGTGTCTACAAGGATATTCCCAAAGAAAAAGAGGTGAAAATGGTGACAACTCTGAAAAAAAAAAAAATAAATAAATAAAAATACACACTGATTCTGCAAGGAATGCTTCAAGGGATATTATACTATTAAAAATATTAAAACAAATGTTAGATTCCTAAATTTTTCTAACTCTATAATCTAAAGGGGTTAACATATCGTTTTTATATTTTTTTTTTTTTTATATATATAATTAAAGTGAAAATAAGCATAAAAACAGCTCTTTCAAAAAAATAATTTTCTCTTTTTACCATTTGGTGTACACATTTGTGCAACGTTTTTCATACCATTTAAGAGTTAAACTCTTATTTAAGACACAAACTTTTAATCTTCTTTTCAAATAAATTAAAATCTGACCTGTTTCTAATATAACTTTATTAGAAGAAAAATGCTACTCTTGTAGGTTTGATAATTTTAGTTTGACATTTGCTTAGATGTGGATGTGCAGGTGGTGTAATGGATATTCACACACAATAAGAAATTGGAGAGATGAGTTTGAATTCCAGTCAAATTAGTTATATTCACTAGCATGCAAATATCCTTGGAAATGGTGTAACTCTACTCTCTTCCTCAGTTATGGGTTAAATAACAGAACAGACTGGGTTTTATAGACTTGATTGGCAACCATTCTAGAGATAGTGACTCAATAAAAACATCCATCCCCCAGTAGCCTGGCCCACTTGTGGGGATGCATCAACCCATAAAAATGCACAATAACTGAAATTCTTCAGTTGTGCAAGTTGCATGTTTTGCCACAAGTGGAGAAAATGTTTCTCGTAATTTGCTTTGAGAATCTGGTGTAGTACAATTGTTAATGTGCAATCTTAAAAGTAACTGGCAATGTATGTTCTTGAATATAAGTATTAAGAAAAATCTTGATAAATGCTGTATTAAATTTAAATAAGAAACAAAAATACATATAAATTATACAAATTATTTAGTCGGACATAAACCTGTAACTCTGTATGGCATATGTCCATGTATATTGGTGTCTTCCATCAGCAGAATATGAAAATTTAAGTGGACATATTTACATAAATTGTGCCAACCAAGGTTTTACATATGTATATGAGAAGTGTGCTTGTACCTTTCTTCAGTTCATACCACAAGGGATTCTTTTCTTTGTTCAACAGACGTGATTTTCAAATTAAAAGAATGTTAGGAATCTTGACAATTTGCTAACCAGTGCACAATCAATATAAATGTATATTGACAAACATAAAAATCAATTCCATGAATATTGCTCCTTGCAATTTCAATTTATTTGCCTAAGATTAGGCTGTGTTATAATGTGTACATCATTATTGAATTTACTATAAGTGCCAATAATCTCAGAAGCTATTTTTAATGAAATAATTCATAATGTAACACTATATATGTACATGTATACTGAAGTTTGGGTTTGTCATCTAAAGTCGAGATGTTGTTTGTTGAATTGGTTGAGAAAATAGATAAACAAAAGAAAGAATAAAAGGAGATAGAATAAAAATTTCTATTGGTAACTTTTAACATGGAAAACATTCAGATAGTTCCTGAAAGAAAGTATAAATTCAAGCAATGTTTTTTTATGATAGTCCCTGATTTAAAAAAGAAAAAAAAAAAAGTCAGATTTACTCAGTTGATGAGTTAAATAGTGCATGAAGTGTCTTATCTCAACCATGTGTGTCTGTTCTCGAAGCAATAATGCCTCAACCCTAGTAAAATATGAAAGTAGGTGAGCCTCATGAGATTTGCACTATGTAGAAAAAGAGGTCACTGCTGCTAATAGGGTTTTTGAAGCATGTGCTAGCAAAACCCAGGTGTAGTGCCTGCTACAAATATATATATATATATATATATATATATATATATATATATATATATATATATATATATATATATATATATATAATATTGATAGATTTTCCATGACTAAAATTCAAATCTTGTTGATATGACAGACTTTCAATTTTTTTTTCTCTTTTTAGACATGAAGCAGAGAGGTTAGAGCAGGAGGCAAAAGGTCGTCTTGAACGGCAAAAAATCAATGATGAGGCAGAGGCAGAACGAGCACGGCGTGAACTCCTTGAACTCCAGGCCAACAGTGCAGCTGTTGAGAGCACTGGACAAGCAAAAGCTGAGGCACAGTCTCGAGCTGAAGCAGCTCGAATTGAAGGAGAAGCGGCTGTTGAGCAGGCCAAGCTGAAGGCTGAAGCTATGAAGATTGAATCAGTGAGTTTGACATCAGAAATATTTTATGGATTTTTCACTTTTAATATTCAACTTTGATTTATCTTTTACAGCTATTTTTTCCCAATTTTCATAGTTAAAAACGATGACCATCAATTTACACATATAGCAAATTTCAACCCCTTTTTTTTCTTCTTTTTTTTATTAACACACACAAATTATATATATATATAAGTTATGAAGAACTTGGTAATTCATATGGGTAATCCCAAGGAGGATAAGGAAAAAGTGCTCAATATCAGAGATAGAGCATTTATAGATATAGTGTGGACATAGGAATCAACACTGCATGAAACTGACAATCACTATGCTGTGTTGATTCATATATCCAGTGACATGTCTATTATAATAACAACAACATCTATTTATATACATAAAATTATGTAATTTAACATTTGTCGAGGTGAACAGAATTTTCTCAATTGTTTAATATCTAAAGTAATGACTATTACCAATAAATACAAAATTCTCAATACTTATGACCAACTAAGTTTTGTGAATTAATGCTTCCCAAGATCAGATAAAAATCTTGTAAGAATTCTGACCCTGAATAACATTAGAATCACAAAAATTTTTAGCTGGTCAAAAATGAGTAACACATATTTAATTTACACAAAGTAAAGCAATAATGCCACTAAGATGCAAGGGGCTACTGAAAGTGAAAGAAGGAAAAATCTTTAGAAGGGACCAGAAACCCAATCCTAAACAGGAATCAAGGGATAGATCTTTACTCCTGTTCAAAAGACTAGGTTGATGTGTGTGTGTTGTCTTAACTTCTTTGATTTAAAAATTTGATTAAAAACATTTATTCACACTATTTGTCTTTATCAACCTATGGTATCTAAGATATACTAGGTATATAAGTTGACTAAAAGTCTTTTGAATTGTTACTGAGTAGTCAAGTTCATTTACGTACATTATCTAATAGCACAAACAAATAACTAATCTAACCCGACTCCAGTAGTCAAACAATAAGGATGAAGACATGTAATTGTTTTGTAAATTACTTTAAGTTACATATCACCATACCAGAAAGTAAAATTCTCTCACTAATCTGATATAATCATAGATTAAAAAGATTTTGTGTGGGATCTGTTGTCAGTATTAAAGTGATATTATAACTATGCATAGCCTATTAAAGGTTTATCTTTTTTAAAATTAGATCAAAATTACATTGTATCTTTATCAGTTATTACAATTTTTGTTCAAGAACAAATATAACAATAAAACAAGCTGTCTTTTTGTATGTTTTGTGGTTGTTATTGTGATTGTTAAAAGTAAAAATTTCCCTCTAGACAAATGATGGCTTGGTCATTAATTTCAAATCTACTGACCTTTAGGTAGCTTACATATCTATATCAATTTCATACTAAGGTGGAGGCTAATTTGCTGACTTGGTGGAAAGTTTAACTGGATCAATTGATGTATGAATAATCAAATTAAAGTCTCTTTCACTCTCAGTAACAGCTTGCATCTTAGTGGCATTATCACCATGCTTTGGGTAACCTGATTTAAAAAAAAAATTTACTCATCAAATTAAACCCTATTAGTGTACATTTCATAGTTTATGTATAGTTTTTGTAATTTCAGTGCAGAATATGAAGTTGTGCATATTTTAATATTAAAAATATTTAGTCTTGAATATAAAAATATTTCCTTATATCTTTAGATTCCTGATGGGTAATATTTTTTCTTTCCATTCCAGAATTTCATGAAAGGAAATAATCTTTAAAATTCTGTTGTGGTATTTAGCATATATAATTAAATTAGAAGAAAAAGAAAGAAAACTGGCAAATAGTAAACCACTAAACAAAAATCAACAGTACATTTCTATAGTAAAATTACCAACAATACCTTTCATGAGCTACAAAATATATACCTAAAAAAAAAACACCAAAAGTATAAAGTTAGGTACAAAATATCTTTAGTTGAAAGCATAAAATTACCTGCAAAATATTTAAATTTCGACATTAAATAACACAGGTTGATATGTTGCCAAACAACTTACATGAAAGAACTATTTCATGACATTAGTTCATATAATATCCTACAATTTCTTAAAGAAATAAAACTGTATTATAAAATATAATGATTTTAGAATACAATTTGATTTCTATGAACATGATTACTAGAGGCAATGATATGTGTATTTTATGTAATAAAATAGACATCACTGCCTCTAGTAATCATGTCCACACAAACATGTATATGCACAAAATACACAATCATCTGCCATGTATTCAATTGTGAAAGCAGAATAACATTTTTATTACTTTAAAGCTCCCAAGAAAATTAAATTTCAGCATTAAATGACCCATAAGAAAATGATGTGCCGTTAAGCAAATCTTTATTGTCTTTCCTTATTAAATGTCTGTCTCCTTTTATTTTTTTTTCTCTCGTTTAAATGATATGTTTGAAATACTTTTATTTTTTTTTAGTTTCTACTTGAATCAATTTAACTCTTACAATTTGTAATTTCATGAAAAAAAGTAGCATAAAATTGTATGTGATAAGTATATTTATTTGCTGTTATTAATTTTACTTTTGAACTATTCATATCATTGAATAGCATGGTTCCTATTGACTTTCTTGTAATGCTTAACATAACATTTAATTGTAGTCAATGTCTTTTGTAATAGTGCAGGAATGTATTCATATTGTAAAATAGATATTCAACAGTTTCATTGTATTTCGTGTGGATGTGCAAGTGTTAGCAACACTGAATATGAAATTGAGTTCAAATTCCATTTAAGTTTATTACCTTCACTTTCATGCAAATACTCTTAGGGAAAGGTATGATTCCATCCTTTCTCCTCCCAACTATGGGCTAAACAGTATGGCAAGCTAGACTCTTTACTCTTGCTTAGCAACCAGTCTAGGAGAAGTACAACTCTGAATTCAAAACCAGTTGGACATGAGATTAGCAACTCCATCCTGTAAAAGATTTACTACAGTAACCACAGCAGCAATGCTTTGCAAGTTGAGAGTTGTGGGTCCCATATTCCACAAAGGAGTCTATAGGACTAATGAGAGAGTATATTTCATGCACATATCAAAAATGAGTATTTCTTTCTGCTATTACAGGTGCCTACTACTCTGTCTTTGAATTGCTTATTGCATTCAATTTTAACTTGCACTGATTTTACTTGTTTTATTTTCACACATGGTTACAACATAGACAAGACCAATCATTATCAACTTATCACTTCATGTTATCTCAAATAGCACTGGTTTCTATTTTTCATTATTATTGATATTTACCTTGCAGGAAGCTGAACTGGACCGTATTCAACAGGCCAGACAAGCAGAAATCAAATACGTCTCTGACAAGAATGCTCTGGAGGTTAAAAAGTCGGATGAAATAGCTGGGATACAAATGAAGATGTTTGCATCTATGATCACTTCGCTTGGACAAGAAACATTGAGAGATATTGCTGTTTCAGGACAAGAGAACCAACTTAAGCTGTTGCAGGCAATTGGCCTTAAGTCAACTCTCATTACTGATGGTAATACACCCATCAACTTGTTTAGCACAGCACAGGGGCTTGTTGGCAATTTTATCAAGAACAATGAAATAACCGAGTACCAAGACAGTACTGAGTCTTAAAAAACTTTCCTATTGAAAGTACATTGCTATAAATCTTTTTCACTTCTGTATTTGTGAGATGAGGAATCATTGTTACAAGTTTGGATAGCAGTTTAATTTAGAGAAAACTAGACAAAACTCGAAAGCTGCCTTTTAAAAATGAAAACTTGGTTTGATATAAATTGAAAATAGGAAAATTGAACAGCTGTTTTTAGTTATTTCTCATAGTGTTTATCCAATAAAATACGTTATTTCTTATTTCATGTTCTCCAGTCGACATTATTTCATACAACTACTGAAAATATATATATATATATATATATATATATATCATGGACACTATAAAGACAGTGTTCAATATAAAAAATATCAGAACCATTTATAAAAAAAAAATAAGTTAAACAATACTCATGTTACTGTTTTCCATGACATAGTTTCATGTGACACTTAAATATTGATGCTGTTTGTCTTACTCTCAGTTCCTTAGAATAAGATTATCTTGTCATTCTTACCGGCTGAGGTTTGTGAGACAACAGCATAAAGATTTAAGTGTCTGCATGAAACTTTAGGTCATACAAAAGCAGTAAGATATGAGTATTGTTTTACTTATATTTTATATACTTAGGGCAAGACTCTCGCATCTCTGTTAACTGATATTTAATTCAGTTATCTGATAAGTCAGAATGTAAAGTCTTGTTGATCTGCGAGCGTTTTTATTTTTCAAAAATGTATTCAAAATATTAAGATTTTGTCCTGGGTTCTGTCATCCATTGTTATCTACACTGTTCTACTTGATACCCAGGACTATCCCTGTTTTAAGTGTATGACGATAAACTACATCTGGCAGCAAGGCCTCTGATAAGGAGATTAGAGGTTTTGAAGTGTGTGGAACCACCTCTTAATTGCTGTTGTTCCCAAGTCCATCCTGACTCGGGGTGGTAGCACCTGTTAGGGTCCCAGCTATAGGCAAATAGTACCACCCCCCATAAAAAAAAATAAAACTATGAAGGTATAAAAATACATTTTTATATATAAAAAAATTAACAATACCTATTTATAGCAAAATTACCAACAATACCTATTTATAGTATATATTTAGTTGAAACCATAAAATTGTGTTCAAAGTCTTTAGATTTTGGCATTAAATAACCTATAGAAGTTGAGATGCCATGAAACAAAATCAATCAATCAAACCAACCAACCAACATTAAAGCAGTGAAATGCACAAATTGCAATCTGTATTTTCCTTGGATTATATGAAGATTTTTATTGCTTGATTAAGTATATTGTTTGTTACTGGTGAAAGGCAGGTTGATGAAACTAACTTCTCAGTATCTTTTTTTACCACCTCAGAAGGAATTTAAATGAATACTTGCTTTAAAATGACATTTATAGTCTTAAAGAAAATGGCAATGAAAACAACACTTATGCTCAGAATCAGGAAGAGACATGAAATTCCTTAGACACTTAATGAGGAAGGAAGGCTTTAAAAATCTTCACAAGGCATATTGAGGGAAAGAAAGATGGCGGAAGGCAATGAGGCACCTCACTGTCAAAAGCTTGTATGAATGAATATAGAACAGGGGTGGGGGTCTTAGCAAAAGGAGAAAACTGCTAAAACAAACAAGAGATAGGAAGTTTTGGAGAGCCCTGATCACCCATCTCCTGAAGGGAATGGCACCTAGAAATGTTTTGTTTATTATTACTGTTGTTGTTGTTATTACAATAGTTAATTTTATCTATAAAAAATTAACAATACTTGAATGAAGCGATATTTGCCATAAGTGATTTGTGATAAAAATATTTGCTGGTAATTTTTTTTATACATTTGTACTGTACACCAAATGTTACTTGTTATGGTCCAGTGATTAGCAAGAAAGTGTTACTAACAATTGCAAGTGTAATAATTTTAATCCTCACTAAGTGCCTCATGATTATGACTGTGTGTTCAGATTAGGCTAAGTTTAGTAAGTATAAGGTTAACAAATTTATTTCTCATCAAGCCAATTCATTAGACTAGTTTATAATCTTTGCTGAGTGTTCTATCATAACGTTCTGTCAGACTAAGCTGTAGACTATACGATCTTCATGTAAGAAACTCGAACATAAAAAGTGATTAGCAATGATTCCTTATCTCAAGTCTTTTACTTTTGTTTTTTGATTTTGATTTTATTTTTTATAATTTTGAAAAACAATTTACATGAAATCATTAAATGATTAATGCAAATTAAAATTCATTTGTTTTTGATTTTTATTAAAACCAAATTAAATATTGAAGTTTTGAAAGCAAAATTTAGTATATAAAGAAAAAAGACATCAACATACATACCACAAATTTATCAGGTAAAAATTTAATACCTCAAAAACAAATATATAATGAAAATCTATGACAGTGGAAAAACTTTTCATATGACACTTTAGTCCAGTGAAATCCTAAAGGACAAAATGTATCACACTTTGCCATAGATTGTCATAAAATTGTTCTTGATATATATATATATATATATATATATATATATATAATATGCCAAAAGTTGCCAAAACCTGAAACTCTTATCCAGATAGTCTCAAATAAAAAATCTACAATATTGAAAAAAGAGAAAAAGGCCTAAAGACAAACTTACCTACTCAGTAAAGTGCTCAAAGCCTACATTACCTAGCCTGAGCAAAAAAAAAAAATGCTTTTTGTTCCATGCTATGAAAAGATGGCTCTAGCTGTAACTCAAGTTTCATGCTCATGCAATCTTCAGATGACTGAAGATTGCATGAAGGTATATAATATATGTATATACACACTCACTGTCTCTATCTCTCTCCAGAAGTAGCAGTCTTAATAAATAATGTAAAACTTAAGGGAAATCAATGTTCATTACCTTATGTTCTTCCCCTCCACTACCAGCCACAAAACAAGTGCACTCAATAAGTCACCATATAATATCTGGAGAGTCTTTGAGATTTACATTCTCCTGATGGCATCCCTAACAAGCCTACTTTTTAAGTAACTAATTATTTCAACTTAAAATGTAGGCTTTAATTATTTTTGTTATAACTATTTTTCTTATCAGCTTTCAATTTGCATTAATAAATTCACTATTAAAAAGTATCTAAGTGAGGAGTAATAGTCAGCAAGGCTAGTGTGATTGACTACTGAATAGTAAATTTAATACTGGGTGCCCCATACAAAATGCAATATTAAACAATCCAACATAAAATGAATCAAATTAACCTATTAAAAAAGGCCTTTCTTTTATTTATTCTCTTAGGAGATAAAACTAGTTATAAAAATGTATATAAGTAGGTAAGTATTTAATTTTGTGTCACATACTGCAATTATAGGAAAGCAGAAAGGTAAGCCAAATTGCAATGACCAGAAGAGTAGGTCAGGTCATTTTCCTAAACAGCACAGTTTGTTGCTCCTGTATGGTCATAGTGAGTGTCTGTTGACAGTGGCACAAGAAGGGAAGAAAATTATCAATCACTGGTAAGGCATTGAGCAGTCAATCTGTACAAATAAAAACAGTGAGATGTTTTCCTGCTAAGTACAATCAACAGAAAGGTGACCATGGCAAAAAAAAAAAAATTGCAGATAGAATTCTTTTTAATTTTATTAAAGCTAACACAAAGTATATTGATCCTTGTTATATACAAAGCTGTATCTCTGATAATCAATGCAACTGAATAAGAATCCCTTTCAAAAAAAATTTTGATATCTGCTCATTTGGGAAGTAGGTTGTGCTTGCTTTATAGATATAATTTGTAAACATGAAAAGATTCAAGTACAGTGGAACTTTGGTTATTGGCTATGATCTGTTCTAAAAAGCCAACTGAAATGTATGAAAATCAAGGTACTATTTCCATAAATATTTTAAATCCAATTAATGCATTCCACACACCCAAAAATATTAACAAAAAATACATTTTATACAGAATAACTATAGTTTTACATGCAGAAAACAATAATATAAATGACAAATAAATAGAATAAATGAACATTTAACTTCACCTTACCTTTGTTGAAGACTCTTGGCATATGTGAGGAAGGGGAAGGAAAAGGGTGTTATTATTTGGAAGGGTTATAAAGATCTCAGCTGTCTTTTTCTAGGGTTATTTCCCTTCTCTATCTCTGCGCATGGAGAAGTCACATGACTGCAAGTGAACAGGAATGTACAGGTTTGTAAAAGAGATGTCCTTGCTTGATAACCAAGGAGATGTACAAGACTTTTTTGCCAAAAAAGTGAACAATAACCAAATCATACAATAACAGTCATTTGATAACCGAGGTTCCACTATATGTATGCTGTTCTCTCAAGTTGATGATTAAAAAAAAATATCTTCAGGTGAATAAAACCCTGAGGTTTTAAAGAAGACAATTATCCATCAGATCTTTTATACTGACTCCATAGACTCACAAAGAGCTTCACCAAAAAAGAAAAAAAAACAAAACATTACTTGAGGACTTTTAACAGCAGTAACAATCAAGATGGGTAACTAAAAGGGAAACATGATATAATCAAGATGGTGACTTTCCACACTACTTTAAACTAAAAGTTAGGAAAGAAACTTCCATCGATACTAGAAAGAGTGACAATTTGTGGACATGAAAAGACTATTTTCCTGAAAAACTATTTTGAGAGAGATTTTACAAATTTCATCCGACAGTAACTCTATTTGGTCAATGAATGTTTAATGTTTCCTGTATGGAAATGGCTTAGTCTTATCATTACTATAATTCAGGTTAGGAAAATGAATGACAAAGTAGAAATTTTGTGTGTGTAACATGTTTTGTCCTTTAAGGCTTCAAACTAAAAAGTGATGTTCCTGTTAATGTAAATATGCACATGGGGGGGGGATATAAAAACGCAAACATTAGTCATCATTATGCACAAACAGGAAACACTGAAAATATTGGAAAGCTGAAAATTTTAAACTTTTTTTATAGATATGTTTGGGTATATAGTATAGCCAATTTCGTCTAGTTTCTTTTTCTTTTCTTTTTTTGTTTTTATCACTTTTATTATTAAGTCTCCTACATTGAAAGGCGAAATGTTGTAAGAGCCTGGACACTGGATGATTTTTTTTCTACTTTGTCATTAATTTTCCTAATATTGTTCTGGTATATAAAAAATTATATATAATCTTCTCCCATAAGATGTTAAAAGAAAAGTTTCTTGCTACCTGAGGTGAAAGAATTTACAGAATTAAGAACCGAGTTCCAGTTTGAAAATTGGATTTATTCATTTAAACACGATATAGGCCATTTTTATTTGTCTGAAATAAGAAGTAGTAATTCATTTGAACTTAACTTTTCCCTAGAATTTTTATTTAAAATTTAAAAGGCTATGAAAGTTTTTTCCTTTCTTTTTCTAGAACACTGCTAAGTAAGCATTTTCATTAGTAAAATGGAAAAAAAATAACAAATAAATAAAAGGAAAACAGTTAGTTGAAAATATTCAGTTTCATTTTTATTTCTGATTTTTTGGATAAATAAGTTTGCTTTTTTTTTTTAATTTTATTCATATTTTTTTAGTTTATTGGACAGATAAATACATTGCGAGTTCATAGCTTGTTTGTGTCATAAACAAGTTTTACAGAGGGTTGAGTCTAGTTTAAACACCAGACTTTTCCCAGTGGCCAAAGGTCAGGCAAAATAATATGGCATTTACTTGTAAAAGTAGAAGTGTTCACCAGAGTAATTTCTTAATCGGCGGGGCTTCATAAACATTGATCTTTTGTAAAAACTGTCAGAACGTCTGCAAAATAAAGAAAAATAAGAAGGTGATATCAATTGAATGCATGACAGTCGGAAGAATGTAAATGAAAATTGTATTTTACAGAAAGAAAACATGCTAACAAAGACTAGGAATGTTTTACATACTTTTTCTCCTACCCTGAAAAGGAAGACTAGCGAATATCACAAAAATTCTATCCTTACTCACAAATCCAGCATATCATTTTGCAAGAGGCTGTGTTGTTCCCTAGGTGTTCGGGAATCTAATTCTCTTCAAGCTGTGTATGTTTCACTGACTAGTTATTAAGTCTCACATGGTCAGTTAAGCACTGTGTATACTGATTAGGGAAGAGGAAGGAAAGTTAAACCTACACAGCTGAAAAGGATAATTTTCTCCACATAGATTATCTGAGGATCTTTCCAAAACGGCATCATTCTTGTACTTGTCGATTTGTCGCATAAAATTGTCAGTTAAAATGTAAACACAGTTTTAAGAGGAAGTAACAATATTCACCTTTGAAGAGCACCAGCAGATTGGTTTTCAGCAGGAGTTTCCAACTCAGTACTGTCGTTGGGTAGAAGCTGAGGATCGATGGATCGTTTGAATTGGCCTGTCTCAACAATGCTGATGCATTTGGCGTATTTCTGGTAGAGACTGTTCAATTTCTGTCGAAAGTCGTTATTGGACAACAGTTCATCAACAGTCATTCCTGAAAAAAGATAATGAAAACTAAAAACTACTCTCAATGTAATAAGCATTCAATATTCATTTTCTTCTGTTCATTCTACTCAAAAGGTGACAGGAATCATTAACAAATATACACATAATTAAAATTTACTTTTTAGTATTTCAAGATATTTTTGTGTAATTTTAGTAAATATATCTGTTAAAATGAGATGTCGGTGTTATTTTCATTTTTGTGTCATTTAGACAACAATTTATTTGTCACATCCTATACACACACACACACACACACACACACACACACACACACATATAGTTATTTTTAATTAATTTTGTTTAAACGTTATTTTTTATGGATACTCATATTCGAGTAGAAGCTGTGTTTTTTTAATTAAACTCTAATATGAGTATCCATAAAAAATAACGTTTAAACAAGATAAATTAAAACTAAAATATGCCGGATTTAATCCATTTCATATATATATATATATATATATATATATATATATATATATAAATGTGGATATAGGTATCAACATTGGACAGGGACAGTCTATTTTATGCTTAAACATAATCGTCGGGATATAGCCTGAGGATTGTGTTTAAACCTGAAACAGACTGTCACCATCTAGTATTGATACTTATGTCCGCTCTGTTTATATTTACATACTCTCTTTTCCTGATATTGAGTTCTTTTCTCACATAAATATAGCACACTTTAAAAATTATATTGTATGTGCTTGTGTGTAAAGAGATGTTTGCAATATGTCGAAGTATAACTTGTTAACTTTTTGTTTTCCACAAAATTAAAGTGGAACGATACTCGCAATAGAACAGTAATGGGATATTATTAACCAAACTAGAAACAAATGGGGTTACCTTTCGCATCGGCCAGTTTTTGGGCTACCTTCAGTGGGTTAGTTCCACACGGATACGCTTGGCTAACGAGGCACAGACACACGCAGACGAAGAGCATACGAATAAGGTCTTTCTCGTGGAACATTTTATGGCAGGAAAGAAAACCTGGGGAAGAAAAAAATAAACAAATTCACGTGGTAAAACTACTTTTGTCTAGGACGCCATTCTCGTCTGAATTGGAGTAAAGGTGTTTTAGTTTTATAAACAGAATTAACGAACCAATTTCGAATTATGGTCGCAACAATTCATCCACGACGCCCATGGTTTCCTTTTATTTTGCTGGAACTGAAAATTAAACAGAAGACTTTTTTCCTTCTTGGACTCAGTCTGTGACAATGCTGCCGAATGAGCTGTATCATTTATCTTTTTTTTTTCTAATTACCACCAATAATTTTTTTAAAATAAACCAGAAAACTTCATTTTCTGGGCTTTTTTTTACCGAAACATCAAAAAATTTTAAGTCCTATACGCATAAAAAACCTATACGACTCATTTCAGAAAATAAGTACAAACGAAAAGTAAAAAAAAAATTTTAAATTGTGCATTTAAAATCAAATTAAATATTGTTTATTGTAGGATAATACATTTTCTAAATTCATTTTATTATGAAACAGATACAAAATATAGAATGAAGAATCTTTAAAATTTTATATCTAATTTAGTTACTTCACTTTTTTTAAGCTCTTCTCTATGTTTTTTATTTTAATTTTTTGTGGCTCCTAAATTGCTGTTGCCATTTTTGCACTAAGATTGATTGCAAAAACATGAATTCCGAGTCTCTTTGAGCCAGTCATCTTCACCTTGATAATGACAATGATATGCTACAATGGGAAAGAACCTGTATGCGAGCACCTGGGGAATATAATTCCCGTCAGACAATAACAGAAACTACTTTTATGAATGGAAACCATTACTTATACAAGCAAATCAATGAAAAATCCTAATCGATTTGGATCCTTGTCACCAAAATTAATTTATGGTATCTATTTTGCTATCGTTTGAATTACAAATGAAATTATGTCCTGGGTATGATGATAAACTACATCCGGCAGCAAGGCTTCTGATCGGGAGGTTTGTAGGAGTTACCTCCTCTTTAGTTCCCTAATTCTTCACCAGGGGGTCTCTCTCCCCTTGCTATAAATACCGGGCGACATCTTGCCTCGATCTCTTTTTCTCTCAGGCCTCGTGCCGCATTCCACCTCGCGTGGAGGTGAGGTAAATCTCTTTTTCTTCTTTATTTCAGTGACAAGATGTAAGCTCTTAGAAGATCAGCGTTTCCCATTTCTGGAAAACGCTATGAACATTACAAACATTCACCAAAATAACATTCACCAAAGAACACACACAATGTTATGTTTATGTGCCTTGTAATTTGTTTAATACATATTTGTTGATATATATATATCTGTCTTGTTTGTCTTCTTTCATCTTCGGTTGGACAAATTAAGTCCGCCAATTTTCATGTAGTTGGATCTTTTAATATTCTACCAGGAGTTACACACATGTTTCTAATACAACAACACGTAAATACACACACGGTCCTCTACAGGTTTTGAAGAGCGTGGAGCCATCTCTTAATTGCTATTATTCCCTTGTCCACTCTGACCCGAGGTGGTAGCACCTGTTAGGATCCCAGCTATGGTCAAATGATGAACACACAAACGGGGGTTAAAACACTATGAAATTATAGAAATACATTTTTATAGTAAAAATTTTACAGCAATAGATAGTAAAAAAAATATATTTTCAGCAATAGATTTTAATAGTAACAAAAAAATTACGAAAGCTCCCAAGGAAATTAAATTTCGGCAATAAATAGTCCATAAGGAGTTGATGCGCCGTTAAACAAAGCAAACCAAACAAATGAAATTAACAAAAAAAACTTAATACTGCTAATATGTTAATTTAACGACCGTGTTCCGTTCCAATGACCAAGTCGCTAGGTTAGATGTACCTGATTATTTTAGGCATACTACTACGCGTGTAATGGATTTATGATGTGAACCAGCTTCACATAGGTTTATTTCTCGTTTATTTCTAAATGTTTATACAGTACAGTGTTGTACTGTTTGAACAGTAAACGTATTAAACAAATTCGAAAATTAATTCTATTTTCTGTAAATTATTTCGGGTTGTGTAGTGTACAATTGTACAATTAAATTTTTATTTCTGTTTGAATTTACAAGCGTATTTATTGTTGTTATTGTTGTCATGACGTTTCGACCGTTATGTCTTCGGCCCTTCATCAGCTGTATGTCGATCTGAGTAACCTGCGGGGAATTACGAACTGAACCCTTTATTTAATCTACGGAGATAGACCGTTCTACATCCACTGCCCATATTTACATGGAACGAGAACGAGGATATCAAATAAATCTAAATAAATAATATCTAAATAAACTTTTATTTATTTTTTACTTTATTCGTTTTATTTATTTCGATTTTTGAAGAAAGAGAAAACAATTACGATCAAAGTTCTTGTACAATGTACAATACCAACTGGTTAGATTTTTTTTTTTTCATTTTATGTGATTTTATAGCTGGTCGTAATTCCGGGGTTTTTAAACAAATAAGTCGTTAAATGAGGAGTGACTGTATAGGAGCCCTAGATTCTTACGACATCCAAAGTCCTAAGATCAAAGAAATTCTGCGGCAGAAGTGCTTATTAGAAATTTAGTAATTTTAGTATTTTGATACAGTGTCGCTATAGCGAAGATCGAACTCATTTCATTTCAATGTGAAACGCTTGTTCACCATCGCTCTTTTTAGAGTGAATGCATACGTATTCTCATCAATCTACGTGTGATAACACACATGTACATCTCTTTGTAGTATCATCAATCAATTAATAAACCATCTTTTTTCTTCTTTCTTCAGTTTGATATTTAATCTGGTTATTTTATATTTATAAAAACATTTTTGTATTTGATTTCATTAGCGATTATCTTGTGCCGGGCGGACGACATCACCTATCAACTGAACGGGCTTTGTTACACAAACTACAGTGATTAGCTTTGAGGTAAATGAGTGGTGGGTTTGGATCATCTCTGAAGATGATATCTTAGCACCAGGGCCGGCTCAAAGTACTGGCAACTCGGGCAGTCTCCCGGGACACCATCATGCCGTCACGTCATGTTTGGGATTTTCCAAAATTAAAGATAATATAAAAACATACTTGCGGTCGTCCATTAAATTCAAGACATTAAATTCTTTGGCCATTTTGTCAATAAAAAATGATCTTGTAAAGAAGATAGGTGCAGAAAGTGCCATGAAAAGATTTTCCAAATCTAAAAGTTAGAAAAATGTTTTATGTAGGATAATGAATGTTTTCTTTAGCTTGTATTGTGTTGCATATTGTAAAAAAATCGTTATTCTAAATTTTCAGTTTTTCTCCTTGTGAAAATTAAAAAAAAAATTTTACTTGGAAGAGCGCCGAAGTTCAATTTCTTTGGGTGGGGGTGCAGTAACCCTAGAGCCGTCACTGCTTAGAACAGAGAGAGAGAGAGGGAGGGACGTGAGAAAATCAATCTCACTTCCATAGTAGTGAAAGACAAGCATTTTTACAGACTCAATCAATATAATACATTAAATGATAGAGTGAAAAGGATTGAACTGTGAAGACTTTTTTGCTTTTATTCCAAAACAAATGGATATCTGGTCTGGTCTTAAGCATTCACACGGACAATTAAATTCATTTTCTTTATCTGCTGTGTCCCTTCAGGACGTAAACGATCATGGTTTCCACAACTCCTTGTCTATTGTGGCTTTTAATAAACCTTGTTCTTATTTGCTATTTCTCTCAAGCCGTGTTCCACCATCCATTTACTCACTCATCAAGTATGCCATGAATTGTCTTCCCCTGTCCCTCTTTCCCTCTATTTGTCACGTGAGTATTAGATTTTCCAAGTCCCCTTTCCTCATTATTTGCCCTAGAAACCTCAACTCTTTCTCTCTCCCTCTCTTCCCGATGTTAAGTATTAATTTCTTTTTTGTTTCCATTTTCTCCAAAACTTCATCGTTACTCACATCCACGGTATCCTTACCATCATTCTGTAGAATAACATTTCTGTTGCTTCAAGTCTTCTCTTCATCTTTGAGAAGATCGTCAAGCACTCACTGCCATACAGGAGGATAGATATCACATAGCAGCTTAGTACTCTTTTCCTTGTTTCTAGCGAAATTTTCCTATTTCTCAGTACTACATACCTAGAATTCTCGTTTTTGTTTCTAGGTATCGCCAAAAATAAAGGTATCTAGTTCCAGTCCAATATCAAAATAATTTTGAAAATGTAATTTTCGTTTTCAATAAATTAAATCAATCCAAGGCAACCCAACAATGTTGATACTGCTTTTTCTTTCTCTCTTTTCCTCTGAATCATCATAATAAACTTAACATCGATTTCTAGTTTCTTTCTCTTCGACTTTGTTATTGGAGGTTGAATCTTCGGGGCTTATTTTCGCTCTCCGTTTCGATAAAAATACAAGGAAATCTCTCTGTTAACATTTTAGCTTTGCTCTGCAAAAATATTGAACCGAAAGTTTCACTATAAAATCTTCGATCTACGTAATTAATATTCATTACCGAATTAAGTGCCTTGACAAAGAAGCCAACTATATTAAATATTTGTTGTATAAAATAAATGCATTTTTTATCATTAGACTGAACATATTGGCTTCGTCTTCTCTTAATCAACAATTTAATATGACTCTTGTGTTTACACGGCATTTTAATTATTAGTGCGAAATTATAATTACTGACTCAAGGAGCCTGTCATCTATTATTTTGTAAAATGGCAACTGGATTAACGATGTCTTCAAGAGCAGAAGAAATCCTAAAAGTAATTCTAGCCTAGTGAACAGAGATCTGTGCACCATATCAGCTCCTCTCCACTGCACTAAGATGAATAATATCAAATTGAGATACTGCATAGTATTTATTTTATTTCAAAAGATCTCGGACACCATTAACAAGTACCTTCCATTCTTCTCTGTCTTCTATAATCTTCGTCAGTTCTTAACTATTTAAATCGGCATAATTTCTTAGCTGATCCCACATATGCTTTAGCCTGTTCCCTTTCGTGTGTATGGGTGATGCAATGGACAACTGGTCGGAATGAGAAATCGGAAAGCCGAGTTCGAATTCAACTCGGGTTCATTAAATTCACGTGTAAGCACAAAAGTCATATTGCATTGTTGATTAAGAGGAGACGAAGCCAATATGTGCAAATACCTTTTCCAAAGGTATTTGCACACCGAATCCCCCAAATATGGGTTAAATAGTAGGCCTTGTATCTGAAAAAAATCATTGTTATTCTAAAAACATTGTTAATGCAATATTCACTTATTATTCTGACAAATTCTAATATTCACTTATTATTCTTACAAATAAAAAAAAAGATATGTTTCGGCTTTAAATAATCCACAACGGGTTGATAGGATGTCAAAAATGATTACATTGTTTTCTTAAGCCCTTACAAGTACTGAAAGGTTTTCACTTATATTTAAATATATTTTTGTAATAATTATATTAATAATGAAAATATAACATTTCTAAAATTTTAATATTCACTCGCAAAAAATACTTTTAATACAAAATATTATTCGAATTTAAATAACCTACAAAGGGTTGATAACACGTAAAAAAGTAAGTGAAATGAATCAAAATGCTCTCTCTTCCGTTCTCCGTGTTCAGGCTTTCACGAGTGTTCTTTATTTAACAGCTCTTCTTTCCACCCCCTCCCAAATGTGCCCAGTGAATCTCACCTCTTAATCCGTAATGATTCCGTCATGTTTTATGCACAGTTTCTTGTTTGTTTTGTACTTTTTTAGTGATACACTAATTATAGCCATGTGCATCCTCGTACGTGTACCGTCAAGTCTATCACTCATCTTTTTTGTTAAAGTCCAGCTTCAAGTCTCGGAAAGCAGCAAACTTTACACTGTGGCTTGAAATAGACTTATTTTGGAGATCCAACTTCAATAACCTTTCAACGGAGACGATACAATACTCTGTTTGTCTTCTTGTATGTATCGTGTCCTTTCAGGGCGTTGCCAATCATGGCTCTTCACAATTTATTGTCTTTTCTTGTTCTTAATAAAGTTTGTCTTTTTGTTATCTCTCCTAAGCCTTGTTCCGTCATCCATTTACTCAAGCTCGCTAGGTAGGTTAGGTGTTGTTTTCCTTTATCCCTCTTGCCTTCAATCTGTCCTGTGAGTATCAAATTTTCCAAGCCCTCTTTTTAAAAAAAAATCAAATACTCTGCTAGGATGCTGTCCATTTTATCTCATTTGACTATCGTTTAGATAATGTCAGTGACGAAGTTTTAGAAAAAATGGAAACAAAAAGGACACTTATACTTAACACCAGAAAAAACGGTTAAAATTTCTAGGGCACCCATAATGAGGAAAGAAGGCTTAGAAAATCTGACACTTACAGAATATATCGGAGAGAAAACGGGCAGAGGAAAGCAGGACATAACCTGAGCATAATTTGTGTAAATGGTGAGCAGAACGGGGATTAAGAGAGATAGCAAAAACACAAAATTTACCCTCTATAAAAGATTGAAGAGCCATGATCGCCCAAGGCACATAGAAAAAGAAGAAGAAGAAGAACCTGTGCAGAATAGATTTTTGAAGCAACCTTTGAGTGAATATTTCAAGTCAAAAATCCATTGCACATGAATCATCTCACTCACTCGGCCTCCAAGGTTGTTGTTTTTTTCCCAGTGGTACAATGAGACATAACAAGCGAGCATCTTTTTGATGCGGAAATAGCCAGAAAGCAGGTAATGGTTTAGTGGCTTCATATCTGGT
Source organism: Acanthosepion pharaonis (assembly GCA_903632075.3). NCBI lineage: Eukaryota > Metazoa > Mollusca > Cephalopoda > Sepiida > Sepiidae > Acanthosepion > Acanthosepion pharaonis. The sequence continues at coordinate 60,713 of CAHIKZ030002748.1, read as the reverse complement.
ATTTGGGTCAGAGTTGTCTGTCTTCTGGACTGGTTGCCGACCAAGGCTAGAAAGCTAGAAAGCCCAATCTATCCTACTGTTTATTCATAGACGGGGAGAAGAAAATCACACATTTTTACAAATTCCCAAAGTCATTAGCATGAAGTAAACGTAAGCAGCCTCAGCCGAAATACGAACGCGGCTTGCTGATTCCGTTTTCCATGCTGATAAGCGTTATACCATTCCGTACCATTATAGAGCAAAATATTTGACACGTTACTCTGTAGCTCGTTGCTAATGTAGTGAGTTCCGTCCTCACTAGGTGCCTCGTTAATATCACTTTGTAACAGACGAATGTAATGTATATTAAAGACTTATAAATTATAACATTTAATACAAATGACTTCAAAGGTTAGATTAGTTTGACTTGATGTCGTCCCGCTAAATGAAAAGAAATAGTCACAATTAGTATTTTTTCGACAAAAAAACTCAAGTTTTACTTCTGAGTATTCATTTTCTCTTACCGACTCTTTGGCCGAAGTTTTCATTTTCGCGGTCCTTATGATCTTTCTTTGATCTTTATCTATAACATGACTTTTAAAACTTTTCAGTCTCTCTATGAAATGATTCAATAGTTGTATGTAATTGGACTTAGTCTTCTTTTTTTTTCAGTTTAACCCAAGCTCAAAAAATGAAGCACTTTGAAGCAATGTTACTTATTTGCATACTCCTTCTCGTAGCCTAAAATGTTTCTACAACTCGACGCCTCCTATTAGCCACGACTCATTGACAAAACATTTTCTATTCATTACTAATACTGCCGAAAAATAATCACTTTCAACATGATCGTCCGTGCGACGGCGATCACTTCAATCGCTCAATATCGATGACAGGTTACTTCCTGTTTGAATACATATTAATAATCTGATACAAAAGTTAATTGACATGAATGCATAAGGGTGGGATAACGGTTAGTCTGGTTGGCTAGTATTAGTAACTTCGATCCTCATTTGGTACCCAACGCTTGTGGTCTTCTGCTAAACTAAAGTCAGCTTAGTAAATAAGAACATTCAAGAGAAATCACCAAGTAGGTTGGTATCGTGATATAAGGTATTTTTCAACAGTGTTAACAAACTAAATTAGGACGTTTTTGCGTTTTTGACTCCGTAAAATAAGACAGCTACAAGTGTCCCTTTCATCTATCTATCTCTATCTATCTATCTATCTATCTATCTATCTATCTATCTATCTATCTATCTAATCGACCGCAGTGAAGATCATGTAGTCCTTGTGAACACCATGATCCTTTCGTTGGCTAAATAGTGGGTGCTACGCCAGGGTTACACACTGTTTTTGGATTCAGATTTTTCCTTCTCCTAGACTGGGTACTAATCACGACTAGACATTACATAATCCATAGCTGGAGGGAGAAGGGGTGGATTCATAGCTTCCACAAGGGTATTTGTGCGAAAGTGAATACAACGAACCGGAATTCGAACAAGAATAGCTGATTTCTCGTTTCAAGTCGCTAACAATTACACAAAAAAAATAAAAGCCCAGCACATCCTGTACGACTAAACGACTTTAATATTTTACACATTTTTTTAATGAAAAAGTATGAAGCTTATAAGTATGACAAGACTCGAATTAGTTCAAAAATTAAGCATATTTTAAGAATGAAGTGAGGATCAGATTTTTTAAAAATTAACCTCATCTCAAGTTATGGAAAATAACTGAAATTTCCAACTATCGCTATGTTTATATTTTAAGCTTGAAAAAGGCTCAAACTTGAGAATTTGCAAAGCATGACCAGGCCCAAATAAAATTACCCAATGTTAATAGAAATCATGTACCATATTCTAATTTCAATATTTTTTATTTATTTTATATAAAAACTACTTCAGATATATTGCATAGCAATAGTATTTTTGACAAAAAATGAATTTTCTTTTAAATATTCCTCTATAAATTCATTGTAGGTGTATTTTTATGGACCCTAGCGAAAAACAAACACGAAGAGTTTTCAACGAATCAAAAAGGAAAAAATAAGTTGATATTTAAGACAGCAGTCATAAAATATACATGTTTACTAACTTTACATTCGTCTGTTATAAAGTGATATTAACGAGGCACCTAGTGAGGACGGAACTCACTACGCTAGCAACGAGCTACAGAGTAACGTGTCAAATCTTTTGCTCTATAGCAAAGCACTAAAGTGTTAACAAACTTTAACTTATAAATTGAGCTATATTAAGTGATTAGCTATTTCGCATTAGGCCACATTAGAAACACCAAGTGAGAATCAAACCTATGACATTAACTATGATCTATGAGAAGTGACTAAGTTTACTACTCCATCCTAAGGCATTTTTGTTGATGAAATCATTAAGAATTGTGTAGATAAAGTGTTTCTGTCCATTAGATGCAGCAGTAACTTTTGAGTTCTGTGACTCACGGAAGCAAAAAATGATCTAATTTAAGCAGATATAATGATGTTAATTGTTCTGGTTGGCTCATTGACAGTAAAAAAAAAATATTTCCAGCAATAGATTTTGATAGTAATAAAAATTACAAAAGCTCCCAAGGAAATTAAATTTCAGCAATAAATAGTCCATAAGGAGTTGATGTGCCGTTAAACAAAGCAAACCAAACAAATAAAATTAACAAAAAAAACTTAATACTGTTAATATGTTAATTTAGCCACCGTGTTCCGTTCCAATGACCAAGTCGCTAGGTTAGATGTACCTGATTATTTTAGGCATACTACTACGCGTGTAATGGATTTATGATGTGAACCAGCTTCACATAGGTTTATTTCTCGTTTATTTCTAAATGTTTATACAGTATATCGTTGTACTGTTTGAACAGTAAACGTAATAAACAAATTCGAAAATCAATTCTCTCTCTCTCTCTCTCTCTCTCTCTCTATATATATATATATATATATATATATATAGAATTAATTTTCGAATCAATATATATATATATATATGTATATATCATTAGTTGATATTCGGTTTCATTTTCGGACGCTAAGTTTTAATCTGTTGTCAACGCGGTGTAGCATGATATCTAGGAAAAGTAAAATCTTGTTTTCTTCCATTTCGTATGTAAATTCTATTGTATATTCGAGTTTGCTTAGTTTATCTACAAGATCAAGTAAATCAGTAACACGAGAGTATATTAATAGAGCATCGTCGATATATCGGAAGTATGTTGATTGTTTAGGCAAATTATTTTGAAAAGGACCAAGTCCGAGAAATTCTAAGAAAATACATGCTATTCACTCCACTACCAATAAACTTTGGTTTATAAAAATTAATACTGAGTATAAAATACCATTTATTGGAGATGAGGCGAAAAATGGTGTATATATATATATATATATATATATATATATATATATTTTCTCCACTTTGCCTTACATTTTCCTTCTCTTCCTTGCTTCCCTGATAGCTATAATCTTCAAATATTCAAATGCAATGCCAATCGACATCTTCTGATGCCTTAATGTTGATCCCTGTCCTTCTCTTAATCCTTTCCAAAAAACCCCCTCTTTACTCTTGCTCTCACTCTCTGTAATCTCCCGTCTTTTTTGGGGTGATGTGCTTAAAAATACTTAATTTTCGGTGGACACTAAGTTTTAATCTGTTGTCAACGCTGTGTAGCATGATATCTAGGAAAGGTAAAATATTGTTTTCTTCCATTTCGCATGTAAATTCTATTGTATATTCGAGTTTGCTTAGTTTATCTACAAGATCAGGTAAATCAGTAACACGGGAGTATATTAATAGAGCATCGTCGATATATCTGAAGTATGTTGATTGTTTAGGTAAAAGATTTTGAAAAGAACTCACCACCAATCAATGTTATTTCACTTTTAATATTAATTTTTCTAAACAAAAATTTAAATTATCAATGGGATTGCCTCTCATAGGAGTGATAGTAGAAGTGCTACAAAGGACAGGAAGTTGTGGCGAGCTATGATCACCCACATCCTGAAGGGACACTGTACATAAAGGAAGAAGAATTAATCATTCGTATTTAGCTCTTTTCCTGCGTTATTTTTTGCCTCTTAAGCCACCTCTGCCTTAAATGGTTTCCACATGGCAAACTGGTCCGAAAGCAAAACAAGCGTACATATTTTCATAAACGTTCATAATCTAATAACACCACTGTAAATGCGGGACGTTAAATGTTAAATATCAATATATCAACCTAAAGATACAACTTGGTGATGGGAGATGAAAACTGAAAGAAAGCAATTAAATAATTCAGTAAATGAAATACAAGAGAAGACGTGAAGTTAACTCCTTTCAGAAAAGTGTACACAACGGCCCGAATAAATTTCGCAAAACTTGACCAATTGAGCAAGCATTAGATTTTGCGAGGAAAGGATTTTTTGTTGGTCCGAGAACTTTTCACCCACATCATATTTGTGTGCGCATTTACATAATTTAATATATATAGAATTATCATTAGTTAGCTCATTATAACTAGATTGATGATAAGCACATATTTTTGTGTTTACTTTAAACTGAGTGTTGAGCTTTCATTATCGTACTTAAATTACTCAACTGAGCTCTCTTTTCAAAAATATTACTCATATTTATGATGCATAAAACATTAATTTATCAATTATTACAAAAAATAAATATGTTAGTGGGACATCAATATCAACTGTAGTATGGGACTGATTTTAATAAAAATATGTAATGTTTAATCTTTGGAAATGAAGTAAATTTCTTTTATTCAATTAAAATGTTAATTTTTTTTATTAAGTATTCTAATAAAAATGCACTTCTTAATAGGAAATATTCCTTGTAATTACGATAAAGAAAAGGTTCAATTAAAACCCAATTTATATAATTTTATAAAATTCCAGATTTGGAAAATCTGAATACACAGAATAAATTGAATGCAAGAGGAAAACAATGTGTAACCTACTAAACCAGCTTGTGTAAATGGATGACAAAGGACTAAGAAGGATAGCAAAACGACAAACATTACTTACAGCTACAAAGGATAGGAAGTTATGGAGAACCATTATCACTTACCCAAAGAACTTGTATAAATGAATGGCAGAATAGGGACTAAGAAGAATAGTAAGACGATAAACATTACTTAGAGCTACAAAAAAAGGAAGTTATGGAGAGCTATGATCGCCCATCTAAGAAGTGATGGAACAAAGCTGGAGAAGTAAATCTAATACTTTTTGATGGATTGGTTAAGGGTTAGAAAGAGGCAGTTGAAATCTCTAGGACAGATAATGCAGAAAGAAAGCTTGGAGAATTTGACACTCACAAGAAGTATTGAAGGTAAGAAAAAAACAGCAATTAACTCACCGAACGAGCTTGTGTAAATAGATAACAGAACAGGGTATAGTAAAACAGCAATTAACTCACCGAACGAGCTTGTGTAAATAGATAACAGAACAGGGTATAGTAAAAAAGTTAAACATTGCTCAGATCTACAAAGGATAGGAATCAGAGAATCAGAGAGTAACCTACCGAACGAGCTTGCGTAAACAGATGGCAGAACAGTGATGGGTATAGGAAAAAGACAAACATTATTAAGAGCTACAAAGGACAGGAAGCTGTGGAGAGCCTTGATCGCCCATCTAAAAAGAAGTGATGGAACAAAGCTGAAGTAGATTTATTGCTTTTTGATGGGTTCGCTTACGGCCAGAAAGAGGCAATTGAAATATCTGGGACACATAATGAAGAAAGAGAGCTTGGAGATTTTGACACTCACAGGACATATTGAAAGCAAGAGAGTAACAGCAAGTAACTCACTGAACGATCTTGTGTAAATAGATAACAGAACAGGGTATAGTAAAAAGACAAACATTGCTCAGAGCTACAAAGGATAGGAAATTGTGGAGAGCCATGATCTACAAATTCCTGAAGACACGGCACATAGAAAAAGAAATTTGAATTGTAAAGGTACAAAGCCTAAACCTTGAGGGAGGTTTGAGTATTTTTGCAGGTAAAATAAATCAACTGACATGATAAATAACCGAGACTGTATATAACATCAAAAGATAAGTGTTGTCTTATATTTACGACATACGACATGCGACTGATCCGAAATAAAAATCACAACAAAACATTCACTGAATGCCAATTTTAAAATATTTCAGAAATACTGATTAATAAATAATGCATTCCAAAAAGGAGATTGTGTCTTGTTAAACATAATTATCGTAGGGTATGAGGCACTTAGAAAATGAATACTTTGAGCCTCTTTCCAAAGATGAAAAAAAGAGCATCAATTGAAAAGACATACTGATATCTTTAGCATCATCAGAGGCAAAAAAAGCAAGATATAACCAATTAGTTCCACATTAACAAGAATGCAAAGTGATGTCAGAGCAAGCAGGTACGCTGGATCAAAAATGAATCCCTGCGTGTCACTCATTAATAAGTATATATATATATTTCTGCTTACCTGACAAAGTATTTCGGGCTATTTTGCCGCATCGGTTTTGCTGATCTTCGGCAGCGGCACTCATCATTTTGACCATAGTTCTTTTTTTCCCCTGTCTTTTCAGTGTTTTGATTCTCCAGTCAGTTTGATCCTCAACTTGAACGATGGGCACACTGGGCTTGCAGTCAGGTCGAGGATCGTTATATAGACGGATTGCCGGTGACATCACAACGAGGTGGAGGCCACGTGACCCGATCTTGTTAGCAGAAAGGCGTGGTGTGCTTTTCTTTCAACCGTCAAACATTCTCTTTCCTGTCGACCCGTTTTTCCCGCCCCCACTACACCTACCAAAAATTTTGTATGTAAAAACGATTTTTTTTAGCATATATCCTTTAGTTTTACCATTGCTTACTTATTTTTCTTTTCATTATCTTTGTCTCTCTCTCTCTCTCATAGATATATTTATTTATCTGCTTATCTATCCCATTTTTGTCTCTCTCTCTCTCTCTCTCTAAAATTTATGTACCTGCAAAAAAAAATCTCTCTCTCTCTCTCTGCTCTCTCAACCTTTTATATATATTTGAGAAAACTTTCCTTTATAATTCCATTTTTGTCATGCGCGTCTTCATTTTTACATCGTTTCTTCTTTTCTAAAGAGATTCTTATTTTTAACCGTTTCATAAATAGGCTTTTTTTTTTGTAGTCTTAACAAATTTAATAATCACCGTTATTCATAAATATAATTCCTTCTCAACCACGATCTTCTTCTTCTTCTTCTTCTTCTTCTTATTTCTTCTAAAATCTACTACTAAATAATAATAATAATAATAATAATAACAACAAAAATTTTTAACAACAATAATAACTTCGATATACAATAATATACTTTTTTTTTTATTATACTTTCATCATTCAATCACTAACCTTCATTTACGCTGCTTTAATCTCCATCTTTCTTTATTTTCATACTCTCCGCCCCTTTTCTCACCTTTCTCATTTCCTTTCCCTTTTTGCTTTCATTGTCAATTTTGAAATTCCTCCTCTTTCAAATCTAAACCCGAGTTTCTCTTTCTCTCCAATGACTTATCTCCTTCTTCTAGGCTCTCCTTGTTATACCGTTCCTTGCGTCAAATCCTTTTTTACTCTTTCACTTATCCTATGTATCTTTATCCATTCCATACGTCTCTTGATCTTCCTTCACCCAAATGCATATCTCCGAGGTATTTCTTCCTAAAAAAAATATTTTTAATCTTTGAAATTTCACATAAAATTTTGTTCTGTGATTCGTCTAGAACAAAATACGTTGTTGATGAAAACTTTTCTTAATGTCATGTTTTAGTAGGTGTCCAGTTTGAAACGTTCATACACATATAAATTACTGAAAATATATATATATATATATATATATATATATATATATAAATATAATAGCGCACAATGTTCCAATGGTGGTAAATACATCAGTGGTCGATAGTAGAAAATTCCCCAAGTTAAAATTTATACTACTATTTATTAGTAGTATAAATTTACATATAAATTGTTTGTTCCGGTAACGTTTGGCACAACTTTGGCAAAAAAATTAGCACGTGGCAATAGTCATATATTTCCCTTGTAAACTGACACTTGTAAAATAATATTAAAATTTTACAACGGTCAATTTTCAATTTGTGTCTTTGATTTTTCAGTCTGTAAAAACATAATTTTTTATTATTACTAGTATCAATATATATATATATATATATATATATATATATATATATATATTTCTCTGTTCTGTCTGTCTGATGGCTCTCTATAAATATATATATATATATATATATATATATTTAGAATGGTTAAAACGTTCACTTTCTGATGTTATCGGTCTGGAGGAAAACATTTTACTTAATGCACCTTTTGAAATTTAATCTCCATAAAACGGGTTGGTCCAAGCCGTAATATGAAAACATTAAGACCCCTTGGAAAACGAAATCACAAGTCATCGTGACCGATTTTTATTTATTCACTATAAACTTCAGATTGTTGGATCAATAGATAACACACTCTATCCCATAAACTGTTTGAAAATACAAACAGCATAGTTGCAATTATAAACCACAGGTGGGTTCTGTGGGTTGTTGAACAAACACAGTTGAGACCAATTTTTGTCTGAAATTCAGGATTAAACTAGCCGCCTTAGTAGACGGATATCTTCTAATAAATTTGGTCAGCTGTTATACCATTTCTTTCCTTTTTTTCTGCATACTTTGCATTTTATAAACACATTTAGATATATAAATATATATATATATATATATATATATATATATATATATATATATATATATACCGAAAATAACACCAAAATTGTCCAATTATTAGATTAAGCTTTGAACTACTGTATCTTAGAAATGATTAAAGATATCTCACTGGAACTCTCCGCGGTTTTTATAACACTATTGGACTCTGAGCAATAAGAATGTATAATTACTCTACAAGCTTAAAAGAAGAATCGTGATGAAATCGATCATAAACGAAAATGACATCATCATTAATTAATCATAGCTAAAAATCGGATCATGAAAGCTCAAATAAAGTTCTATATATATATAAATATTCAAATATATATATATATATATATCCAGGATCATTTTCCAACTTATTCAAGATGATCTTTCACCCTCTCTAATCTTCTAACTTGCTGTCCTGGAGTAACAAGGTGCCTCAAACGTTTCAATTACGATTTCATTTTCAAGTTTTTTCTCACTGCTTTTTGGACTGTCATAGCTGAAACTCCTCTCTCACGTGCCAAACGTCTTATGGATTGAGTTGGATCTTTTCTTGATCTCTTTAGCTCTAAGTTGATGATCCTCCCTGTTCCACCACTTTCCTCTCTACTGTTCCTTCTTTTTTAAACTTATTCACCGTTCTCTTGATGGTTCTTGGATGGACTTTGAAGATGAAAGCCAGAGTATGAACGTTGGTATCATTACTGAAGGCCTAAATGATTTTTCCTCTCACCATTGCTCAGTTGGGAAGACAGTGGGGCTGACACAAACCGATTTAAACCTGTTCTTTTTCTAGTTGAATAACTCAGAGGAGTTATCAGTTATTCTTACGACAAATGGTATCAAGATGGCTAAACGTCTTATCTGAAAACCTGTGAAAAAGAAACTCAATTAGTTTAGTGGATCTTCAGATAATAAACATTTTAGTGGGATGACCAATTATGCTGTTACATGATTTGGACAATTTTACTGTTACATTGGTATATATATATATATATATATAATATTTTTAGAGATGTGTCTAAGTGTTGTGTGTCTGTGTGTGTGTGTGTCTATGTGTGTTTGTGTAAAACTAAAGAATATTTAGGCAGCAAGTTTTCATCCAAACATCAAACATTAGGTAAAAAGAACAACAAGGTTTGTTTTTCATTTTTTATATTTTTCCAATTTTTAAAAATGAATGTTGATATTATGCTTTTTATTGTGGATAAACTGTCCGAAAAATTTATTTTAATTTTTTTTCAAAATTTCCTTATTTTCGCATTCACTATCCAATAAAAGATAAAAGAAAAGGAAATGTTATTAGTTAGAATTCCTTTGTAATATCCAATTATTCTTTTTTTCGACTGAAAAAGGCAAAAGGTTAAGATTTCGTTATAGTGTAATTAATTTTAATAATTTACAAAAGAATACAATTTATTCATTTTATTCATAATATAATATATGCATATATGAATTATATCAAATGCACTTCAAGATACCATCTCCTGTGTTCAATGATATTTTATTTCATGTGGGTGTTTATTTTGTATAATAATAGCTTCTAGGGTTTTAAAATCTTTGATATTATGTCAGGTCCACAAAAATTTTTTTTCAAATAGTGTATTGAGCATTTTTTAAAAATATCCAACCGTTGGTTGACTCTATTCTGACTAAATTTTTCTTTTAGTGTTATATATATATATATATATATATATATATATATATATATGAATATAAGAGCCATTACAAAATCCGTTTTAGGTAGGTTTGCCTGGTGTTTAATTTATCTTAAATTAGGTTTTGGTGATTACTTAGTGTATTGAACACTTTACGTTTGTTATCTTTTTTATACAAATTTTCGACAATTTTTTCTTTTCTTTGAACTTGGGCTTAAACAATTGACGATTGTTTTTCGCCTTGTTTTAATGTTCTTGATTCTTTCTTTTTTATTCCTCATTTTCCTCGGGTACCGATTTGTTTTACTATCAAGTTGAGCTATCCGAGGTTTTTCAAACAGAGTACCACCATTTATATATATATATTATATGCTTTTTGTATATATATATATATATATATATTGTGTGTGTGTGTGTGAAGATGTTTGTGTGTGTGCTCAGTAAATTTTTTCGTTTAACAATCAAATTCTTCAAAAAGTCAAAGATAAATTTTTCATTTGGAACGATTTTGCAAATGATTGTAAATATATATTAAACTAAGTTATTCAGTCGGGGTTATTTTATATAATTATCCTCCTGTCCTTCTATATAAAATGTATTTATATCTCTGTATTGTATGTAAAGTGACACTTTATACCTGTCTAAATACATTAATAATGAACTTCTGTTTGTATAAATCAAATTATAGGCTTCTGATTTGAAAATGTGATAGTATTTAGAAAACTTGAGTTAACATTGTTGATTGGTGTATCTTTGTGTCATGTTTTTTCTTTATTGATATAAATAAACGGAATAATTGAATGGCCGGATTAAAGAGAATCGCATGCTATATACAAATTCATAGCAAAATTTTTTCCATCATCAATCTTATTTTGGGACGCTTCAGCCATCAGAGATTGGCCCTGACTTCTTTTAGTACAAAGGGAGTAGATTTGCTTACGGGGGCGGTCCACTGAAATTTGGACAATTCGTGCTCTCAGTTTTAAAAAAAAAAAAAAGATCGAGATAAAAAAAATATATTAAATAAAAAATGATTGTTTCATAAATTGATAAATATTATATCGTGTCATAATTGTCCCATAAATTAAATATTAAATGAGAATAAATATACGCATGCAAACATCGTTTTATAAGTATGTATATGATTAAAATAGACAATAAGAAAAAATGTAATGTGTTCAGCCACACAAACGCGCCATATATTTGCTTTTTGTAAGTTTTCTTTAATCGCATATATACTACTCCGGAAGTATATTTGCAGGAGGCGGTTTCTTATTCTAAAAGAAAAAAAAAAGGGAAAAAAAGAAACGCAAGAAGAAAACTGAGTTCAGAAGAAAATGTAGTAGAGTTATTCAGGATCTTAAATAGTTGAACCACAGCTACAATAAGACGAAGAGAACGTAAGTTATGTCCAAATATTTAAAAATGGGGAAACAACTAAAAAAATTAAAAAATAACACTCTACTCTAAATGAATTAAAAAATATCTTCTTAATCTTACTTAACCGAAGTAATTTTTACTTTAATAATAATTTATTCAAGAACACTAAATTAATGTAATTTTAAATATTTAGCTATTGTAAAATAAAAAAAAATATCAGTAAAAACTTGACACAATTGTGGAAATTAAAATATTAAATAAAAAATAAAATTTTTAACTATTTGTAAATTACTCTAATTATTTCTTTTTTCTGGCGGGGGGGGTCTTCTTTTTACGACAATTCTTTACTCGATACTTATGTATTCTGTTTGTACAAATTCTGTCAAGTGACACTTGAAATTTACAGTGTTTATATTTTCTTTACGTCGATAATACTCTCCTATGAGCAGTTCCACAAATTTTTATAAACAGAAGTTATTGTTGACCCGACAATATTGTAATCAGGACTTCAATTATTAAAACAGTAGTTATAAGGTGCCACACTTTTTAAATTTTAGTTTCAAGATCCTTATTTGTCATATTCTTTTTAATGCATACGTTTTTTATCTGATGACATTAACATTGGCATATCTATGAGAAGACATTTATAATGTTTTAACCTTTTTATTCAGTAGTCTATGTCTGCCAGTATAAATGGTCACAAAGAAATTGTAAAAACCTTTCTAATAACTGGTCCAGAGTGATCTTCATACCATTTTTAACATGTAAATACACTAACATGTTTATCCAATAATAATATACCCCAATCTTATGTCGATAAAAATTCTTTTCGGTATCAAGATTTTTCAAACTTGATCATGTTCTTCATATTGAGTGTGTGTCATTTTATTACTTGCCTGGTAATTCCTGGTAAATAGCCGCTTCGACCTTGTGATTATTATTATTATTATTATTATTTACAAGTTGAAGAAAAGTTAAATTTAAACAACAATATTAGCTATAGCCATAATTTTTTAACTGAATTATTAAACTGTTAACATGTACATGAGTCGTTGCAGAATCAGATGAGAGGAAATTTTAATATTAATTGCTTTCATATCACGTTTAAACAAAATCGCATAATTGAATGAATGATGTTTCGTCGTAACTTCAAAGAATGGTAACCTGGCATCAGCGGCGACATGTCTTTTATATTCAAGAACTCGACGTCATTTTTGGTTTCCAATGTATTCACATTACGTCGTTTTAGTTTCGGTGCGATAATAAAAGGCAATGACGCAGTTTCCCACCCTAATGCATTATCAATAGATATTCTTTTGAAATTTTGAGAGATGAGATAAGGTGAAGTGTCTTTAGAATTTTGCTTGCGTATTTTAAGGTAAAAATTCTTAATATGTTTCTGTTAAATATTGACTTGGAAATATGTTGTAAAATCGTCATCATTAACATTATTAAAAGTACCAATGGAGATTTCAAATTGAAATTTACAAACAGTAATGCAGATAATTTAACAAAACTCAAGAAAAATGTACAATTTTTTTTTTTATGAGGGTGGATCAACAAATCTGTAGTCTGAAATGGTTATGAACTGATTTTTATATTTTAAATTTTCACTGTACGTTGTTCGATCTATGTAATTAATCGAGCAGTGTTCGGTTGAGTGCACCAACAAAGAAGAGATTATGTTGAAAAATACTTGTTGCGCAAAATAAATACATTTAATCATTAGAATTCGCACTTAATGGTATATGCATTGTAATAGGTACCTCCTAAAACAAGCGTGATTTCGACAAGTGAAGAAAAAATAACGATACACTCAGTTTTGAAATATATACCAAAATCGAGGAATAATTGGATTTCATTGAGATTTTCAACGCTTATTCATTAATGAATGAACTTTTCTTTATATTGAATCTTTTTTTTTAAAGTTTTGTTGAAATATTTTTTTTTTTCAGGTCAATTATACTACCCTTTACTTAAGACGTGACTAATTTGTACTAGCGGATTTTGGATGTTCCTAATTTTTACATAAAGCTAATTCCCCGCAGACGTTATGTCAACAACAACAATAATATTGAGTGTGAACATATCGAATATATAGTCGGAAAAATTGAAGAAAACTCAAAAATCCAATTTTAATAAAATACACTGTATATTTACACAGCGGAAAAATTCTCGGATCAATATTTGTTTGTGAAAAATTGACTTGTATTTATACAATACGATTTTAAGTTTTCAAGATCTTTGTCCTTGCTGATGAAATATAAGTAAGATGTATTTGACGAATCGAAAAATCTTTAATGCCATTTTTGAGTGTGAACATGTTTTTCAAATTTTTTATTTCATTTTTCAACTTTGATTTTTTATTCTGTAGAAGCTCAAAATGAAAATCTAATTAGTTATGTCTCGTGATTCCGTTCAAAATGATAGTTTCTTGATTGTGTTGATTCTGGTTTTCCATATTTGAGTCGGTGTTTGGCGTGAGTTTTGCATAGCAGAATGGGAATTGTACATTAGCAATTTTTTGACCTTTGAAAGTGTTTAACAAACGAAGACAATCTACTAGGGAAAATGTATTTTTCGTTATATATTTTTTGCAAAAATTAAGTAATATTTTTACAAAATTTAATTAATCCTTAAATCTACTATATTTCAACGAAACAAATGTCTGGATTTTAAAAAGATTTTTAACGCGTTTCAATTTCTTTTTTGTCGGTGTCCATCATATTCGCTCATCGATCTGAGCAGAAATGGGTTTTGGGGATTTAAAAATGTATAAAATTCTTATTTAGGGATGTAAATTAATTTTTCTTTTTTTTTTTTTTACAGTGCCTAATCTATTTTAATACTTTTGTGCTCATTAAGATGACAGTTGGTATAGTTTATGGTGGAGTAGGAACCGTTATTATACATGTGTGCTTCAATTAAAAGTTGAAAGTTCTGAAATTGTCAATGTTGTAGTCGATGGAAAAGAAGATGAAACTAAGTTAAAATAAAAAAGAAAGAATGAACGAACAAACGAAAATGTTTACTGCAATTTTATATCAAATTTAGATGCCATGTTAAATTTACAATCTTAATGAGAGTTCGATCCGGTTAGCGGAAATGAGTTGGTGCGTATTTAATAAGAGGTCAGAACAACAGCTTGTGAAATAGGAAAAACTCTTATAAAAGTCATTATGATAGAGTCATGACAAAAGTTTAATGATAAAAGGTTGATTGATTGTTTTTGTTTAGCGACATATCAACCGCTATGGGTTATTTAATACCAAAATCTAAGTATTCTGTACGTGATTTTATTTTATTTTTGGATATGATCATTGTTTAGCAATACAAGTCTTACTCATAGACCTATAGGAGAGAGAGGTCGGTTAATACCTTTCCCAGTGGTATTTGCGCATAATATAACAAACCCAACTGGAATTGGAACTCGGCTCTCCGATTAACAATTCTGAGTCCTTATCCATTACGCTACTCGCAAATCCAAGCTTAAAGCACCTGGTATTCCCAAGCAGTCACCCATCTAGTTACTGACCAGGGTCAACATTGCTTAACTACAGTGTTCGTACAGGAACTGGTGTTTCAACGTGATGTTTCAACATAAGCCTGAGAAAGGTTTGATAGAGTTGGGTATTTTTGTCCGTGGAGCTAACCGCTATTTATCAATTTGCCAGTCTTTTTCTTAGGGCCAAACAGATCACAGAGTAGACTAGATGCAGCGTATATTGATTTTTCTAAATGTGGCACATGGCCGAAAGTATGAGGAACCCAGTGAGAATCGAACTCACTATTCAGTTGTAACAAGACCAGCTTGCTAACCATTACACCACGCCGAAGAGCCCCTAGATGCAGCGTATATGACTGGTTAATTTTTACTCGCCAATTTCTGATTGACCAAAACACTGTTGGGCTAACGTTCTTTCCTTTTCCCCAATTTGTATGCATCGCACTTGGTCGGTCACATGACCCTTAATAGACAGTCATTAAAGCCCGGCTTGTACAGAGATACAATGTCCAAATAGAATTGGCAAAGTCAAAATGTACCCCATGACCTACGAATAGAGACAGTCTCTTGAAACGTGACCTGCCGGAATTTTGAGTAATGATAGTGTTTGTAACACCCACTAGTTTTTCTTTTCAGGGTCGGAGAGAAGTCATGCAACACAGTCCTATACTTTATTAGCTTGTTCTCTTTATAGAAAATTTTTAAAAAATTCCTTTACGTTTTTCCGACTTCTCCGTAGGCATCTTTATTTTATTATTATAACTTTTGGGGTTATTATCTGCTTACCACGGCCAGATCAAAGTTACCCAATATATATTTGATAACCTACCAATAGTAATGCACTAAAATCCCTAAAAAGCATAAAAATCTTTTGGAGTTGTCAATTAATCTAGACCTTATGTAGTGTAAACTTTCACAACATGTTCGTCATTCCTTGATAAACTTTGGTATTGTTTCTTATATCTAAATAGTTATGGCGACAATACTCACAATTATTGTTGTTATCAACACTAAAGACATAAGTGACAACAAACAAATTTCAAATCTTGACCAATCTCCTTAGTTATCTCGCCGACTTTAGCAGTCTCTTCATTTTCAACCTATTCTCCCGCCTGTAAATGTTCTAACTTGTTTAATAGTGTATTTGGAACTACTGATCCTCTGATTAGGAACACGACCATCAGTTTTGTTACCTTCAATTTTCTTTTTTGTTTTTCTTTTTCGCTCTTGTTGGAGTTTAACAAATGATTTACTGGAACGACCGCATCTACTTTTTGACTAACACACCTTTCATACTATTTCTATGAATAGTATGTCTAATTTCCTGACCGAGATATGGTGATACCTTTATAGTTAGGTTTCATCATTTTATTGTAGAAAATTGCTAGATGTAGCCGTAAATTCTATTTTAATAGTTTCTTCCCTCGCATTTCTCGTCCTCCGTGGAACTTTCATCCGGTTTCTTGCTTCCTTGTTAACTATGATCATCAACAATGTAAATGCAACGACAATTGTCAACTTTTATCTTTTTGAATTTTTTTCTTTTATTGTCCTACTTTCTCAGCAACATTACACTCTCAGTAACTCTTTACGTCTTAGTGGCTTTATCTCCTTGCTTTGGGTGAAATGAGAAAAAAATCGAAATATTAAAGTATTTAATTTTTCTGATGAACTGCTACTAGTTTGTGTTCATGTTGTTTGTTGTTATGTCAGTATCTGTCTATATTTCTGAGATGAGGTATTATGTACATTATATACATTATTCGGACTATTGTCCTCATCTTTGTCGCCATATTTATCACAACGTTTCGGCCGTTGTACGCTCCCGCCTTCTTCAGATGGTTTGGAAATGTCGAACTGAAACCCAATGAACGAAATAAAGGATCCAGTGCGACATTCCAAATCCACTTGAAGAAGGCAATCATCAATAAATCTTTTCAAACGTTGTTAAATATGGCGACAAAGATGAGGGACAATATCCGAATTATGTAAATCCTATTTTATCCTTTTCCATTTTTAAGATACTTTTTTTTTCTTCAGGTTTTATTAACAACTGGAGAATAAATTATGTGATTGCTTTTCTGAAAGGTCGCGTGTATAAACTAGTTTACTAATGCAGTTTGAGAAAAAAAATATATATTCCCCTTGGACGAAATTCTGTATTGTAGGTTCCGCTTGAGCAGAACACATCGGAACTACGGATTTTGAATCCTGTAAGAAGTCGTTGTTTGAAACAGATTTGCATGAAACAGATAACATATTACATACGTTTGATTCTGTTATTTCGTAATTGTCCCTACTAAACGGCTATCCCCTGTTACCGATGTTACATTTAAAAAGAATCGTTTGTGCATATAGAAAGTGTGATTAGCTAATCTCTGTTTCAGCCACCCGCTCAGGCGCACATCTATTTATTCAACACCGACAGAGCCAGCCTTAGTTATAGTTTCTTAGTTTCTGCCGTTAAACAAGATTACTACGCAGAAACCTTCGGTTGCGATAAGTTGTGACTTCATGCGGCTATCGGCGTAAAACTATCGACGGCTTTGGAACTATTCCGTTTACTCAATCTCACTTACAAGGCTTGAGTCAAACGTAGTATAGTTTTCTTGCACTTTCCAACGGTGTCACGCGCTGGAACCGTCACCTCAAGCCGATATTATCAAGAAATTGCCTCCTTGACAAATAGACCATGTCGAGATTCGAACCCAGATTTCTATCATCGATGTCAACGTATGAGTTCAACAAGAACTATGATTATTTTGACGTTGGCCGTACATTAACAAGATAAAGTGTTGTTGTTGAACATATCGTCACTCGTACATATACTCATCTATCAACCGACTCAATACGTAACTTTAATATGTAATTATAAGTTTCTTGTATAACTAAAATATTAATAATTTATCTGTTAGAAGATATAAAACAATATGTAAAATATTTAGGCTGATATAAAGGAAAGAATTTTATACCGTTTTAATGATCTGTCGGCTAATTTTATAAAACCCTATTTTTTCAAGGAAAGAATTTAAAGCAATAATTTTCACCCACTTAAACATCTTAAAGAAACTGATGATGCTTAGTGTTTCTAATATTGCATCAGTGCTCTTTGGGGGCTTAGTTTCATATATATTTCATTTGGAAATGGAGAATTAAGCTGGACCGTTTTTGGTTTTTTTCAATTTTCCCTTGCCTATATTCATCGCGACAAACCAGTAATGTCAGTTTCGGAAAGTGGGATCGAAATTGTTGTCAAATACACAACTGTCGCTAGTTTACAATTCTAACCACTTGAACTTACCTTGGAAACCTTAGTTGATATATAATTAATTTTTTTGATAGTGTCGATACAGGAAAAAATAGTGAAAATGTCAAGGACGACAATGACGATACTATCAGCAGCGAATGGCTTATTGTCACTGAATTATCTCCCCTTCTTCTATCAACTCATTCCTTTTGATTGTCATTTATTCGCATGTGCGATCCTTACGACAAAATGGCGGACGCTAATGATATATATATGACAAGTAGCCGTTTCTTGTTCCTGTTCACAAATTTCGTCTTCTTCAAATGAAGCAAAAATATGATAACTACAAATAAAAAAGAATCACTGTAACCAGCAGCAAGGCTTTCAATAATATAAAAAAAACTTAAATCCGATTTCAAGAGAAAAGAAAAAAAAACAATGAATTAAAGCAATGTCGTAATTTTGGTTACTAAAATTCTTTGTAAAAAATTTCAAAATTTTCCTATTTTCATTTTTGATGAATTTTAAACATTAGTTAATGAATGAATAAAAAATGCCATTTTTCCACAATTCAATATCCGTAAATAAATCAGATCGTTAAATATGAATGCTGGTCAAAGTGTAATTGTTTACAAATGAAAAATTTCCATTTCAACGAAATAGACAAGCTATAAAAATTCTTATCTTCCCTTTTTTTATTTTCATTCGTTCAAATTCTAGAATTTGGACATAAAACGTCTCTGATATTTCTTTTTCCATCTTTCCACGCGATCAAAAGAAATTTTCTATAATTTATAGCAGGGCGTAATGGTTGTTCATTTAGGGATTTCAAGCAGAATTATAATAAAATGTTTTTAAAAAAGTAGCTTATTTTCTTATTAGTTATCAATCGATTTACTTGATTCTTGAACTAGAGGGTATCTGCACTTGATCAATATCATAGGTGATCAGTTAATTTCTACTATATTGCTTCAAATAAACCCGTATGAGAAACTCCTTCTACTTGTTAATAACGAGAATCTCGCGACCACACTGAAATGCTTTTTGAACAGATTTGTAGTGGACTCCTTGGGGCGATGTGAAATGGCCCGAGCTCCCCAAAACAGTATGAAGTCACAAGAGATCCACTAACATTTTTAAATTAATTTATTAAATAATATAGATATTTAAAATTAATAATTAAATTCATACATTAAAATATATATCTGATAGCCGGGTTAGATGGTCTGTATATAAAGGTGGTCGGACAGGACGTGTTGATTATATGGACTGGTTGTGTATACGGTCAAAAAATTGAGGTGTAAATATTCCGTTTATCTCAACAATTTTCTGGATTGTTTTTGGTCAAATTTATCCTTTCGTTCCGGTCGGCGACGGTAACTTAAAATTTCGAGCAATAGCGTTAAAACGGCGACGGTGGCTGGTCAAAGCCGGGCAGGAACCAAAGCTATTCATTGCGATGTGGTCCTGAAAAATAATAAAGATTCAAATCCGGTGCTGGTGTTGCATATCTGCTGTTCGAGTCCGATGTTTTCAACCTCCTGAAAGTAAATGTAGGATTGGTTATAAGAAAATGGACGACATGGTGCCTAGTCAAAGTAAACAGAATGCCGGGGGTAGAAATGCGCAAAATCCAGAAATATCAATGCTGTTAAAAAAATACCTAAATATTTCCAGTTGGCAAATAAAAAAAACATGGGAACATAACTTAATACGCAGCTCATCCAGGTGCCTGTGTTTCTTCCTCCTTTATCCTTAATTTAACGAGAAGTCGCCGGGTTATATTAAGAGAGACGAACAACAACCACAGGTCTCGTAAAATATAAAAATATCTTGAGGAAAATAAGCTGAGAATTGCCAATATTTTTGAAGGTGTAAAAATAGTCAGAATTTTCATTATTTAGAGGTAACAGAAAAAGGAACTAAAAAATTATTAGATCAATTTTAAAACTAAATGAAATTAAATTACATAGTGTGTAGATTTACCCAATGAAAAGGTTAAGTTGAAGATTCGTTCCTGTTTGAAAGCAGCCATTTCTTCTTCGACAGTTATTTTCCCAAGTTTGTCTTGTCATTTAATGCCTTTCCAGCCAATTAAATTGTTCGATTCCATGGTTTATAATTTTTTGCAAAATTTTACATAATCTCTGCTTATAAAGACATTCTTTCGTAGTATAATCAATTCTATTGATCACTTTACAGATGAATATATTCAGTATGACCAGAAACCCCTTGAATAACTTTTCTTAGTCCCAACCAATAAAAGCTCTTCATAATTTTTATATAGACATCTTAATATATATTGCAAACTATATAAAAATATATATATATCTTCAGATTCATTAGCGTGAAAAAAATGGAAATCCCATTAAAATTTTTTTATCCATTTATTCTTTGTTCTTTGTAACAAAGACGCAACGATTATACGAAAATTCAATGAATTTCAAAATTTTCAGATTTTGTCTTTTAGCTCATTTAAAAGCTGGTCAATTGAATTTATTTTTATTATTCAGTCTCTTATAGTGTTTAAAAAGTTATATATATACTTAATTCAACAAATTGTCACTACTCCGGGGTCACTCTCCCCGATACTATAAATACTGGGCGACTTCTCGCCTCGTTCTCTTTCATTTCTTCATTTTACCTCGCTACAATTAAAAGTTCTTTCTTCATTTCATCCAAATAAATACTTTTAGTATTTGTGGAGACGCCATGACATTATAACACATACACGTACGTATTTTTGCATTCACCAAAGAACAGACACCAATTTTTACACATACACAAATGTTATTGTCCATGGTAAAATTGTTTTGTTTAATACATATATTTGTTATATATATATATAGGTCTTGTTTGTCCTCTTTACATCTTCAGTTGGACTTAATTCAAGTCTGGCCATTTTCTTGTAGTTGGACTTTTTAATATTCTACCAGGAGTTACACACGTGTTTCTAATACAACAACACCAAACGGTCTTCTATTACTTGTCTGGTATATTTTTATATTGAATTGATAACTGTCTTTTTCAAAAAATTGATTCGCCAGCTTGAATCATTAAAACGTAACTTATTGGATCAAATTATTTGTATCTCTATTAGACCACCAATTAATAAATTTTTAAAAATGGTCCACACCTTCCAACATTTATTTGGCTGATTACAATGAAGTTTTTGACAAAATGGATGTCAACTAGGTCAAAGATTTTTTATTGAAATAATCCTATTTTAAAATAGGTATCTCCAAAACTTCGCTGAAAAAAAGTGTATACCATGATGAAAAAGCCCCCCCCCCCACACTTGATAAAAACAAAGTTTTATTGTCAAAAATATTTGCTATTATTAAGAGGAAAGACTAAAGTATTTTGATTATTTTTAAAATTTTTTCCTTTTCAAGCATATTCAAATTTTGGTTAAAAATCTTTTTTTTTTTTGCATCAGCAATGGACCAAAATTTTATATATGAAATTTTATTTTTTTTTTTTTGGTGGGGCTGTGAAAACATTTGTTTTAGAAATTAAGAAAAAAATCAAATAATTGTTGGATTTTAATTAAATTTTCAGAAATTTTTCAAATGAATGAATTAATTTATTTTTTTTTGTTTTTTTTTTCTTGAAAATTTTTTTTACATCCATTGGTTTAATATTATTTTTTTTTTGAGAAATTTAAATTTTATGCTTAACATTTATATTTATATTAATTAAAAGCAGAACTCCTTGGAGAATTTAAAGCATTTTTTTTTTTTTTTGTCAAACAGAAACACCATTTACCGAAAATCTGCTCTCAATCGTAAAATAAAAAATATAATAAAGCTATAACATTATTTAATTAGAAAAGCTTTTAATTGTTTTTAAAAATAAGATATATCAAAGACACTATTGTCTTAAGAAAAAAATTTTCGATGACTAATGTACTTTTGCAAAAATTTTTTTCATTATTTTTTAAATTTTAGTTAGAATAATAAACTTTAAAAATCTTTTAAAATTCAGTATTAATTTAATCATTTTAAATGATATTATTATTAAGTAAAAACTATATTTACTAATCATAAATGGACAAAGTTAGTACAAATCATCAAATACTAGTATTTTTAAAAGAATTTTGAATGTTTTTTTGTGTGTATAAACATGCCATTTTTGTAAATACAGATGTCCATACACAACATTATCAGAAAAAAAGAAATAACTATAGTAAATTTAAAGCCAAAAAGTATCTACAATTCAATAAAACATAAGATTACGGAGAATATTTTCCTAATTTTTTAAAATTACTGAGTACTTAAAAAGTATATAAAAAAAAAGCTCATTTCAATTTTCTTCAATTATTTTTACAGATAAAGTCCAATGTAGAAAAAAAATTAGATAAACTTCTCTGTCATCAAGCTGTCAACATCAAAATAATAAAAAACCTACTGTCCATGTTAAAAAAATGCCTTTCTGCGATATTTTAAACTTAAAGTAAATAATATTTGTTTCAAATCAGATTAATTGATACTTTAAATCAGCTAATATTCCTCAAATAAAGTTAGAGAAAAGTATATTTTATTTTTTTAAAGATTTTTTAATAAAGAGAATTATATTGCAAAGATGAAATGACTAAAAAAAAAATGCTAATCAAAAATTATTTTAAAAAAAAAAAAAAAAAAATTTTCCAGTCAATTTAAATTAGTTTTGAAATACAACAAAGTTTTTTGCTTATTGGAAATATTAAATTTAATCTATTAGAAATTAAAACTAAAATAAAAGCTTCAAATCAAGATTTTCATTTTTTAAAAATTCATTTTAAAACTTTTTTTTTTTTGTGTTTTTTTTTTTTTTAAATTATCCTATTGATAGTGCCATATTTTTTTTTTTTGTTTTATGATTTACAATAAAAATTTTAAAAAAAATTTTTTTAAAATTTTGAGGTTCATTAATATAAATACCAAACAAATTTTTTTCCTTTTTGGAAACTAAATATTTCAAATAATTTTCTTAATATTTTTAATTAAAATATTTAAAATTATAAATAAATTTTAACACAAAAATTGACGAAAAAATTTTAAAAAAACTATAAAATTTTGTTTTTATTTTTTTTTTTTTTTTTTAAATATTTCATTTTGAATATTATTCTTACTTTAATATTTTGGAAATATTTTGTTTGACTTCTTTTTTTTCAATGTGCTACAAAAAAACTTTAAAACTGGAATTATTTTCTAGACAGTTAAATTTAATGTTATTTTTGGGTATTTTGGTTTCTTTGAATACCTTTGACTTTTATTTTCAATTGGACAAATTTTGCAAAATAGATAATTTACAAAATTTAATCAATTTATCAAATGAATGAGATAATTGCCTTAAAAAAAAGAGAAAAGATTTTAAACCAAATCAAAATTTCAACAAATTTATTTTTCCTCACAAATCAAATTATTTTTTTTGTGGTTAGAAGAAAACATAAAATTATCCCAACTGTAAAATTTAAATTATGCAGAACACACACAAATTTCACACAATACTGATATATATATATATATATATATATATATTTATATATATATTTTATCCCAGAACTTTTTTTTTTATAATTGTTAAAATAAAAAACAAAAAAATTTTATGTCCAAAAAAATTTTTCAATTTATATTTTTTTATATAAAAAATTATTTATTATGTATGCATGTGTGTTTTAAATTATTTTTTAAATAAATCATCAAATGATTTAAATTTTTTAAAGTTGCATTTTTATTTTGAAAATGAATAAATGAAATTTTATAAAAAATTAACATTAAAATTTTCATTAAGAAAAATTTTTATATTCATTTGATTTATATATGTTGAAATATTTATAAAGTGTTTTTTTTTGTGTGTTTTGTGTGATAAAAAGAAAAAATTTTTTTAAATAATATATTATGATATATATAAATTTATTTTAATTTAGCAAAATTATTTTTTTTTGTTCAAATAAAATTTATTTTAGAAAATTTTATGTTTGGTCTAAAAATGTCATTCCATAAAATGTCATAGGATTTGGAATGTAAATATAAAATGGATCATTTTTTTTTTTTTGAATAAAATTTGTTTCATTTTTTTTTAATCACGATTTTAAATGAATTTTAAAAAATTTTATTTTATTGAATTTTTTTTAAAAAAAGTTTTTTGAAATTTTTGATTAAAATTTATAAATATTTATATAAAATTATATAAGAGAAAAATAAATATTTGTTTTTTCTAATTTAAAATAAATTTATTTATTAAATATATTTTTTATATTTTATGTAAAAATTCAATAAATATTTTGTTTTTTATCTTATTTTCATGCTCTATAAACTTTTTTGAAGGATCTTTTTTTTTGAATTCAAATTTTCATTCATTTACTTTATATTGACGTTTTTTATAAATTTTTAAGTTAATTAGTATATTATCTTTTATTAATTATATAATAAACATTTTTTTGAAAAAAATGTTTTTTTAATTGACGCTATTTTTTTTTTGATTTTTTTTGGTATTTAACAAAAACAAATTTTTAAAATAAAAATCTTAGCAATTTTTATCAAGTAATAACTTGTAAATTTCAAATTTTATAATATTATTATTCATTTTTTTTTATTAGCAAATTTTTTTGTATCATTTTAAAAAAATTTTCTTTTGGATTTCTCCGTTAATTAAAAGAAATTAAAAGATAAATATTTTCATTTTGTGAAAAATTTTATTTTTTGTGTTAATGAATTTTTCTAAACATTTTTAATAAAATTATTTTTATATTATATATATTTATTCTTTTCTAAAAATTTTTTATTAATTTCTCTTTCAAAAAATGAAACCATTTTTTTTCCTTAAATTGAAATTTTTCTACATATATTCAAATAAAAAGTTTTTTTATTTTATAATTATTTTAAAAGTTTAAAAATTCCCTTTAAATAAATTTATATATTAATTTTTCAAATTTATTATTCCATCAAGAAGTAAGAAATAAATTATTGAGAATTTTTTTTTTTTTTTTTGATTTTGAAGAAAATTTATAATTCTCAATGTTTTTTTTTTTTTTATAAAATATAAGAAATTTTGAAATAAATGTTTAAAAATTTAAAAATTTTTTTAAAAAAAAAATTTATTGGACAGATCAAAGTTTTTTTGGTGCAAAATATATATAAAATTTTATTTTTTTAATACATGATTAATTTTACAAGAATAAAATTTGAAATGAAATTCAATAAAAAAAAATAATATTCTTTAATAAAAAAAGTTCAAAATTTCAAAAATTAAATTAAAAAATCCTAAAAACAATTTTCATAAATGGTCATCTGAAACAAAAATTTTTTTTATAATTTAAATAATTTGGAAAAAAAAATTTTTCTTAATTTTTAAACATTAAAATTTTTTAAATTGAAACAATTTTATATATTTGAATTGTATATTTAAAAAATTTAAATTTATTTATTTTATAATGTCCTTCAAAAATTTCCGAAATTCCATATGCGCTGAAAATTTAAAACATAAAAATGTTTTCTGGTATATTTAAATTGATCGATATTTAAAGTAATAATATTTCATTTAAAAATATTTTTTAAAAATAAAAAATAACATGATTTAAAACCTTAATGCTTTTTTTATTTTAAATTTTTTTATATTTTGCATTTTCTTTTTTTTCATTCTATGATTCATACCATGTAATAATGATTTAATGAATTTTAGATATCAAATATATATATGTAAAAGGAAAAAATCAAATATATCAAAATTGGCAAAATTTAAAATGGCAATCCATGTTATATATGGATAAGATTATATATATATTAAAATTTCAATTTTTTCAATAATATTAAGGATTAAAAATAATATTAATAGAAAGATCAATACTTTAAATTTTTAAAAATTGTTCTTAAAATACATTCCACATTCTTACTAATTTATTTTTTCTATGTAAAATATGTTTGTATTGCAATATATATATATATATATATATATATTTATATATATATTTAAATGTTTATTTAAATTATGCCATTTTAATTAAAAATCTAAAATTTAATCAAATTCCTTTTCAAACAAAAATTCAATTTAAAATCAAAGATGAATCATCAAAAAAATTTAATAAAAGATAATAATAAAATTTTTATCTATTTATCCGTTGTTTTTTTAAATTTTTTTTTATGTATTTTTTTATATAAAAATATATAATTTCTTATTTATTTATCACAAATGTTTTTCATTTAATTTTTCATTTTTTTCAATTTTTTTGATACTGTTATTAATGTCAAAATTTTCATGCAAAAATTTTTAAAATTAGTATAAGATATTAAAAATATATATATATATATAAATATATATTAGACAAAATCATTATAATATTATTTATATTTTTTTTTTTATTTAAATAAAATAATATATTTAAATATATTATTTTTTTCACAAAATTTCTAATTGTACATTTTTTCTGTGCATAAATAAAAAATTTTTAATATTTTGGTTAGATTAAATATTAGATTCTAAAAAAATTTTTGTGTGGATTTGAAAAAAATTTTAAAATTATTATGATTGTTATATTTTAAATGATATATTTGTAGGTTTAAAATTTTTTTTTTGAAACATTTCCTTTAACAGACGTATCCACATGTAAATAAAATTCATTGATAAGTTTATAATGTAACTTTTAACTAATAATTAACAAAAAAATAAATGACAATAAATATGATGAAAATAATTTTTTGAACATCCATTTTCATTATATATATATATATTTGTGTTTTATTCTAAAAATTTATTATAAAAAAAAAAAATTTTTAAAATGGGATTTAATTTTTTGTTTATCTTCTAGATTTTTTTTTTTTTTATAAAAAATTAGATGTATATGATATAAAAAAATATAAAAAATAAATATAATTATTTATTTAAAAATATATTTTTCTTAACAGCTACATAGTAAATTCAATAAAAATTTCAAAATAACTTAAAAATCAATATAAAATTTGAAATGTTTGAATAAAAAACCAAAAATCTGTTCCATATATAAATAATAGATTTTTTATATTTATATATATATATGTATATATATAAGTATATATATATATATATGTATTTATTATAATATTGAATATATATATGTATAATTTTGTATATATGTATATTTATATATATATATATATATATGTATGATAACATCTATATATATATATATATATAAATAACATACAATGTATATATATATATATATATACATATATATATATATAATAAATATATATGTGATTTTATAATGTTTATATACTATATATATATATATTTATCATATACAAAAAAAATTAATAATAAATTTATATATATATATATTAATTGATATTTTATATAAATATATTTTTATTTATAATATATGCAAGGTCAAAATATATATAAGATGCATATATTATATTTGTAAAATAAAATATATAAAAAAATATTATATTAATTTTAAATATAAAATATATATATTTATATATATAACGTTATGATGGAATCATAATAATATGTATAATATATATGTATGTATTATATATAAATTATGTATAAATTTTATATATTCTAAAGTATATATATATATCGTATATATATTCTTCCTATATGATATATATATATATATATATATATATAATATATCTTATAAATTATCCGAATTTGTAATATATATATATATATTTATGAAGCATATATGTCCCAAAATGAATTTATACATATATTTCCTATTTCCATATCCAATACATATATTGAATGAGACATTTCTAGATATGTTTGAATATAATTTATAACTAATTTTTTTTAAATCCTTTTTTGATAAATATCTAATTAAGATTAATCACTAAAAGATATTAAAGAATATTATATAAA
Source organism: Acanthosepion pharaonis (assembly GCA_903632075.3). Classification (NCBI taxonomy): domain Eukaryota; kingdom Metazoa; phylum Mollusca; class Cephalopoda; order Sepiida; family Sepiidae; genus Acanthosepion; species Acanthosepion pharaonis. The sequence continues at coordinate 32,417 of CAHIKZ030002748.1, read as the reverse complement.
TAATATATTTATAACTTTTCTGTATATATATATATATATATATAACATATTATAAATATGGAAATGATATATGTATGTATAATATTTAATAAATTTTATGATTTATTTTATATATCCTATATAAATAAAAATAAATATTTTTTTATGTATAAAATAAATATATATATTTATATATAAATTTATTATAAAGATTAAATATGTTTTGTATATGAACGATGTTTATATCATTATGTATATATATTTAATATTTATAATAAGAAGATTATATATATATATTATAAATAATATATATAGAATATATAGTAAATTTGTATCAATGTTTTTAAACTATGTATATATATAAAATATAAATATTTATTATATATGTACTGAATATGTATCCAAATATATCCCATATATATATATATATATATATATATTTGTTTATTTAACATTATAATTTTATATATATTTTTATTTTTATTATATATTGCAGAATCTGACGTTCAAAATATAGATTCGAGGAAGTTGGCATCTACGCGGACGACACACTAAAATTTATCTCCTGCCTCAAAAATCAAATCTAGTGTCGGTACAAAACTAACCTGGCCGTGCGTCTTGAAATGGACCACCAATCGGTTGTTAATTGGGGCAAGAATTGGCTGGTCAAATTTAACGCCTCAAAAACTTAACTAAACTTTCTATTAATCACCATAGAGATCCTTCCCTGCCCCCCCATTAAATGTCTGATAGTCAACTTTGAGAGCAACTCCCTGCGTCTGCTCGGTCTCACGTTGACTGCTGACCTGAGATGGAACAAATACATTGAGTCAATTGCTTCGTCCACCGCGAGGAAAGTTGGCTCTCTGTGCCGCGCCAGGAAATTTTTCTCCCGGAATCGATACTTCAAATATACAAATCAACCATTCGCCCTTGCATGGAGTATTGCTGCCATATATGGTCTGGGGCACCTTCTGTTTACCTCGGAGTTCTTGACAAGATCCAGAGACGGATATGTAATATAATGGCCCTGATCTGGCATCTCGTCTACAGTCACTCTCTCACAGACGCGCCGTCGCCTCTCTCTGTCTTTTTTAACAAATACTTTCATGGTAATTGCTCCGATGAGCTGCTTTCACTGGTTCCCAGACTCCATGAATTCAAGCCCCTACGAGGCTGGCATCCCACTCTCACCCTTTCACTGTAGAAACTTTTAAATGTAGCCGTCTCTTCTACTCCAATAGCTTCATACCTCGCACCTCTCGCCTGTGGAACACCCTTCCCAATTACTGTTTCCCTGAGAGCTATAATCTCCAACTATTCAAATGTAATGTCAATCGACATCTCCAGTTACCTTGATCTATCCACTATCCTTCTCCTCATCCTTTCTTCTATCACTCCTATCTGCTCTTGCTCCAAATCTTCTGCAACCCCTGCATCCTAGTGGCTTCACGCCTTGCTCGGGCGTAATGCTTAAAAAAAAAAAATTCAGTATATATATATATATATTTATATGGATTGATGTCACTAAAAGTTTTATTCATTCAAGACATTCACAATAATATTCACAATATAACAATATATATTCATAACAAATTTTATTCATATACGAGAAAAAATAAATACAAGATAATGATATTCCATATATTTCTATTAAAAAAATTATAATATATATATAAAAGAATTATATAAATATATTTATATAATGTTATATATATATACCAAAGATAACATATATATCATCTATATATATATTTATTTATAATATAGAGGAAAAAATCCTTCATATATATTTTTTCACGTTCTAATATATATATATACATTATATATATATATATATTTGTATATATATAAAAATCATATATATTAATATATATATACGGATATTGTATAAATACTATATATATATATATATATATATATATATAATATATAATATGATGATCTTAGAATAAGATCGTCACCGAGGCCCGTTGAAACAAAATGATGACGTTTGCATAATAAACTGTCCGATTTTAATTCTCCAGTAGGTGGATGCGATATCTGATGAGTCCCAAATATAGGACAAAACAAAGAAATTTTAAAGATTTTTTAAATTTAAGGTTTCTGCAATTTTTCGATGAATTATTTAATTATAAATTTTAAAATTATATATATAACACATATGTACGATAAACATATGTATATGAATATATATATAAAATATACATATATATATATATATATATATATATATATATATATATATATATAATATATATATAATGGTTTGTAAATAAATATGATTCTTAATCATTGGGCTATATTTATGGGATAAACCCTTCTCAAATCACGGACCAATTAAACTTTGTAAATATAAATATAAAATTTAACGTATTGAATAAATGACATATATATATATATATATATATATATATAAACAATTCACTTTTATATCTTTTTTTCCATGAAATATTTGCATTACGTTTAAATTTAAATTGTATTCGTATGCAGAAAGTTAATTTATTATCTGATCAATATAAAAATTTTGGAATGAAAGAAAGAAAGATAAAAACTTAAATTGTACATACTGTTTCTCGATGAATACTTGACAAAAATTATTTTTTTCTTTATGTTAAAGCCATTATTGTTTTTTTCTCATATATATATATAATGTATAATATATAAAAAAATGATTCCTTTATATATATATATATAAATTGACCATATATATATATATTATCAATTTTTCCATCTAAACTAACGCATTTTATATTTTAATTTTCATGCTTTGTTTTTATTGAAAGCAAAGATATTATTCATCAATTGAATTTGGAAAATGCTTTATTCTTTTGTTTGTATATCCATTTCAATCTATTTTATCCTTCAGAGTAACTTAGCGTTATCGAATCATAGAGCGTGATATTTTGATCATGCGTGAAAATTGTTTCTAAGCAGATGTGTCAATGAACAAATTATCGTCAATCATGGACTTGAATTATATCCAGTTGATCGTTAAAGAGTTAAATCATAAAAAACAATTAAAAGGTTGACTGTTAAAGATTCAAATATATGCGATAGATGTTTATTTTCATCATTTCGAAAAACAAAACCTATTTAAATAGGTTCAAATGTTTTTTTTTTTTTTTTTTTTTAATAAATCTATTTTCGGTCGAATAATTGATCCTGTTTTTTCCTTGATCAATTTTCATTTTTAATTATATCGCAATGTTTGCCATGAAGGAATTAATAAAGAATTTATTTAAAAAAAAAAACTTATTTTAATTCATGTTTTCAACTGAGATGAGGAGATATTATTCTCTATTTATTTATTTCGACTAATGTCCTTCATACTTTTATGTTTGTTTGCATTTCGTATTGTTGTCCTGGCAAATCTTCTTCAAAATGTTTGAGTAGATTAACCCTCAGAGAAATTTTTAAATAAATGCATTCATTTTTTGTAAACATTTAAATTAAAAACTTTCGAAAATTTTTTTGTGGAAATAATTAAAGTTTTTATAATCAAATCATTATAAATGGTAACAAAATAATAAAAAAAAGATTTATGAAGACTGTCAACAAAAAAATATTCATGTCTAGATTTATAAAAATATTTGTTTTTATACCATGTAATCGTGTATACAAGATTTTTGATTTTTTAGCCCAAAATCTGTTCCTTCTGTTAATCAATATTTATTATTGAAATCTAATTTAAATAGGGTAGGGTAAGAATTTTCAACTATCCTTCAATAAAATTTATCGTACGCATTTTCCAAGCCTTCATTCTCCAAAATGTTGATTGGCAACTGTCTCGTTGAATTTTTAAGTTTAATCGTATTTATCATAGCAAAAAAATCAAAAAAGAATTGAGAATTTAATTTCTTTCTTCCTAAAATTTCTTCCATAAAATCCCATTCATCTGTTTCTAATCACCCCATCAAAGTTATTAAAATTGTTCATATTGGCCTTCCATATACAAAATGTTAAATATAGTGTTATAATGATTTTTATTTAAACGATAATAATGGATATTCCATAACATTAAAAAATACTGCGCCTCGGGATAAGAAAATTTAACGGTCGCTCAAATTCTGAGGGACTGTTCATATAAAATATTCCTTTATCTGATATTGAAATTATTGCATAATCAGAATCCGAAGGGCGGAGTCTCCTTCGGGAGGTAAACCACAATAACCCGTTTATAAAAAGACAAAATGGGCCATACGAATCAATAATAAAATAATAGACATGCCCACTTAAAAAGGCCTTGTGCCAAATGACAAATTCGTCTATTTTGACTGAATATTATCGGTAAAATGTTTCTATCCGAACGGTTCGGTTGTAACTAACGCTTTCATTCAATTGGAGGAATAAGGACCTACGATTGAATCAGTCTCCTGCATTGAGGTAAAATATTTAATGAACCCGTTTATTTGGGTTCATATTTGATCTGTTTTGAGCCTAATGGCTCGGATTTCTCACGTTAAAATTTGTAGGCCAGTTGCCCAGCACTGAAATATCTTTTTTAACTATTTCTCTTGATAGTCATTCGCTGAATGTTCTTATTTCCTTGTTTTTGTTTAACTCTCTTGCTTCTGACATACAAACCCTTTAAGGAGGCTACGCCTGGGCGGAATCTTCTTGGAAATAAAACCAGCCCTGAATTATTTATACGGGTTCAAATGAAACTTTTATTATAAAATTCTATGGCTCCATTCTTACGTTAAAAAATGCCTTGTGCCATTTGACGCCCTCGTGGGGGACGACTAAATATAGTCTGTCGCTCACTTTCTGACAACTGTTTTCGGTTTTCCTCTCTGGCGTGCGGACGGATAGAGGAACCCGAATGAGGCTACGCCGAAGGGCGGAGTTCCTTCGGGAATAGTAAATTGATAATGAACCCGTTTATGATAGTTCAAAATGGAATGTTATTCATTTCCTAATGGCTCCAGAAATGCCCACGTTAAAAAATTTGTGCCACATCGCGCCCTCGTGGGGGACGAATAAATATAGTCTGTCGTTCATGCAATGACCGACAGTTCGGTTCAACTCTCTGTCTACGGACGGGGAAAACCGACCCTGGACCCGTTTATATGGGTTCTCGTTGGCGGTAAATTTGGGGGCCCGAAACTATTCGGGCATTGGCCATTCCCACGGGCTCGGAGATCCCACGTTAAAAAAATGGCCTATTCCCACATGATGCCCTCGCCTCAAGGGGACTAAATAGTTCAGTCAAAGTCTGGTCGAGGTCCGTCAGCAGTCTGTCACAGTCAGAGTCGCGTTCAGACAATCGAGTGCAAGACATTGGAATAGTGATATTGGTCGAGACTACATTGTTCTCTTTACTAAACCTGATTGTTCATACTAACACTTTCTACTTCTCTGTATATATTCCTGTTTGTAATATATCTGTGTTATTCCATACCTGTGTTCGAGTTCTTCTTTATTCTACCTTGGACTATCACCGTGGTACAAAAAAACCGATATCTAAATAACTTAGAAATAATCATTCGATTCAGCCTGATGTGACAATGTATATTTAGAAACGAACAAGCTGATCCCATGAAAAGATTTACTAAGCTTAGTATTTGTCTGGCATAAAGCCACAATCAAGCATGCAAGTCACAAGCAATTATTTCTGACTTGTTTTCTAATTAACGTTCATTTTACATGTATTTTCTATTAGGAGACAAATCTTATGGCAGATATTCATCAACATAATTTTGACATAACGTAATGTTGTGAACCCGCAAATTTTCTACATAGAGACGCATTTATTGCGTATAAACAATAATTATTAATGTAAGTCAGAATAATAACAATACTTGTTCATAAAGAAAACATGTTCGTAATGTTGTCATTTATTTCAACTTAACCAGGTTTAGAAAAGGCATTGAGCGAGAATAAACTTTGTTAAATTGAGAATAACAGCTTAAAGAAAGAGATTAAAATGATATTTCGTTGCTACTGTCGTATTAGATCTTCTTAAGTTCCTGCTGAAGTATTAGATCTACAATTAACGTTCTAACCCCCCACTGAGTCAGGTTGTGACACAAGGTCAGTTTTTAACGTGGGGACCCGAGTGTTTTCACTCGGGTTGCTGGTACAAGCTGGGCTTAGCTGGTCTTGGCTTGTCATAGCTGGTCAAAGCTAGTCGTAGCCGTGATATCACCAGCACAGGGACGGATCCCTACATCAGGTAAGTATGACGTTCTGCTGAAGTATGCAATCTACTATTCCTCTCTTGAGGGCTATAAACATTCGGATACTTACCGGTGATAAAATGTCTGTTCTGCAAAAAGGCTCTTAGGAGACACTGGCTTATATTCACGAGAGAGCTGATTTAAGTTCAAGAAAATTAGTGACACATTGCTTCCTTCTGGATCCTGACGACGAGAACGAAATAATTAAATATGTAACAAAATGCAACCCTATATCCGACATTCTCCCACACTCGCCTACAATTGATACAACATTGGACATAATTATTCAAACCGCTAACAGCCTACACAACAAATACCCATTTGCAAATAAAGTATTTTATGACATAAGATCGCCCCGACATTTTTTTAAGCGTTTCACCCCAAGCAAGACGGGAAGCCACTAGGGCGCAGGGGGTTACAGAAGATTTGGAGCAAGATCAGATAGGAGTGATAGAGGAAAGGATGAGGAGAAGGATGGTGGATAGATCAAGGCAACTGGAGATATCGATTTATATTTAATATTACAACGAGATGTTTGTTTTTGTGTGGGGCTGTTATCCTTTTCCATGGGAATTCCTTCCGTGTTAAACAAGCATTATCTATTTATTTTAAGGGGTCAGCTTTGACGTAAGAAAATTGGCAAACACGAAAGCCAAGATTCAATGACGTATGTGTACGTCATGTGCACAGAATAAAGTTATACTATAAATATACGGGTATGCCTCCTAGGGGGAAATAAATAACTGTTCAATTTCTTTGATATTTAATAATCTTACGTCAGTACAAATGAAAGTCACAAATTATTTTAATTAGTAATAGTCTACGAGCTTAGCTTGCTAGCCATTGTGTCATAGCAAGGTAAAATACTGTTCGGTTCTAATCTTGATATTTGTTGACCATTGACTTTTATTAATCCCAGTTTTGACGTGGATCATCATCATCATTATCATCAGTCCCAGGATTCGTGTGGTCGTTGGGTTGTTGTACATCAATATGTCTCTGTTGCGTGCCAATGTCTGAGTTTCTTTGACGTAGAAATAAAGCTAAAGCCCACAGCCATAAAGAGACCTAGCATATTAGTTTTAAAACAAAGGCTATTATATATTTTACATGGGAGTAGATAGGTTCGCCTATCGCCCAGTTCACACTCTTCCCAGATCTTTTGAACAGGAATGGAGATTTATGCCTTGTTTCCTGTTTAGGATTGGATTTTCGGTTCATTTTAAAGGCTTTTCCTTCTCTTTCACTTCCGGTGGCCCCTTGTGTCTCGGTGGTATTATCACCTTGCTTGGGGTGGTGTCTCTTACTCTGTAGTCCTCTGCCTCGAATAATCTTATACAGAGTGAACATCATTGTTAAAAAAAAAAAGATATACTAATGTAGATGCACCGATACGTTAGCCATTCAGTCTCTCAGCAAAAATGTCTCTTGTCGCACGGCATATGAAGAAATTATTTTTGTCTCTATTTCTTAAATGATCCACGGATTCTTTTTCTATGGAGTTAAGCGGTAAAATTGATACCCAAGCCGATAGACGTTTGTCAAAACGCTGTACTTCTATGTAACCCTAAGTGGTTAGAAATGAATTCATGCCTTTCGTAGGGACATTAGTGCAAAGTGAATGCAAACTACCTTGGCTAGAGTTTGAACTCGGTTCGCTGATTCCTTTTTTTTTTTTTCTGTACTGTTAACCGTAAGACTACCCACAACCCTAATCTCTGAGATTGCGTCTTAAATACTATGAAGAAATGCCTATTACAAATGCTAGAGACAAACTCACTACGTATTTCCAGGTTTTAGGAAGACGTTTATACTGGCAGTAAGTCAGTGTCGAAAGACGAAGTATCGAAAGACAAAATGATGAACAAAGTATCGAACGAACAAAATGTCGAATGGACAAAGTGCCGAATGGAAAAAGAGTCGACTATATATATATATATATATATATATATATATATATATATATATATATATATATATATATATACCCTGAGCATAGGCAACAACTTAATGTCACATGAAGCAAGTTCTGGACTGCAGTCAAGCACAGTGAGGGCCAGTTTTGAAGCTAATCTCTGTAGGCACAAAGCTTAATGGCAAACTTCCGAATTGTCTTCACGTCCCGATTGTGCCCTGCAAACTAGTCAGCTATGAAAAGCAGTGTTTGGTAGGATGTGTGTTCAAAGTGCTATAAACAACCGTCTCATTTAATCTGGAATAACAAAAGTTGGCAGGTCAACTTATGAGATGTATAATAATGATATACTAAAATTACAATAATCTAAGACACTTGGAACTACTCTTCCTAAAAAAGGCTCAAAATATCCGCAATGGCTCTTATATATATATATATACACACACACACATACACACATATATATATACACACACACACACACACATATATATATATATAAAAATAAAGTTTTAAGGTACGCTATATTTACGGGTTAAAGAGCTCAATATCAGGGATAGAGCATATGTAAATATAAAAGTGGACATTGCGTTTAAGTATAAAATAAACTGTTGTCGCTGGGTGTTGGCCTCAATACCCGCTTATATATATATATATATATATATATATATATATATATATATATATAATGTGTGAACGCACGAAAAGGAATTAATTATATTCAACTCAAAAAAAAATCTCTTTTTCAAGCTTTTAACTATTACTGTGGTTTTCTGCCCTTGTTGAGAGACAGAAGCCAAAATAATTGATGGGAAAATGTATAAAACATTAGTGAGTGCAGCAAAAATTATTTGTGTAAATATAAATGAAACGGTTGGTGAAAAGCAAGAATATAATGCAAATCGAATGCAAATTCCATCAAATAAGAGGCCACTGGTGATGGCAGTGGAATGAAAGCCCATAGACTACATCGTTTGATTGACCAAACAGAATGAAAATCATGATTGCACTTCAAATATATTTATTAGTGACTTTATTGCCTTGCTTGGGTTGAAATGATTTTAAAAAAAGTTATCAATCAATCGAATAGGCGCGTGTCCAAATAGACCGTTCGTATTCCGACCATGAGACAATTTGTCAAGAAGTTGACATCTTGGAGGCAATAGCAGTGTGCGGTAATGTGGGGCAGTGCCTGAAAACCATGCCAAATCTTGTTAATTAATTTGGGTAGACAAAATTGTTAGTCGTTAGTAATGGATTCGTGACCGACTGATTATGTTATCTCTCGTTCAGGAGGTTAAGAAAGAAGGACCCATTAAAAAAATGGAAAGAGCGACAAAAGCATATTTTCTTGAAAAATTTAATAAATTTCAACCAACGTTAGCACTGGTTGCTCGGTGAATCTATACTGAATGTTTCCTTACAAGGAGATGGCTAATATTAACATTACTGTTTCTAATTTGAAGTGTTATGAAAACATCCTGATGAACTAAATGAGACGTGATTCGAAAAAGTTTGGGATTCATTGATTTTGCTATATTAAGCGTATGACACAGAACAAAGAAAAAACAACGGAGATTTAAAGAAATAAACAATTGTATTAACGTAAAATACAAAAATGATAAATCCGTGTAAATGTCTCCCGTTGAAAGAAAGAGATAAGTGGAGTTGTTAAAAGAGGCCGCAGAGTCGTACGGTAAGAGAGCGAAGGTGAGTTGTGACTTAATGCGGCGACAATCTTCGACGAGTTGTCTTTTGGAGATGGGATTTCCGACAAGCGTTCTGAATCCAGGTCAAGATGTCGTGGGATTGCCGAAAATGTCGCTTTGATGGGTTTTCATGCCTTTTCTTGAGTTCAAATCGGCCCTGGATAGTATTACTTTTTTTTCTTTGTGAGTAGAAACGGAAGGTATGTGCGGGATCTATGCGCAGTTGAATGGAATTTTAGTTCAGTCTTGGGTTTCAGAGGGTTCCCATCCGGACAATGGTGGAAATTAGTGTAGCGCGAATCAGAAAAAAATCTGGTTTTAGGAAGAATATTACAGTTTGTGAGGTGAAGAGCAGAGTAAAAGTTAAACACCGCGTTCGAAATCTGTTCGTTTTGAACAAGCATTTTTGGGAAAAGCATAAATCATTTACCTTCAAGATGTTCAACTGGTTTTCAATTAAGAGTTGCTCTTGTTTTAGACTGGTTGCCAACGAAAGTTAGAGCGGTTAAAAAATGATGGATTCCTACCTTTCCCATTTCTTGACAAAATTTACTTGTATATACCTATATTTACATAACTACATATACAGGGGGCGATGGATAAACTGTCGTCTAAATTACGTAAAATGTAAAATAACACTGACATCTCATTTTAACAGATATTTTTACCAAAATTACACAAAAATATCTGAAATACTAAAGAGTAAATTTATTCAATAAAATCGTCATTGGCTTCAACCACGGCATCCAGACAACTTCGGAATCTCCTGCAACTTTTCTGAATGGTCTTCCTGTTTAAGTTGGTGAATACTGCCATTATCCTTGTCTTCAGTTCATCTTTGGGTGTTAGAAGTTTTTTTTTTGGGGTCTCGCTCAACTGCACCCTACACATGATAATCAAGAGGGTTGCGGTTTGGGAAGTTTGGTGGCCAGATGTAAGGGGTGATGTAATCGCAGAAATTGTCTGACAACCATGACTATTTCTCCTGCTTGTGTGGCATGGTGCAGAGTCCTGTTGCCAAACATAGGGCATTCCAGCAGCCACCCTCTTGACCCGTGGCAGCACTACCTCGTCAAAGCACTTAATGTAGGCATCTGTGCGGAGTCTGAAGCCGTCACCAACAAATCCGGAAGTTCTTATCAGAACGATCAGAGTGAGATTGCCATACCTTCGTAATCACCATTAGACTCATCTAATTGTTCCCGAAAAGTTTTTCCACTTTGCCATACATCTTTCCCCCCAAACTGTTCTTGACATAAAAAAATGTATATATCGCTATCATATATATATATATATATATATATATATATAATATCGGGCATTTCTGGACTGTTGAAATTTACAAATATTTTAATTCCACTTTTTCTCGAGGTTCAATTCCAACTAGATTAATGTATACAAATTAATTTTTTAAAACCATTAAAAAAATGCCAGCTAAACAGATTAATTGAAAAAATAAAATCAAGACAATTTAACCATTCATAGAAGTATATTCTGAGCTTCATGATTACTAAAAAATTACAGATATAAAAAATGGGTGTATTATTAAGGCAGCGAATAAAACCGGCGCAAATCTTGACAAAAAAGATATTTTTGATTTGAATTATTATATAATTGCATGCAAACATAGAAAAATAAATTTGTTTCTTTACAGACATGACCCTTTACTCATTTTTTAAGTTTAGAGGAAAAAGATCAATGTGGTCCCAAACTTTTGGTCGGTTGTTTATATATATATATATATATATAAATATAATATAATTTAACCGACATAAAACAAAAAATAAATAATACCAAAATACTGTGCATCACTCACTGTTAAGAAAGACTCAAAATTCTAGAAGCTATTATTATACGAAATTCACAACCCGTATTAAATATGTTTCATCATAGGTTCATATGCGTTAAATATTTAATGTGCGTACAAAATAATAATAAATATGAATATTTGATTCATTTGTCTAGTGTAGTCTAGCTTCACGTGACATCACTTTGGATTAATTTAAATTCCAGCATTCCAGAAAGACGCCAGTTTGTAGAAAATAAAATATTATCTACCATAATAATATCTACTTCTTTATAATAACCAAGACGGTCGAAAGTACATGAACAAAAACAGAACAAAACACGTACACATTTATCCACAATTTTGATTCCGCGTTACAATATCTTATTCGCAAATTTGAAAAATATAATAAAGTTAAACCGACAGACCTTGTCGGTTGAATTTAACCCTCACGTTTTCAATAAATTCATGCTACTTAAATATATATATATATATATATATATATATATATATATATATATATATATATATATATATATATATATAATAAAATGACTAAGTCCGACAATTATTTAATATATTTTGTTTTTCAGCCTTTATTTTTATAAGTAAATGCTTTGTTTATATTAAACAGTATTAACTACATTTAGCGGCCTGCATAGCCAAGAAATTTCGTAGAAAATATGTACCCTCCGACTGGAATCAAACTTATATTCTAACGGGACTGAAATTTGGCCTGACGTACTATACCATTTAGCTACAGGGGGAGTATCTCAGTTTTTGTTTAATTACTGTTTTTAAACAACAAATTTCCCATGATTTTTTTCGAACAATCATATCTGCTCGCCGTGTATCTTAACGTGAACAAATGACAACATATATTATCAAATGGACTAAGTCCGACGATTATTTTAATATATTTTTTGTATAATAGTTATATGTGTGTGTGTGTGTGTGTGCACTTTACGAATTTAAGAATCTACTTTGAGATTCTACGATTTTATCTTGATTATAATTAATTTCTCAAAGGGAACAAATATTTATACAACTCAGATTTTATTAATCTGAGAATGACTGCTGGAGAAAATGCCTGGCTTGTGAAATATGATTTTGAGCCTATTCTGGATCACTTCTTCCTAACAAGCCAGATGTAACCATATACAGTCATATTCTATAACTAACACGGAACTTAATCATCAAAGATTACTCCCTTAAGAGTTGAAATCATCTGAGACAGTTATTTTCATCTAACACGTTTTACGGCTTTTATCAATATCAACAATTTTTTTTTATATATATAAAGACAAAACTTAAACCAAATTAAAAAGAACATTTTACCGTTTATATTAAAAATGTATTTATATCTTCGTCCATATTTTTTAAGACGGATGATAGAGTTGTTCTCCTAAAAAATTTGAAACCAAACAACGTTTGCTATTTGCCAGATGTTTTATCAAAAACGTTGAATCAATTACTGAAGGACATTCATCGTTTGATCAACCGTGGAAATCTACACAAGGCACACATTTAATGTGTTTGCAAACGAGTGATTTTCATCGATATGTACCTCGTGGGTGTTAGGTTCAAGCAAAAGTTCTCTGCCATCTTTACTCGATGTTAGTGAAATCTCATTACTCTGTTCTTTATTTCTTAACTATGCATACTTTTTAAGGTTTGTTTGTAGAATAGTGATAATTTTAATTTTGTTTTAGTAAAAACCATGGCTAAATATAAAATGCCTTGGAGTTGTACAATAGGCGCTTCGACAAGAAATAATTATTTTTTACAAATTTATTTTTCATATTTATATATGTTAAACACGTTAGATCCCGAATATTAAAAAAAAATTAATTTTTTATAAAGATTAATAGGAGGCCAATTTGCTTTGTAAATTGATCTAACCTTTGAATAAGTTATTCATATGTTTTTTTTTAATTTTAAAAATATTTCTTAACGAATTTCATTTTTTTTTAAATTTTATTCTGAAGAAAGCTCGATAGTAATATATGAAAAAAAATGTCGGATTACAAATTTCAAATTTAAATCAATTTTTATACCTTTAGTGATCAGATTTTCTGTGTAAATTTTTCAGTCTAAATCTCTGGTAAATAAATTTACCTGACACGATACTCGGGATACATTATCGGACCTCTTACACAGATGTGTGCGTGTGTGATACCTGGCAATGCTTTTCCTTTGTTCCTCTGCGTTACGTAGTTGTTTGTACGTGTCTGAGAGACATAAAGTAATATTAGCGAAATTAACGTAATTAAAGCAGCTCGAAAGATTTCAACATTTTGACTGTCGTCTCTTTCATAAACGGCAAGATATTACGATTTATAATATTTTTTTCATTTATTCATTTTGGGCCGCTGTGATCAGCACCCCCCTCCATTTCTCAATTGTGCTTCATGGTGACATTCAAGGCAGAATAGTTTCAATGACTTGCCCGTTCCTTTTGTACTGGGGATGTTAAGGTTACACCCGTTTCTTCTCCCAGAGGTGGATTTGTTTTTGAAGTTACCGTCTTCTAACCTTTGCCTAAAGAGAAGGTACCTACAAGGAGGCAGGTGGTTTGAATTCAGTTTCCTTCTTCTAGACTGATTACCAACAAAACATAAAACCCAGCCTGTCCTTCCTAGAACTAAACATAGATGGAGGAACAGAAGGATTTATACCTTTCCCAATGGTATTAGCACGTAATGTAATGGACTCGACTGGAATACGAACTCGATTCTCCGATTCCTCAATCCAAGCCGCTAACCGTACTCTACATTATTCCACCGTACCTCCGTATAATATTTCAGGTTTTTCAAAATATGCATTAAAAATCTCAACATTGCTTACTCCATCATTATTTGTCGCCATATTTATTACAACGTTTCGGACGTTGTACGCTCCAGGTGGTTGGAATGTCGAAGTGAACTCTTTATTTCGCTCACTGGGCTAGACTGTTCTAGTTCCATGTGTCATGTTTAATAGATGTCAGTTATCTCCTGTTAATTTTCCCTCTGAAAGTTCTCCACTGCCTTAGCCGGGTATTGAACACACACTCTTTGGGTCCTGTCACGGGATCTAACCAACACCGTTATCCACTATGCCATGTGTCCTGAGGATATTTGTGTAAAAATTTTTGCTATTATCCTCATCCTAATGTTTTCATTTAACCAACATATCCAGTGCTCATATTGCAATTTTTTCAATTTTTATCATTGCATTTTTACCCTTGCTCATTTTGCAATTTTTGCTGTTTTCATTAACTTTGACCCTCAAGACTCATATTTTAACTTTGTTGTTATTGTTATCGCTTTTCTCTTATTAATTTGTCTGGTTTCCATATTCATTTACTTGCAGGACACCAATACTTTCCTATCAATTCAAGGAAAACCCATCTGGATTGCAGAAAAAGTGGGACACAACCTTGTCCGAAGAGAATCCAGTAAAATCGTTGGATAAAAACAGAGACTCCACTTTTAATATATCTCCCAATTTCAAGAGGATTTCTTCAACAGAATTACCAATGAAGAAGACCAGAGAAGGATCCAAATGAAATGGTTAAATAATTATGCAGACATGAAATTTTATGTAGTCAAGGCTAAAAGTACAAAAATAAATAAACTGAAAGACCAGAAGGTGACGCACGAGGTCCATCACCCACCAATGAAAGCAGTTGTCAACATCAGTCAATATCATCTGAGAGATAAGAGGAGTCAGTATTGAATAAGGATATCAACTTCACAGAACCATCAGACAATTCCATACTTGGACATCATTTTTACCAGCGGACACAGTGGATAAAGGCGTTGTTAGATCCAGAACAGAACAATCAGAATGTGAGTTCAATACCCTGATCTGTGGTCAGTGAAGAACTTTCAGAGGAAAAATTTTATTAGATAATTTGAACTTCATCCATTAAACACTTCACAAATGAAACTAGATCATTTATACTAAAACCTAAAGGGTTCAGTTCGACATTCCAAATATGTGTGAAGAAGGCTGGAGCGTACAACGGCCGAAACGTTGTAATAAATATGGAGTATTAATAGTCCGAATAATAAATAATGTACATAATACCTCATTTCAGAAATATAGACAGATGCTTACTTCTTTTATACATTGCTTTACTCCCAAACTGTGATCTAGCACTTTCAGAATAAAAATAGTTTTATTTTGATAAGTAATTAATTTAATTATTAAACTATTAATTTATTAAAGCCATAAAAAAATTGCTTATTTATAAAGATCACAACACACTAGTTTAGAAATTAATAACAGTTACTTTTTTAATTTGAGTTTTTAAAAGTTGGATAAGCAAATTAATTATCTTCATTAAAAAAGAACCATAAAGTTGGGCAAGATATAAAACCCAACTGTTTTTGTTATTTACTTTTTATGAATTTCTATTTCGACAAGAACGAGGCATCCAGAAAACCAGGAAAGAAAAAAGATCAAATTTAATCATTAGTTGATAAACTAATATTTTATATCAAGAATATTTGACTCAGTTGTAAGTTTGTGCATTCATACATTTTGATCCAGTTTATAGTCGAACATAGACTAAAAACAAATGCAACTTCGAATGACTCAATCTTGTCATTTCTATCATTGCAATTATGAAAATTTATATTAAAATAAAATTAATGTTCCCTGAAAAAATACCACACAAAGTTAAAATTTAGATTCAGCGCAAGGTCACAAATATGCTCAAAAGATCGAACTCAGTACACTAGAAATTGACAACTGATGCCTCATCTAAAAGGCGATGCAATGTGTCGCATTTTCTCCCTTTGAGCTATCAAGTTTGAATTTGATAAATTTTTTTTTTTTTTTTTAATTCGCATGCGTTTGTACAAACAAATCTTACCAATTCTAATGGAAGCAAATCAACCGATCAATTTGTTTCAATCACTTTTCTCCGTAAAATTAAACTCGGGCTTTTTGTTGCTAGCCACTCCCATTGGGGACAATTTTGTTCAATCAAAGCTAGAACCTTTTATTTTTAATCGCACTGGACGAACGCAAGCAATAACCTGAAAAATAATGTCTTATGTTTACAAATATTAATATAGGAAATGTAAGTCGGGGTATGAAAAACGAATAAATGCTGTAAAAAGGGAAAGGCGTTATATATTGTGTTCGTATTGCGAGGTTTTATAACAGCTGAGTGGGACCGATGGCCGAAAGTTCTTCAATTCAAAAAACAGGCTAGCTATCATTACTATAAATGCGTTCTGAAAAAAACAGTTGTATTAATTAATACAAATGTTTTTTCGGGACACATTTAAAAATATTATATCAATTATGCGATATAATTGGCCCTGTTCTGGCATCTCGTCTACAGTCGCCCTCTCACAGACGTGCCGTCGCATCTCTCTGTCTTTTTTAAAAATACTTTCATGGTAATTGCTCCGAGGAGCTGCATTCGCTGGTTCCCAGACTTCATGAATTCAAGCGCCCTACGAGGCTGGCATCCCGCTCTCACCCTTTCACTGTCGAAACTATTAAATGTAGCCGTCTCTTCTACTACATTAGCTTCATATCTCGCACCTCTCGCCTGTGGAACTCCCTCCCCTATTCCAGTTTCCCTGAGAGCTATTATCTCCAACTTTTCATATGTAATGTCAATCGACATCTCCAGTTGCCTTGATCTATCGTCTGTCCTTCTCCTCATCCTTTCCTCTATCACTCCTATCTGATTTTGCTCCAAATCTTCTGTAACCCCTTGTGTCCTAGTGGCTTCCTGCCTTGCTTGGGGTGAAATGCTTAAAAAAAAAAGATTAAAATGTTTTCGTGTTGCAATGTTAGATCCATTAAAAAAATTTCCATTTTTGTTTTATCAATGTTTCTATCGATTTAGAGTTAAAGAAAATTGAAATTTGCTCTTTTTCTTTGTTTCGTCACCGCGGTTTTTAATATTTCCGCATTGTAACTCCATCAAGTCCAAATTTACCTGTTTTGGATTTGCCACCTTTTTTTTCCCTAGTATTGTAAACATTTTTCTCTCGTCATCAACGTTCTTTTTTTGACGCATACTTAATGAGAAATTGTATGTCGGATTATAACATAGCAATACGATTGTAATTATTGTGTGACAGAACATGCAATTATTGGAAATTCTGAACATAAAGAGCGCTTTTACTTCTGCAACTATTTGAGGAGAGGAATTTCTGCAAAGAGGTCTACAGCTTTAAAATAATTTTTTAAAAACATCGTGTTAAGTAAAATTCAGCATGTACGAATTGAGATTTTGTATTAATTTCTAATTCTTCTTCTTGTTCTTTTATGTACCATGTCCCTAAATACACCCACATATACCTCCCAGAAATTCCTTCCAAATAATGGCAAGACATTACCTACAAGGTGCGACAGAAATACCTCCTCCCAAACGTTAAACTGTCACCTATGTAAGACATTAGCTACATGGTTCGGCAGGCAGAAATACCTCCCACATAATAGTAAGATATTAGATGAAGACACCATTGCCACTTGCTTAAGTTCACTAACACCACATAGGTTTGTTTTGTTTGTTTTGTTTTACGGCATATCAACCTCAATAAATCATTTAATATTCTCAACTTTTTTTTATATGGTAATATTTTGTTTTGTCAAAAATCTGTTTCTGTTAATATTTTTTTCCTCAAAACACATAGCTGGTGATATTTTTTTTCTTCAAAAACAACCTAGCTGGTAATATTATTTTTCCTCAAAAACTATAGCTGGTAATATTTTTTTTTTTAAAATTTATTTCTGGTAATAAGTTTTTACAGAGTATTTCTGAATAAAACCAATTTTTACATTTTTTTTTTTACCTCAGTTTCAGGGTTAATATTTGTCCATAGCTGGGACCCTAACAGGTGCTACCACCCATATATAGGTTGGACCTGGGAACAGGAAATTAAATAAAGTTCAGTTCCATTCCTCAAAGCCTCCTGATGTTGGACGTAGTTTATCGTCTTACCCAGGACGCGTATGTAATTTTATCGTCATAAGTCCTACGGCACCACATAGGTGACATTTTAACGTTTGGGAGGTCCATTTCGTAGGTAATAAAATTTTCTGCCATTATTTGCAATATATATTTTAAAAATCTATATATATATATATTCATATATATATATAAGCGTCCGTTTTGTTTCTATTTTCCTTAAAACTTCATCGTTACTAATATGTTTAGTCCACTGCATTCTCAGCATCCGAACAAGATTTTTTGGTACCTTTTCTGCCAATTATAAGGAGGATCGATATTGCAAACATAACTCAACTGTCTGTTATTTTTAAAATACAGTAGAACCTCGGTTCACGAATTTAATTTATTCATGAAGGCCGTTCGTAACCCGAAATGTTCGTAAACCGAAACTATTTTTCCAATAGGAGTCAATGTAAGAAAAAAGTCACAGTACAATAAAATTGGAAAAGACACATCACAACACATGAATGTATACAACACGGTAGTCGACTCAGAAATGATTCCGTTCTCGGTTCGGCAATGTCATTCGAGAACCGAAATTTTGTTCGATAACCGAAGCATTTTCATCGCGAATTTTCTGTTCGAAAACCGGTTTGTTCGACATGTGAGACCTTCGATAGCCGAGGTTAATTTGTAGTAGTAATCATAGTGTGTGTTTCTGTTAAGATAGTATCAATTTTGACTGTTTTCAAAAGCTTAAACGATTGCTTTAAATAATTCTAAGTACAAGCAATAAACTGGTCAAATTAGTCTATATAGTGGATTGTTGACGTGTGCTAGCTAAAATTAACGGAGATAACTTTTTATTAGTGTCCATTGTTTTTCGCTTACGGTCAAATGACGAAGTTAAGTCATGTCGAGCTTAGTCAGTACTTAGAAGGAACTTCGGCTACTGTAAGCAGCCTCCTACAATCCGTTGATAAACCGTAAAAATCACTTTTTTTAGAATGTTTCAAAGGTTTTTAAAATAAATTAAAAAATGTTAAATAGTGTCACGTTTGAACATTTTTCTAATAATAGAACACGATTCTTAACTCAACCGTGGTACTAATCAGAAACTGGTTTGTTAAACTGTTTAATGCATAAACTTTCGAATGCAAGGAAGACGACTTGAATTCGAATGTTTGTGTATTAAATAGTTTAACAAACCAGTTTCTGAAATGCATAAATGCCCTTGAGAAAAGTATGAATTCATCTCCCCTTCCCCCAGCTGTGGGTTGAATAGCAAGAAAGACTGAGGTTTATAGCCTTGGTTAGCAACCAATCTACCGGAGAAAGAAATGGCAACCTACTGCGGGAAAATCTTCTAAGTTAGTCATGAATCGAAAGAAACATGATCGCCTAAATGTGTACCACGTATGGGACTAAACTGATATAAACCTGACTTGAAAAATTTAAATTTCAAGGGAAATATCCTGGTAGTGTCAATGTACTTTTTCCTCAATCGTTTTCCGTTCTTCGGTTAACAGAACGGTCAATTCCCTTTGACTCATCTTTTTCCACTGTCTCTTTTTCTGTCCTTGGTTTAAAAGTGGCTCATGCTGAGTCTACTTTGTCGAGTCTCCAAAATTTCATGCTCGGTATACCGCGCCGGTGGTTAATCTAACAAAGGCAAAGTCGTCTCTGGCTTCGAGGGCGATGCTGACGGCAACGTCACCAATCCGTAAGTTACACGAGCAGAAAGAAACGACGAGACAGTTCGAGTTGAATGAAACAAAGATAATGCCTAAGTTATTGCTTGAAAACTACAATGGCTTCCAAGCGCAACCAAGTTAGAACAAATGTTAAGTGGATTAGTCGCATTGGTGAATTCTCCACTGTCTTGGACTGCACGGTGGAGCAACCCCATTGCGAATAAGAGTAAAACAATTTTCATTAATAATCGGTGACCTTAGAACCGCCCTAGGTGACCTTATAGCAGCCAATTTGGTGACTTAAATAGAAAAGCATTAGTAATTTATACTGATCATTATCACTATACGCTGCAAAAATTATGCGTAAACGTTTGTGCGCATAAGTACAAAGTATTGGAAAAATATCAATTGACAAGGCTGGATGACGGGCATGTGGGTGTATATGTATGAGTTTGTGCGTGTGCCTGTATGTGCGTTTACGTGTGCACACGCGAGTGTACAGAAACAATATCTATTCTATCGATTCTTTACTAAAGAAAATACTTAAGCAACTAATTAATTCTCTGTAAAGCTTGTTTTTACCTACATCACGCACACATTTACCACACATCTGCACACACACATTTACCACACATCTGCACACACACATTTACCACACATCTGCACACACACACGCACACACATCTGCACACACATCTGCACACACACACACACACACACATTTACCACACATCTGCACACACACACACATTTACCACACATCTGCACGCACACACATCTGCACACACACACACATTTACTACGCATGCGCACACACACATTTACCACGCATGCGTACATACACATATACTTAGGTGTGATATCGCGCGTGTGTGAGTAAGGTTGCGCGTGCATGGTTGATTCATAGTTTAACCCTACAAATACACGTAATTATTTCTCTGTAAATGCGTATTACGGTATTTTGAAAGACAATGCAAGCCGGACAGAATTCTCTTACTTGTATTGTTGGCAGAGGTATAAACCTACTGCATACTGATCCTACCTACGGGGTTTTCAAGTCGTGTCTTTTTCTCATCAACTTCCTCCCAAGTAAATACATTTAGTGTATTTTATACTGTCAGATGTGAATTTACACGTATGAGAACAGACTCAATAAGTAAGAGAGAGAGAGACAGAGAGAGAGAGTTTCAAATTAATGCAGTATGCACAAATGTATTAATAAATAATTGCAAACAGGCGGTAGTAGAAGAAAATGTAGATATTTACAACTTGTCTGGAACATAGTCACGTTTTAAGGTGGCCCTGGTGAATAAGTGTAAATAGCTTGAGAAACAATCTTGCAAAAAAAGGTGTGCACAACGATGGCCGCTTAACAATAAATTGATATTAATCGATGTCAATATAGCAGAGTAAAACATATATTGTTTTTTTATGTAAGCATATAAGATTATATGTGCCGGTTGTATAACGGATATCGGCGCGGAAAGTGAAATCGGCGAACGGAGTTCAAATTCCGACCTATTCTGTTGTTTTCACTTTCTCCAAAATGTTCTTGGGTAAGGCTTGAATCCGTCTCTTCTTCTCCCACATATAGGTTAAATAGTAGAGTAGACTAGGTTCTCTAGCATTGAATGGTAAATAGCCCAGAAGGACAGCATTTAATTGAAAACCAATCTTAAGTGGGATAGATCTCGTCAGACTAAAATGTTCCAGATATACCTATTGATGCAATGACTGCAGTGTATGTGGTGCATCCACAATCTAAAATGGGTTACGGGATCTTTATTGATATAAAACGTTATTTCATTTTAAAACCATGCAGATATATAGTTTGCAGCATCCAATACGTTTGTATTGACTTGACAGCCGTCTACCGAAACTCCCTGAGGACAGTTATGGGGCTTGAATGAGTCTCAGCGAGTGGTAACCAGGGCCGGCTCAAGGTACTGGCAACTCGGAAAATCACCCGGGGCGCCATTAAGACCGAGGGCGCCAACATGCCGCCACGTTATGTGTTTGGGATCTTCCAAAACCAAAGCTTATAAAAACATACTTGCTGTCGTTCATGAGTCAAGACAGATTAAATTCTTTGGCTATTTTGTCAGTAGAAAATGACCTTGTAAAGAAGATAGGTATAGAAAGTGCCATGAAAAGATTTGTAGATCTCAAGACTAGAAAATGTTTTAGGTAGGAGGATAATGAATGTTTTCTTTAGCTTGTATTAAGTTGTATATTGTAATAAACTCGTTATTCTACATTTTAAGTGTTTCTTATGAAAATTTTAAAAAATTATACTTATAAGGGCGCCTAAATTCAGCCTGGCTGTCACTGTTGGTGGCTTTTTAAATATCATTGTAAAACCTTCGTCTTTTAAGATCGACCTTTACAGAACATTTTCTGTTCTCTTTCTAAAAAGTTCGTTTGACTAAATGGAATTTTTCGAGATTTGGTAATAATATTAAAATTCTAAAGATCGATTTTATCAATCATTTCAGGAACCTGAAGTTGATTTTAAAACATGTAACTGATTTGGATATGATATTATGAATTGCATATATCTGCAATGACTCAGAACAAACAAATATTTATAATTCGATTTAAAAAAAAAAAAGGGAGGGGGACAAATAAGCTTGATGTTTCAACTTCTATAAATAAATGTGTGTATTTTTTTTTTAATGATAGCCAAAGATAAAATAGAGAGAATGATGAAAAGAAGACCCGTAGATAAAAAAAAAAAAAGATTCCACTGAAAACAAAGAAATGATAAATAGGAAAAAATGCTTTATAATATTAATATCAGACACTAATTTATTTTCGTAATAATTATTAAAGAAATAAGAGACAAAATTAAAATATTCGATAATCACTGTTAACAATATAAGTAAGAAAATTCGTATTGAATAAGAAAATAACACTAATTCTGGATACAGATATAACGTCTTTAATACAAATGAATATTGAGTTAAAATTATTAACGAATATATTTACGTTTAGTAGTATTCATGTTTAATAGATTTAAATAATATATTTAGTATTATTACTGTATATGTTTATTCTTTAAAAGTATTAGCTAATATATTTAATATTAGTTTTTTAGTTTAATATTAAATATATTAGCTAATACTTTTAAAGAATAAACACATTAAGTAAATATAAATATATATTGAGTAATTACTCAATATGCTTAGTATTAGTATATTTATGCTTAAAGTATTAATCAATCTATTTGTTTCGTAGAATTAGAACAGCCTTTTCTGAGCAACAAGCCAAATTTTAGACTGTCTTAAAATATCCTCAAAAATCTAAATTTATATATTCTTAGCTACATTTATTCATTCAGTAGTTTAATAACAATAGAAAAAAAATTTCCACACCAATTTTAAAAAAAAGACACCTTTTGTCAATATGATTAATTCAGTGGCAAATATTAAATATAGATTTGACATTATACAATGAACATTTCAGATCAAGATTTTGTTAAAATCTACGTATCAAAGAAAAGATATAAATTGATTAAAATCCTTGTAAATATACAATTATAACTGAAAATTTCTCTTAAGAAAATACTAAAGATTAAAAATAAATTAAAAAAGATTCCAAAACCCCAAAAACAATAATACGGAAATAATTTGAGAGATTAAACTTTTAGTTTAATTTTATTTAATTTGAAGGGAGGTTTTGTAAATTGATTTTAAATGTATGAATTTTTTTTTTTTGAAAACAATGATCTTGTCTTGTTTAGTTTTTGGAACCCGATTATATAGAAATATAAAATAAATGAATAAAAAAAAACAGACAAAAAATTTTCGCTTAAAACGCAAAAAGAACTTTTATAGTCATCTGCACACTATCAAATTCTGTGAAAGTCTAAATGTGAAAGAACCTTTTCAAAGCTAAAGATCATAAAGACAAAATAATTATAAAGAAATTTTGACTTCAAAAATAAACAGACTCATGTTTATTCCTATCCATTGAAAATAGTTGTTAGAAAATGAATTGGATTAAGAAAATTACTTAGAGAGATTTTTTCCTTTAAATTTTAAAAACACAATGATTACTACTTTAATATAGTAAACCTGTTTGAATGCTCTTTTTTGACATTGAAAATATTTGTTAATAGAGAAAATAAAAAAATGTTTAAAAATATCAACCAATTTTAAAAATTAATTTAAAAATTCAATTATAACATTCTTTATTTAAATTTGATTTTCAACCATCAGTACAGTTCACGTATACCGGAATTACTAAAAATACATATTTTTTATTTTTTTTTTAATTATGAAATTTTAAAATTTTATTTTTTCTAAAAAGAAAAATTTTATTTTTTCGAGACCCTCCTGTCTTAAACCAATATTTTTAGACCCAATCCGTCTCTGAGTAAAGTGCGTTAAAAACTAAAGAAAAACTAAAAAAAAATAACATATAAACACTTAACATAATATTTCGATTAAGACATTTTATTAAAAGAATTACTTAACAAAAATAGATCCGCTTCAAACGACCATCATTAAAAGGTTGAAAAATTGAAATCAAATTTTAAAATTTTTGTTTAAGGTTTCAAATTTGCATGTCTTTAATTTTTTACGTTTTTTTTTTAAAATTGGTCAACTGAATACAAATTCAGAACTAAAAACATTGTTTAAAGATAATCAGAACGTTATTTTAATATTTTATCGGTTGTTAATAAATTTGTATAAAAATTGTACAAGAAATTTTTTTTTTTTTTTTTAAAAGGCATTCACGAATTGATAAATAAAAATAAAAAGATCTGCAAACTTTTCCTAAATGTTATAAATAATTAAACAAAAATGAGAAATTGTTTGAATTTAACGTCACTGAAAATGTACATTTAAACAAATCCCAAATATCGAGATGTTTGTTCATTTTAAAAAACAGCAGAAACAGAAAAAATGTCTTTCTTTCTAGCGTTTTTATTTACCTAACGTTTTAAATAAAAAAAATCCTTCTAAAAAAAAAGAGCATAAAAATAGCTGATGAAAGACCAAAGTTTTTTTTTTTATTTTTAAAAAAAATTTTCCATCTTTTTAGAATATTCTAAATTTTGATTAAACAAAACTTGTTTCTCTTTGTATCACCGGAACTAGTAAAATAACATAGACAATTTTTAGTACTTTTTTTTTGTATGACACACATTAATTTGGAAAATCATGCAAAATTAAAACTAATTGTCAGATGTTAATGAAACTTTTAGAAACTATTCACAGATGATCGAAATTATTATAAATATGTTTTTTTTTTATTAAAAATCATGGCAGAAATATTTTTTTTTATATTTATTACCCCCCCATAACTAATTTTATGAAAAACTCTAGAAATTCGATCCATCGGTTTTAGTGATTACAATAGTTAAAAGCACAAGGTTTTGAGGAATGCAAATCATGTTTTTTTTTTTTTTTTTTTTTTTGATTGGATGCACTACCTGAAAATCAGCTCTGAATTGTAACATACAAAACTCAATAAAACAAAGATATTATTTAATTTCAAATGCTTTTATTTGCTTTTAGTTGTTTTTATGAATATGGACAATATTTTCTGAAAGCAAAAAATTTTTTGATGAAAATGAATTTTTAATACAATTATTTGTTATTTCTTTAATTATAATAGATTTTTAAAAAATTGTTAAAATTGATTAAAAATAAAAAATTTTAACATTAAAATTCAACCTTTCAAAAATGTCCTTATGAGATAGATCATTTTTAGCGCATTTGTAAATTGTATCATTTTGACCAATCAGAAGATCCATGTAATTAAGAAATGTAATTTTTTTGTTTATAATCGGACAGTAATTATAAAATACGGAAGACCAAATCAGAATACAATTTAGTTGCATTATTTGAGTTAAGCATTGTTCTCCGCTGTTAAGCCCTTTACTTTTGAAACACACGTGGAGAAATTAATTTGATTTTTTTATCATTTCAACTGAAAGGGTACCTACAAGTATCATGTATCATCTTATTTAATTTATATGATCTTATTTTTATATTAATCTCAGTTATGACATTTTTCCATAAATGAAATATCAAAATTAATAATAAAATGAATGGAAATACAAAATAACACAGTAAAATGTAATAAATGTACATAAAATTATAGTATTTTATGTACACTTCTGATAAAATTTCATAAGAAAGGTACCTATAAATTAATTAGATACCTTTTCTTATGAAATTGAAATTTAATCTCACTCTTAACAGTCTTATTTTAATTTCTTTATAATATATTTTCCATAAAGCATCAAAACGTAAAGGTGAAAGTAAAAAAAAAAAAAAAAAAAAAAAAATTAGAGCGCTGAAAGTTTTCCTTAAAAAATAACGAGGTAAATAATTTGTTCACTTAAATTTAAATAATTTCACTTTTCAGCTTCCGTAGAACAAATTATGATCACGTAAATTATCTAAACGTCAATCATCACATTCATCAATTTGTCAAGTGACGCGAAAGGTTATGACCTGCTTTGTTTTTTTTTTCAAATTACATTTTTTCGGCGCAGAAGCTAAGTTAACCTTGGTTCAAAATATTTTAAATAAACATTATAATTTCTGATTTTCTTAAAATAAGTTTTGAAAAAATGATAATTGATTTTTTTAAAGAATTTCAAAGTGAGATTTTTCATTTTTTTTATAAAATGAAAAAAATGGATGTCATAATTGATTATCTGTCAATTTTGCTGACTCAAAAAAAAAAGATTTTTTAAAAGAAAATTTCAGACATGCTAGGAACGATTAAAAAATGTAAAAAAAAAAATACCCCCAAAAATACTTTGATCTTTCCTCTTAATAATAACATGAACATTTAGACGATAAAATTTTGTTTTCATCAAGTTTGGCATCTTTTTTCATCATGCTATGCTCTTTTTTTACATTTTCTCATGGAGGTACCTACTTTTATATATTAAATTGGTTTTTACATTTTTTAATTGAATTTATTTCCAAAAACAATGCAACAAAGTTCAATTTTAAAAAAAAAACACATTCCCTTTTTACTTAATTAAAAGTATGTAAATTTCTGCTGCATTAATTCTTCTAGTGATTTATATTTTGGTGGGTAAATTCCATTCAAACGTTACTTTAATGTTTTTTTCACACAATGCATATTTTACAAGGATTTTTTATAGTCAAACAATTTATATAATAAGTAAACACTATAAGTGAATATATATGCATCAATTAGCCATGCCATTTCAAAATATTTTGATCTTGTTTTGCCATAATAATTTGTTCTTTATCAAAGTCATGCAAATATTTATTTTCATCTATAACTGTTTATTCAACACATTTCAAAATGAAGAACTAAATGAGGCTGGCTTAACTGCTTCCATACCTCTAGCCCTGATAAGTACAGTAATCTGAATCATGAGACAGTATTTTGTTATTCTCCAACATGCTGATGATCATAATGTTTTGATAATCAATATAGATAAATTATGTTTATATAGCAGAGTGCATTATTTTTATCTTTATGTGTCTATATGCAAATTAATGTTTTTCATTGATAAGGGCAGTGAGACCTGAAATTAAGAAGATTGATTCTGAAAACAAACAAATCACAACCTATAATTATGTCAAAGGACTGATTAATTTAAATAACAATGTTATATAAAGAAAATACATATCCTTTTTGGTTGATGATACATTTGTAAGACTAACAAACCAGCATCTAAAACAATATACCATATTATCTAGTAATGGATATTTTAATAAAACAAAAAATGCAAGGTATATCAAATCAATGGACAATCAATATTTTCCACCAAAGGTCATTACAAAATCCAACCAAGTATTCAATCATTTATCAAAACTTCACTAACCAACCATTTTTTACTATTTTTTTTTCTAAGGCCCTAAGAAAATAATTTTACAGTTTGAACAATGAATCTTTTTTAATTTATTACTTCTGCTAGCAAAAAGCATTCAGGTTGATTCATTCTACAGTCTTTTCTTGTGTATAATAAGGAAAGAGGGGAATGTCTATTTTTTACAGAAACAGGTGTTGAACAGAAAGGAAATGTTGAGTAATGAGACTGAGGAAGACTCCTAAACTGATCAATAAAATATTGTGGCATCAAACAGAAGAGTTCTTTTAGGGTTTTCCAAGGTACAATATTTTCATTTTCTATAAAAAACTGTCAAAAATATTCTTAAAGAACATTTTAACAGAATTTTCTCCTTGAATGAGTAAAATTAATAAATGCATAAGGACTAATTAAAGAATATATGTTGAGTATTCATTTTAAATCAGTACATTTTTTTTTTTAAATGCAAGTGAAATAATGACTATTACCCAGATGAATTTTTAAATTATATCTGTTTAAACATCTGACATCTATCCATATTTTAGATGACTTTATCAGCTCAAAAATACAAGTCTTTTAAACATTTTTTAAACAATATTATGGTTACAACATCTTTTTTTTACTGATGTAAATTGGTCTATATGTGGTCAGTTACTTAGTTTCTTTAAGCAGAGCAAGATCACATAAAAGAGTATTCTTTTTTTTCTCTATCAAAAGATGGCTTTTCTGATTTGAATGGAAACTTTAATTGCACTTTCATACATTGCCTAGGATACTGGCTATAACCTAGGTATATCATCACTACTGCTCACATCAAAATTGGTCAAAACAAAAAGGTTTCTCAGGCGTCAAAAATTGTTATACCACTGAGCTATATCTACAGGTGAACATTTACCTGGTAAAAAAAAAAGTATGTTGAGGATTAATCCTAGAAAAAGCTAGGCAAGTGAAATTGATAAAAAAATTTATTGTAATGAATGTTAAAAAAAAAAAACAAATACAGACACACACATATATATATATATATATATATATATTATATATATATATATATATATTGTCAAACAGGAAGGGGTTTTTCCGTTAAAAAAAACCTTTAGAGTCGTTGACCTCTGAAATTATGAAACAATTTTTTTTTATTTTTTTTGTTTTTACCATTTTTAAACACAATAATCAAAAATTCCTCGACATTCCGTTAAACAAATGTAGCATTTGCAATATTTCCTAAAGATCGATTAGCAGTTGATAAAGTCAAAAGTTACCTTTTTTATTTTTATTTTATTTATTTATTTATTTTTATAGTTGCAAAGGTACGTGAACAAATAAGTGTAGAGTTTAAACAACAGCGCCATGCGGCAAAGGCAAAAGTGGCTGGGAACGAGGCAGGAAAATCAGCGATCAGCAAAAGTTTTCACGTGACCTCGGTGGCTTCCCCATCGGAGAGGGAATTGTACTGTGGGTTGCTGGATGTGGGTCAGACCAGGTAAAAGAATGGTCAAATTCAGGCATTTTATGCTCGTAATTTGACCATCGGATAACTAGGAAGAAAGATTATACAGAAAAGACAATGGAATTAAAACTTCATAGTCCCGACAGTAGGGGCTGAGGCCGCCGTCTATTCGTGGCCCTCTTACCTCAACGGTGAGTACTAAATTCTGAAACACCAAAACTACAAACACATCTCATTAAAAAGAACTATCTTTTTTTTTTTACCTTATTAAGAAAAAAACGAATATGAGATTAACGTTTTTTTTTATTGTTTGCTCTTATGTCTGTAATTTGTTTCGATTTCTGCGTTTCTTTCATTTTTTAAACAAGGCTGACTCAGTTTTGATTAATTGAACTGAAGAAGAAAAAAATATTTCATTTCGTTTTTTAAATGATTAATAAATTTTATAAGATTTTTCGTTTATATTCTTCAAATAAATTATTTTCTCTCTATTTTAAAGTAGTAGTTTCGGATATATCTTTATATATGTTTTGCCTTGTCATTAGCATATTTATAAAGTGTGATTAAGTTTATTTTTTAAATCGTACATAATTTTTCTCATTTTCTCCTTTTCTTCTCTTTAGGATGGCAGAGACGGGGCTGCTGAAATAACTGATACTATTAGGTGAGTTACTCCCTGTAATCTATTTTATTTATTTACATCAAGTCACGGTTGAAATCACTTCCGTCTCCTTTTTATCTTGGAAATTAAACAATTCTAAATCTAGGAAGAAAAATATGCATCTTTTAGCCTCCTTACTTTTCTAAAATAATGAAAACAAAAGACTAATTGAAATATTAAGTGGTCACAAAGTAGGGGACTACTCTTTTTCTTCAATTAGAAAAAGTGTTATACACTTTGTGTTTTGGCTTTTACAACCTTTTCTAATTTCTTTTGGGGGAGGAAAAAAAAAGTGATCAGAATGCTGTTTTGTATATTTGTTTGTAGTATGGACCAATTTGGTTTCTTTGAAAAAAAAGAAAAAAATTTTTCATTACTAGAAATAAAATAGTGAACACCTTTAGAGTGTTCCCCGATTTTATGACCAATGTGTAAAGATATATATATATATATATATATATATATATATATATATAAACGGATGGGCGCCATAGTATAGACGTCACTACTATTACTACAATTGCACAGAATTGTCAGCCACTTCAATATTCTCTTGACATCCTTATAATTGTCATTATTATTTTTATATTTATTAAGTTTGTTAATCTGGCAGTTGACCCTTCTTTTCAGATGCCTGAGAAGAAGCAAGATTTAAAAAAAAAAAAGGGCCTTGATTCCTCTCTCCTCTAGTGTTGTTAGTTAACTGAAGTGTTTTTTTTTTTTTTTTTTTTTTCGCTCTGTAATTTTTTAATCAAAAGTCTGCAAGATAACGATCGATTACTTTTTTTTTCACAGTATGTCCGCTTAGATTTCTGCTTTTTTTTTTTAATTACCAACAACTTTTTATAAAAACACTGTTTCAAGTCGAGGAATATTTTTAAATCTGATCTTCATTTCTATCGACCACATTTTTATTTTTGTATTTTATCGTTATTTTTGAATGAAATAATTTTTTTTTTTCTTTGAGAAATAAATAGATTTCGTGTAAATTTGATTTCTACTTTTCCGAAATTTTAGTTGTTTTATTTTAATTTTGTTTTCGATGTAATCATAAAAAATAGGTGCCAACGTGTATGTTAGAAAAAACAATATTGGCCCCGCCTTTTTTACCTGGCCTCATGTTCTGGGTACGCATTTTTGTAAAATTTTTCAAATGTGATTGTCTTTTTCGAGGTCATCGAAAATTTAATCACGTAAACAATTTTAAAGCAATTTGTAAAATTCCTGTTTCTATTTTTAAAAACTAAGCTATTTTTTTTTTTTTTTTTTTTTTTTGTGGATTAAAATTCATTTGTGTTTTTTAGTCTTCTTCTGATTGGTTATAGTTTCAATTATATTGTTACTGTTTCACATAACCAGGAAGAAAAGCATCCTTAAATTTAAATGTTATCAAAAATTAAAGATAAGAAAAAGAAACAGCAAATACAACTGAAATTATTGCCATTATGATAACTCGTATATTCCAGGATCGTGTCTATAACGAAACATTCCGAAAGAATTTTTAAATACTATAAGGATATAGTTAAGATATTTATATAAAAATAGGCACCAAATTAATAACAATTTTGTCTAGATAGTATCTATGTTAATTATTTGAGATGTTGAAGTCACCACTTCACAAGTAAAACAGATGTCGAACATTCACGAATTGCCAACTATTTGATAACTCTAGTAAATTTGCCTAGTAACTCAGAGTCAGTTAAGTTTTCTTAAAATCCTTGCGCTGGCAAATGTACCATGCACTCAGAATTACAGCCCTAAATGTTTCTGCCACTCTAGTGAAAACGAAAAAAAGACAATTTTTCAAAATTAGAAAAATTAATATTATTCTTTGTGTGGAATTTAGTTTGTTTTTTTTTGTTTTTTTTTTCAGGAAAACATATATGTATATATATATATATATATATATATATATATATATATATATATATATATATAGGTGCTAGTATGAACTGACTATTACATAATTTTAATTATAATATATCTAGTTATCACAATGTTAGCAATTAAAAATAAAATAATATATATATATATATATATATATATATATATATATATATATATATGTGTGTGTGAAAAGTGTGTGTATATAAATAAATATATATATATATATATATATATATATATATATATATATATATATATATTATTTATATTATAAAATATATAAGAATATATATATATATATATATAAAAATATTATATATATACAAAATATATATATATATATATATTTGTTTTGTAAAAAAATATGTTATTTAAATTGTTTTGGGGTTTGTTTTTTTTATTAAAAGTTTTGTTTTTTTTTTTTTTTTTTTGAA
>CAHIKZ030002747.1:47500-196132 GCA_903632075.3 Acanthosepion pharaonis | reverse complement strand
ATAGATAAAAGCAATAAATACCGTAATCCAAGGGAATAAAACCGTTCTAATTACAAGTAAGCAGTAAACAAGAGAAATGTAAACATTCCCACATTATTACAGGATGTAACTTGATTGCCTTCAAAGATTAATAGAAGATGAATGCATGACTGTTATTTTTAAATATTTTCAACTAAAAACAATACATGTAGCAATAAATACCATAATCCAAGAGAATGAAACCGTTCTAATTACAAGTACGGATTAATCAAGAGATATGTAACCTTTCCGAGATTATTTTGACCGATTACAGGATTGTCTAAACATGACTAATGCATGGAAGAATAATGCAACACAAAATTTACTTAGATGAAAATGTATTGAAACAAGAAAGGTACACAATATTTACATATAGTCTCTTGTATATTCTTGGGAAGACCGTTTCTGGAGAATGTGTTGATTTAGTCGCAGTCGGGCAGAATCTCTTGATTCCTTCCCTCGTCTTCCCGGCACCAGCCATATTTATATGGTCGGTACCCACTATGCAAATGAGGTAGACCCTACCACAACACCCCCTCCCAAGCCTTGGAATCCTTTTTGATTTCAAATTGGCTTCCTATATGGGTTGATGTTTATGGCTATTTGTTTGTAGATCCATTTCCATACTTCATATGCATATGTCCATCTGCTTAATTTTAATATTTTTCCGTTTTGGATTCACGTCCAATGGGTCCGTGATCTTCCGTTCCCTACCGGATCTTCGTGGTTCAGGAGTATTCTGTGGAGGTTCTACTTGAAACATATCATACATTATATCAATGGGATCTTCCTCCTCATCCGTTATACTCTCTCTTCATGCTCTATAACGTAAATATTTTAAGTTGGTTCTGGTGCCTTTTATGAGTATTCTTCGGCCCTTTAATTATGTAAATCAGGTCACCGATTCTCTTGTCCACTATGCCTCGCTCCCAGAACTCAACGTTGTTTTTTGTAGCACTTGAAAAACACCTTCTCTCCGGGGGGGTGTATCTTTTCTCGCTGTATACATAGTATTCTTTACTATTTTTTCCTGGCAAAGCTTGTCAAACACTGACTTAACTTTCTAGCGAACATTAGTTCAGCTGGTGCCATGTTTGCGTGTGTTCTGGTTTGGCGTGATTCTGTATACTTGTAAGATTTGCTGAAGCGCCTTTTCCGTTGGAACTCCTGAGGCTTTCTTCAGAGCGCGCTTAAAGTATCGACAAATCTTTCTGCGAGTCCATTGGACCACGGATGATACGGTAAAGCGTCGTTATGTGGTTAATTTGATATAACTCACAAAATTCCTTAAATTCTTCAGAAGTGAATTGTGTACCATTGTCACTCACAATACACTATGGCACACCGAACCGATGCAAATAGTTCATGCAAAAAGTTGTTGTGGTATTGACGTAAGCTTTTGCAGCGTAGTACTTCCGGCCATTTTGTAAAACTATCTACCACTATTAAGTAGTAATAATCTTCTACTGGACCAGCGAAATCAATGTGCAATCTTGTCCACAGATGATCCGTCTTGGGCCATGGTTTGTGTACTATAGGTGGTGCCTTTAGGCTAACGCACACCCTTTACATCGATGAACCATGTTTGCGATATCCACATCCATTCTTTCCAATACAAAAGCTTCGCATTAAGCTTTTTGTTTTATTAATCCCCGACCCATATGAAAAGTCCCGTAGTATTCTTTTCTGCAACTTTTTGGTACTACTACTCTCTCACCATATAATAAAACTCCGTCACCTATTGAATAAATCTCCTGCACTATTTGGTCATTTGCTACCATTTTGCTTTTATTTCTAAAATGAAATCATCTCTTTCAGCTTCTTTTTTTAATTTCCTTTAGTGTAACCTGTAGCTCTTTACAATGTTGTTTACCATGCTTTTCACCTCATAATCTGCTCTGATATTTGCAATAATTGATTCTTCGAATCTTTATTCTTGACTCGGTACGAGTCTTGATAAACTATCCGCATGAATTATATTTTGGATGATAAGTGCTTTATGTGAAAATCATAATTGAGAAGAATGGTTCCCCATCTCAACAGACGATTTGCTGTATAAACGGCAACCCTTTCTTTTGAACCAAAAAATATGATCAGCGGTTTATGATCCGTTTCAAGCATAAAATGTCTGCCGTGGATGTATCTATGAAATTTTGTTATGGCATAAATGATACTCAGTGCCTCTTTTTCTATCTGGGAGTAACTTCTTTCTCTTGGGAGCAAAGTTCTCCGAAGCTTGTGCAATTGGTTTTCTAGAACCATCTGGCATTATGTGTTGAATACACACGCTCTATCCCGTATGAACTAGCGTCACTCGCCACTACAATATCCAGCTTTTGATTGTAATGGGTTAAAAAGAGGTCGGACGTAAGCATTTTCTTTATTTCATCAAAAGGCTTTCTGACATTCTACCGTCCATTCCCATGCCTTGTCTTTTTTAGCAGTTCATTCAACGGAGCTCTTAAATTGTACATTCCTTTAATGAACGCTTGATAATAATTTGCAAGCCCCAGAAATCTCTGTAACATCGCCACATTAGTGGGCGTCGGCATGTCTCTAATCGCAATGGACCTTTCCGGATCTGTACATCTGCCATTTTTGTTGATTATGTGACCTAAATACTTAATTTCCTCCAAACCAAATTCGCACTTTGACTTTTTTGACTTTAAATCCAAAGTCCTGAATCTTTTTAAATACTTGATTGAGATGCTCTCGATGTTCGTCGACGGTTTCTGCTCCTTACTATGATGTCGTCTAAGTAAGCGCACGCAAGTCTAAATCATTCAACATGACGTCCATAGCTTGTTAAAAAATGGCTGGTGCCACTTTTTAATACCAAAAGGAAGCCTGTTGTACTTGAATAACCCTCTATGCGTGTTTATCCCTAGTAGCTTCGAACATTCCTCTTCGACGGGAATTTGGAGATAGGCATCTGATAAGTCGATTTTTGAAAATATAACTCCACCATTTAGCTTGTTAAAATCTCCTCCAGACTCGGTAACGGGTAATGAGTCCTTAATTACTGAGTTCAACCCTGTCGAAAAAATCGACGCAGACTCTGACTTGGTTTGATTTCTTTTTATGCACAATCGGTTCAGCCCATGAATTAGATTCTACTTTCGAAATAATTCCCATTTTTTCCAACCTATCAAGTTCTTTCGTTAACTTTCTCTACACTTGCGAAAGGCATGTTACGTTTTCTTTTAAAAAATGGCATAGTATTTTCCTTTAATTCAAATTTGGCTTTCAAACTTGTTACATCTTCCAAGACCAGGTGTGAAGGTTTCCGGAAACTTTTTCTCTTTTAATTCCTCTTTAATGTCCTGTCTTGTTTGCGTATTACTTTCTACTTTTCTGCAGAATGAATTTAACGGTTTATCCCACAATTCGAATGTTTCAATAAAATCTGTACCCATCAAGTTTTCTCCATTTTTCAGAATGAAAACTTTTATTTTTTAACTATCCCGTTCAATTTCATGAGAAGTACAACCTCGCCTTCGAAGTTAATTTCCTTTCCAGTTACCGTTCGAGCGCGTTTCGTTGACTTCATTATTGTAGGCCTTTTTAAAATTTTCCATGTTTTATAGTTCATTATTGTTAAATCTGAACCCGAATCGAGTTGAAATTTGATATTCTTTTAAATATTTCAGTCGTCACATACTTCCTCAAATCTCTATCTGATTTGATATTTGAATTTGTTTGTCTAATTCGGCTATTGACTTTTTCGTTTTACAACATGACCCTTTGTGACCATTCTTGTGGTAATACGAAACATTTTTTTTTCTATATGGGCAATTTACCTCCCAGTGTCTTTCGTTGCACCGTCTACAATTATATGGTGGGACCTTTTTTTTCCTCCTCGTTCTTTTCATTTAATTTTTCTTGTCTATTTTAAAATACGCTGAATTTTTACCCAATTTTTTTCTGTTGGGTAATTTGACTGTTTTTTTTTTTTTTAATATAAGCAATGCCAGCTTCTTCGATTTTTTTAGACTCTTTTCTTTAAACTTACGGCCCGCTGGACACTCGTCTGCTAACTTTTGCAGGGTAAGGTTTTGTTCAGATTCGGGTTTAGACAAAACTCTACGTCTTATTTCGGCACTCTTACTGATACCAGTCCTTGGACAAAATTAAACACTTGAATTCTTCAACTGTAATCTCTGCCAATATGAAATTGTCACAATGTTCGTTCACTATAGATGCATATGTTAAGTAATCCTGATCGTCGGATTTAGCGACATTCATGCATAACCATCGCTTATGCCAAAGCGACATATTTGCTCCAAACAACCCTTTAGCAATTTCACTGTTTCGAGAATTCCAATTCATCTGTCCTTCTCGGTAGAATAAAATCTACAAATTTGCTATGTTCTGCTATACCTAGCTTTCTTAGTAATAGACTGACTTTTCTTGAATTCGACTAGTTTTCACAGTCTGTGTAGAAAAATATCTTCATATCGTTTAAAGTACGCTTCAAACATTTTTCCTTCGTCTGGCACATAGTTGAAAGTTTCCAGCGAATTAAATATGATGTTATTAGAATATGAAGAGTTTCCTTCATTTGCCTGATTTTTGTTTAATTTCTCCAGTGTTAACTTTTGAATTTTTAAAACCTTGATGTGCATTTCTTCCTGTTTTTCCAGTCTTTCCTCTTGTTTTTCTTGATATTTTTGTTGTCTTTCCTCTTGTTCCCTTATTAATAAGGCAAACTGTTCCTTTTGACGTTGCTGACTAACTCCTCTTGCTTTTCTTGGATATTCTTGCTGTCTTTTCTGTTGTTCCCTTATTAATAAGGCAAACTGTTCACTTTGACGTTGCTGACTCAGCTGCTGGGATTTGATTAACTCAGCTTGACTCAACTGCTGGGATTTGAATAATTCAGCTTGACTCAACTGCTGGGCTTTAAATAATTCAGATATGACTTTGGATAATTCATCCATCTTTAGCTGATAGTGTTCATGCAACAAAGAATAAACTTTTAAATTGTGTATCCACGAATATAATATAAGCTGACCAAAAAATCGAAACAACTTACGACTTTTTTTAATTTAATGTCTTGCTTTATAAAATATTGTTGAGAACCAAAAAAAAAATAAATTTTTTTTTAAAGTTCATTACCTTTCAAAGTCGACACGGCGTATTTGTGCGCCTTTTAATTCCATGCATGTTTTTGTAGTCGGCCAGTTTTTATTTTCCTTTTTTTTTTTTCTTTTTCTTTTTAATCACCGTTATTCGTTTACGCCACCTTTCAGATTTTTCTGAGTGAAAGTTCCTTTATGCTTAGTCGTCCTTTAACGAGTTTTAAATATTCAAACTTCAGAATCCTTTGCCGTTCCATTAGATGTTGGACTTTTAATTAATAATTTTTTTTTCTTCAGCCTGGGTTCTTCAAACTTGTCCCAATGGTTGAAGGCTATCAATTATCAATTTTTTTTTTCCGTAAAGTTCTTTATACCTCGTCGCCATTGTTGAAACTTGACTAATGCATGGAATAATAATGCAACACAAAATGTACTTAGAACAAAATGTATTGAAACAAGAAAGGTACACAATATTTACATATAGTCTCTTGTATATTCTTGGGAAGACTGTTTCTGGAGAATGTGTTGACTTAGTCGCAGTCGGGCAGAGTCTCTGGATTGAATCTCTTGATTCCTTCCCTCTCTTCCCGATACCAACCATATTTATATGGTCGGTACTCCACTATGCAAATTAGGTGGATCCTACCACAACAAGGATGTAATCTTTGATTGCCTTTTGAGATTAATAGAAGGTACATGCATGATTGTTATTTTTAATATTTTATCTGAAAACAATAGATTTAAAACAATAAATAAATAATCCAAAGGAATAAAACCGTTGTAATTACAAGTAAGGAGTAATCAAGGAAATATAAACGTTCCGAGGTTAATTTGCCCGTATTACAGGATGTAACTTAATTACCTTGCCGGACTGATTAATAGAAGATGGATGCATGTCTGTTATTTTTTTTATTATTTTTATCTGAAAACAATAGATGAAGCAATAAGCACCATAATCCTAGGGATTAAAACCGTTCTAATTACAAGTAATGAGTAAATAATAGAAATATAAACGTTCCGGGATTATTTCGTCGGATTACAGGATGTAATTTAATTGCCTCAGTGATTAATAGAAGATGCATGCATGACACGTTTTTTATAATATTTTTACCTGAAAACAAGAGATTAAGCAATAAATACCATAATGCAAAAGAATAAAAGCGTTCTAATTACAGGTAAGGAGTAAACAAGAGAAATTTTTTCTACGTTCTGAGATTATTTTGCTGTATTACAGGATGTGACTTAATTGCCTCAAAGGATTAATAGAAGATGGATGCATGACTGGTATTTGTTAATATTTTATCTGAAAACAATTGATGAAGCTTATAAATACCATAAAAAAAAAGAAATAATACCATTATAATTACAAGTAAGGAGTAAATATGGAGAAATGTAAACGTTTTGAGATTAATTTTGCCATATTACAGAATGTCATTAATAGAAGATTCATGCAAGACTGTTATTTTTTATATTTTATCTGAAAAAAAATAGATGAAACAATAAATACCATAATAAATAGTATGGAATAAAACCATTTTAATTACAACTATGAGTAATTAAGAGAAATGTAAACAAGATCTCATTATTTTGACGGATTAAAGGATGTAACCTTTTGCCTTTTTCCATTAATAGAAGATGCATGCATGACTGTTATTTTTTAGTATTTTTATCTAAAAACAATAGATAAAAATAATAAATACCATAATCCACAGGAATAAAAATTTTAATTAAATAAGGAGTAATCAAGAGAAATGTTAACGTTCCGAGATTATTTTGCCGGATTACAGGATGTAACTTAATTGCCTCGGTGATTAATAGAAGATGCATGCAAGACTGTTATTTTTTATATTTTTATCTGAAGACAATATATTAAGCAATATATAACATAATCCAAAATAATAAAACCGTTCCAATTCCAAGTCAGGAGTAAACAACAGAAATGTAAACGTTCCGAGATTATTTTCTGCCGGATTACAGGATGTTACTTAATTGCCTCCAGAGATTAATAGAAGGTATTACATGGATGTTATTTTTTTCTTTTTTTTCTTTTAATCGATAGATGAAGCAATCATTAACATAATGCAATGGAATAAAACCGTTCTTATTACAAACAAGGTGTAAACATGAGATATGTAAACTTTCCGGGATTATTTTGCTGGATTACAGGATGTAACTGATTGCCTCCAGTGATTAATAGAAGATGCATGAATGAATGTTATTCTTGTATATTTTTATCTGCGTTTGTAGATGAAGCAATAAATACAATAATCGAAACATGGATGTAAAAAAAACAGCCCAGAGATTAGTAGAAGATGACTTTTGAGACATGTGATAGAATGGTATCCTTTTTTTCAAATATCCATGTTTTTGAATTCACAGTAGTCATTCTTCAGACTGGCCCCTTCCTGAGGATAGAGAGCCTTATTCACCTTTCAGCCATGGTTGGAAGCAATTCTTATGGATTTGTAGTGGAAAAAGGAAGTTCACGTGAATATTTAAAATTGTGCTGCAAAGAAAAATATGCAATATCCACAAAATATATAAATTATAAGAAATGGCCAATGTTAACAATATTCAATCAGGACAAAAATACATGTTTGAAACAATAAATTAAATTTTATATACATAATTTAATTCCTTCTTTGTAATGATGTGTGCAAAAATTTATTTTAAAAGAAAATGTTCTTTGCTCTTTCAGATATGTTCAATGTCTTCAAAAATTTTCTGTCTTTGATTAAAAATACCGTGTTTAATTTAGACAAAAGATTTTTTCTATGAAAGTTATTAAAATGAAAAGTTTGTTGTGTAAATTTTTCTAAAATCTCATAAAGGAAGTTTGTTTTTTTGGCGGCTATTTGACACATAATTCCTGTTTATCTTTGCATGTGTAAGTCTCAAATGTGACGAAAATTCGTTTGATTTCAATTTATAGTTTTTTATCAACCAAATCGGCTCAGCAGGGCTTGAAAGGCAAGGTTATGCAAATGCTGCATTTTTTATTTTTTTTGTTTAATAGGATTTCTTTTAACCATTTAAATTTGGGATAAATTTAAGGAAGTTTTTTTTATGTCGACGGAACCTAATTTTGCAAAATTTTGACTGTTTTGTTATGGAAATTTCTCAAAGCTTATTTTATATTTAACAAAAATAAAAATTCAAGAAAATGTTTGAAATTTAAATAAGTGTTACTAAAAAAATCACAACTCTTTGAACAAGTCATTGATCCAGCCAATGCTATTATCCAACCAGCTATATGTCCTTTAGGGAGAAATGGTCAAAACATTGTGAATATGGGTCATAAAGATGAGGACAACAGTCCTAATTTAATGTAAAATAATGTCCTTTTCATATCCAGTTAAAGTTGAAAAATCTAAAAATGCTTTTTGATTTACTTTCTCAAAAAAATAACACCAAAAAAGTTTACCAAGATTTCAAAGGTAGGTTTTTAAATTATAAGAAAACTAACGTTATCCTAATATAATAACTGTTGGAAAAGGCCATGCACTTTTTTTTTTTTTGAAAGTCAATACATTGTCAGATCACTCAGTTATGTGCCATGCGTGATACACATGTAGGCGATCATGTATCTTTCGATACATGACTGACGAGGCAGATTTTTCCCATTTATGTTTCCATTTCTTTCTGCGGTAGACCAGTTACCTCCAAGGCTATAGAACCTCATCTGTCCTGCTATTTACGCATAGCTGGTGGGGATAATAAGAAGATTAATACCTTTCCCAATGGTATGACCAAGGAAGTGAATGTTAATGGATTTGACTTAATTTGAACTTGATACATCATTCAAAACACAATTTAAATTCAGCACCTGTTCCTCTTTTAGACAATTGCTGATTTTAAATTTTTTAAACGTTTCAAAAAGTATCATCTAATTTATTAACAAGTGAAAATATTTCAGATACCGATTTCAAATCCTAAGAAGCTGTAATTAAGCTGACTAGGGTAAAAAAAATTTTATTTTTATTTCAACAGACGCTACAATTTGACTAAAACGTAAATATCAGAACCCAAATCAGGAAAAAATATTTTGATGTTAGTTTTTATTTATATTTGATGCAAAATACTAACACTGAAATATGAAACAAGAAGAAGGAACAGAAAAGAGTTTTATAACAACAACAATATTTATATTTGTATAATTAATTTGTTGTTATTGTAGTTTTCACAGTGGAGGCTT
Source organism: Acanthosepion pharaonis (assembly GCA_903632075.3). NCBI lineage: Eukaryota > Metazoa > Mollusca > Cephalopoda > Sepiida > Sepiidae > Acanthosepion > Acanthosepion pharaonis. Next base: position 186,838 of record CAHIKZ030002747.1, on the reverse strand, counting down.
GTATTTCACTAAGTCGGTCCTAAATTAGGTTCGACGTACAAAACGTTAGAACTTGAAAATAATAGTTAATGATGCAGCAATCTAGTTGTGGGGTTGATACTTTAATGTCCGACATCGTCTGACTCACTCAACTCACTGAGCCCCTGGTGACTGCTACTACTACTACTACTTATTATCTGTGGGAGAGTCTATTTACAATAGAATAGGTATGATCTAGTATAACATCCCCACTTTATTAAATTTACTCCGTAGGAGTAAAAATCTTTTATTTATTTATTTTTCACTTTTTTACAGAAAATATCAAGAAAAAACAACAATTTTTTTTTTTTTAACATCGTAGCGTATTTCCTACGTTTTTTTTTTTTATCCACTTTTAAATGATCAATTGCCTTTTTTTTTTTTCTTCTTCTGGATCGGCGTACCTCAAGTAAAATTATTTGCAATCGTTGTTAGATCAAACATATTGAAAATCACCTCCATCGGCGTTTTTTTTTTTTTTTTTTTTCCGTGGGACCTCTGTCAACCACGTCTGAAAAACGTCGTCTGATCTCATGAGCTTTTCCCTTTCACCAAGTTAAAAAATCATATAGCCAATCCGCTTTTCTATTTAATTTTTACTTTTTTTATATCGTCGGTGTTACCCATTCAAACATTTTAAATACACCGGTTTTCTCTAATCTGTCCAATTCTTCATCGGTTCCATTGAAGCAAACAGCACATTCATTTTTTTTTTTGAATACCGCCTGAGCGTTTTGTTTTGGCTGTAATTTTGCCTCCATCTTGGTACACGTTCCCAAACCTGGAGAAAAAACAGTAGGAAATGTTTGCTTAAGTTTCCTTACTAATTTTTTTTCTTCAGTGTTTAAACTTTAAACAGAAGGAATTTATCGGTAAAAAGAAATTGGAATTCTGTTATCCATTCGTACCAAGTAAGTTCGTTTTTTCTATGACAAATAGTTTAGCTTTTCGCGTTTTTTTTATTTAATGTGACGTTTGTAAAAATTCTCCAATAAATTGTATTTTTTCTCCCGTCACTGAACTCACGATTTTATTTGTTTTCATTAAAGTTGGTTTCCCCAACTTCTTCCACGTATTCAAATTTATGATAGATAGATCGGAACCAGTGTCAAGTTGCATTTTTATTTTTTTATTACTTATTTCGACGGTAAAAAATTTTCTGGTTATTCCATCGTTTTATCTCGTTGGACTTTAATTTTCTTATTTTATTGTCTTTATTTTTTGACCTGCAGTGCGAGCTTTTATGACTCACTCTTTTACAGTTGAAACATTTTTTTATTCCTAAAATCGCAATATCTGTACCAGTGAAGTTCCCCCGCAAGCAAAACATGGCTTTGGGAGTTTTTGTTTATTTTTTCTGGTATTTCACTTTTGTTTGATAATCCGCAATTTTAGAATTCTTTTTGGTAGACTGACTTTCTTTTTTGTAGCGTATTTTCCTTACATGCGAAAACGCCAGACTGTTCTATCTTTTTTAATCTTTCTTTACGCTAACATATTTTGTGCAGTCTTCTGCCAAAAAATTCTGTATCGTAAAACTTTGAATGGTTTTCCAATTTTGCCAGCACTAATTTTCTCAACTCTGTCTTTTCCGATACCAGCCCCTGAACAAACACTAAGCAATTAAAATTGTCTGCTCTTAACTCTGCTAGCTTGAATTCTTCACAATGCTTGTTCACATTGGCTGCATACGTTATATAGTCTTGTTCGTCATCTTTCATCAGATTCAAACATTTCCACCTCTTGTGAAACAAAGATGTCTTTTTATTAAATAATTCACTTAATATATTTACCGCCTCGTTAAATGTCAGTTTTTTTCTGTAAAATGTAGTTTACCAATTTGTTATGCTCAGCAGTTCCTAAAAAAAGGTAAAAGAAGTCTAACCTTCTTTCCTTCAGACCACAGTGGCAGTCCTCGTTATACACGTCCGTATATTTTTTATAATACTCTTCAAAAGTTATCCCTTCATCTGGACTGTACGTGAATATTTCAATTGAATTCCATATTGTATTCTCTGGGAAAGAATCATTTTGTAAATTTTCTCTTTCCTCTTCTCATTTATTTCCAGAATTTTGTTTTGAAACTCCTTATGCATCAGTTCCATTTTTATTGAAATTGCATTTGTCTATTAAAAGTTTCCTCCTGTAGCTGCATCTGGAATGTTTTGTTGCTCTAATATTGTCATTTGTTGTTCCGTTTGGAACTTAAATAAATTCCTTGAATATATTTTTGCATTCCTCCATCTTCGCAAAAAAGTTTACACAATGCTTAAATATTGTAGAGGAGGGTCCAAGACGAATTTGTAATTCATGACCTATTTGAGCAAACTGTCTTATCGAGAAAAAAAATTTCTTTTCTCAGTTGAGAATACGACGCAGAATTTTTGTCACTAAGTTGATACTCTTGGCTGTCCGACATCGTCTTTGCCAACTTTTTTTTTTTACTTAGAATCCTGGTGACTTTGTCGCCTACTTATTTTCTGTGGGAGAGTGAATATTTACAATCCTAGGTATAATCTAGTATAACACTGTCGCAACGTTAATGCATGGAAAGTTTTTTTCGGCTTTCCGAATGAAGGGCGAATCCTCGTCGCCAAAGTGGGTTGAGGTTAGCGAATTTTTCTTCCTCCGTAAGCAAGATTCGTCGCGGACAAACTGTCTTTAGTGGCGTCTTGTAATTGTACTAAAAAAACTCCTGCTCGGTGTATAACAAAAAAGAAGAAAAGTTTGTTTAAATATATTAAAAAGGGTAAAAGGATAAAGTCAATTAAGAGTTAAAGAAAGGGAAAGAGAAAATGTCCACATAAGACTGAAAAGGTTTCTCTTACATTTTTCTGAGCGCCAAAAAAAGTTCTAACTATAGAATTTTGTTAAAGTTTCATACAACAATTCTTTTCAAAAAATATTTTAAGATATAAATCAGAAATTATAATGTTTATTTAAAATCGACGACAGACGTCCAGTGGGCACTGACAGAAGGATGTAATTTTAAAATAAAACAAAGCAGGTCAATTGGTTTTTTAGTAGTCACTGACATTCTGTTGAATGACAGCCCATTAGGAAGATAATTTGTATGGTTGGAAAGTGAAAAGTAAAATTGACTGGATTTATCGTCGAACAAATTATTTACCTGAATTTATTTTTAAAATAAACTTTAATTCTCTAAATTTTTTTTTTTTGTTTGGGAGGCCTTTAGGATTTACTATGCTTTTTGGAAAATATATTTTAAAGAAATTAAAAATAAGACTGTTAAGAGTGAAAATAAATTTCATAAGAAAGGTATCTAATTAATTTATAAACTTTTTTGAAATTTAATGAAAAAAGGTTGGAGATAAAATACTATCATTTTTCCTCCCAGATTTATTACATTTTGGAAAGAATTATTTGTATTTCCATTCATTTTATTTTTAATTTTGATATTTCATTTTAGAAAAAATATCATAACTGAGATAAATATCAAAATAAGGGATCATAGATTTTCATAAGATGATAATGATATTTCATGAAGATGATAAATATGGAACATTATAAAGTGTAAAATATTGTTCTTGAAATTAACATGCTCAATAATAGTTTTCTATTTTGAGGTCAGGAGATTGGGGTCCCCACTGTCATTAACACTCAACTTTTTTCTAATCAAAGTATTTTTTCATCAATTTTGAAAGTTGACAGGAAGTTATCCTGCATAAATGTTCACTGTTAGAGATTTGAAAGAATTTCAGCATGAGAATATGTTGACAAAACTTGTAATTCTCTTTCCATTGCTTGTCATTAAGTTTTTTCTTTTCAATAGGTTTTGACCAGTTCCATGAAAAGAAAAGCAAACATGGAAAGATTCATTATACTGAACGGATGCTTGACGTGTGTTAATGTTTTCAAAGTGTTCACCTGAACTCGGGATTTAGAACGCAGTTTCCTTTGAATTTTCGTCAACTTTCAAATCATCGGAGAAGAGAACATTTTTGATAAAAATCAACGTAATCACGTTTACAGGCTCGAAAAGGCATTGATGTCATTTTGGTGGAACAAATTTTTTGACATTCCATTCTATCTTGATGTTATTTTAACTGATCACCTTTTACTTGCAATCAAAACGTTCCGGTTAAAAATATGTATGAATTTTTCTCAGTGAATGCTACTTTTTGCACAGATTTGAACAAAATTTAATATTGATAAAAAGATAAAAGGATGCTAAAACATTTTAAAAATTTTAAAATCAACCTTTAATAAATAAAAGAAATTTCTGATTCAACTTTATTACGAACTACTTTTGTTTTTGAATATATTTGTTTTTAGACACTTATTGTGAATTAATATATCTTCTATCATTAAAATTTAACAAATTGTTGGTATTTATATAAGGATGTGAAACAAAATTATAAAGTGATAAATGGCCATTAAATTTTAATTTATTTCTTTTCTAGAAAATGGTTTAAAGAGGCCGAATATAACACCTCTGGGACCCTAGAAAATATAAGCGTTTTTTTGGTATGATATTTTTGCCAATTATTGATAAGATGTTCCCCCCGCAAGCTTTGGATCAAAAGGTGTGAACAGCTAAGAAAATGACATTTGGATTATCTTTTTAAACAATAATCGTTTTATTTAATTATCAAAATACTATAACTGTCGCCTCAATGCCCTTATTTTCTGTAGAAATATGTTTGTATCGGTTAGGACGAATCCCAAAACAGGGCAACGAGTCGGTTTCTCCGACTATCGCGCCGAAGCGTAGCTTTGACGAAGTCCTAAACAGGGCCGATCCAGAATAGTGATACGACTTCCAAAAACAGATCAACCAATAGGCGGGATCGCGTCGCATGGAATCAGCACTTTCGAAGGCGAAGCAGAAAGGGCCGTGTCAGAATGTAAAATGTTAAACTTCCAAGGCATGATCATCCGCGGATGGAGGTTTATTTTCGCCACTTAATGTAACAGTTCACGATGTGAGTTTGAAATTATACCTCTTCCAGGTCTGTCGACTGAAACATATCACGCCGAACATGTTTTCTCTCGACAATATATCCAGAACTGGAAAGCTCACAAAGTGGATGAGTACATCCTGTTTTGATCCAGGCCCTCAGGCCAAGCAGTTTTTTTTGTACATAAAAAAAACATCTTGTGACTGATGAGTCCATAAAAAGGCCATGTTAAGGTTTCCATTTTTAAAATTTTATATTAAATAGATAATTTGATTCACGACCCATTTTTGTGTACTTATTACAATTTGGAATTAACCACAAGAACTCGTCCATCGCCAACGCACCCCTTCATTTTCACCATAATATCACATCCACCCAAGGTGGGAGTGTATGAAACGCGCCCATACCATAAAATTTCATCTTGATAAATCATACATAAAATTATAAGATGAAAAAATGAGTGGGAAGGATGGTCGCCAATAATAAACTAAACATGGACAAAGTCAACTTAAACAGAACAGATGTTTTTAGGGTTTCCACATTGTCAAACGAACAGCGTTTGCGCGATCAATTGCACTCGATTTTCAACCTAACTAGAGACGAGCCCTCATTTATTCCGTGCCATGGTCCCATATGGCGGACCCGGGAACTTAATTCAACATGTCGAAGGCGTGCTTTCCCAAGACGTTTCTTCCAGACCCAAGGCCACACCGTTTTCACAATCTGGAGAAATCCACAGTCGTGAAGCCCCATAGGAAGACCTTTTATCCCTGAGAGGCAACCGATTTCAGAGCCAATCGCCAGACGAATAATTACGAAAACCCTCAGGGTTACTCATAAGTAATTTCACCAAGACGATGCAACTCAAGACAAATAATTCTTCGTCTCCTCCTCTGAAACGTCGACGATGCAACCAAACTGCAAATAATTCTTCGTCCTTTGGCTAGACGTCCACATCCACTACGAAAAATGATAGGGTTAACCCAATGCCCGACCAAAAACCCTAACCCTAAGACTTCCTAACTTTCTAACTCACTGAACCTGAATGGCCAAAAAGTCCGACCGACACAGCGAAGGAAATCCACATTGATCCTTTTTTTCTGGCGCTCAACCCGCGTGATAACGAGCTGATTTTTCCAGAACGGATGAACGCGTCAGGTGCGGCAATCCCAGCCCCCGAATGACACGGACGTTTAGCACAGACTTGTCTGTCGACCCGATTCCAGCGTCCCCTCCATAAAATGGAGGATAGCGATCGCTCGAGCGGCTTCCTATGGTCGTCACAGAGAGGAAGTACGGACAATCGATAAAAGAATCAATCGGGAAAATGCTGTGACACACGCCTCCGCCCTGCCCTTCACGGACAACCTCCGTCGACGCCAAGTCGACCGGCCGAATCGATCTTTGCTCGTACTTCAGACCAATTTTTCTCCAGCTGGAGATCGGGTCCCAAACCACACTCCAAGAATGCGGACAGGACCGTCCGTCCAACCGAAGGGATCCCGGAAGAGCGCCCCCTTCCAGGCACCTAACCGCAAGCCGGACGACTTGTCGCGGTTTATTTTGGCCCCTGTCACCTTTTCGTACCGATCAAGCGCCTTCAGTACCGCCTCAATGTCGCTGCGGGACGACACGAAAGCAGATACGTCATCGGCGTACGCGGAAACCCTGGCTCGAGACCCTCCAGGAACGGCGATTCCACGTAGGGCCGGACTGCTCGCCCGTCCTTCAGCCGGCGAAGGAGAGGCTCCAACGCCAAAGCATAAAGTAGAGGCGACAGCGGACAACCCTGACGAACCGACCTAGACAGCGCAAAAGCGTCCGACAACCTTCCGTTCACCTGTACCACAGCACTGGGGGGAGCGATACAGGAGGCTAATCCAGCGGCAGAAGTCGGGTGCGAATCCAGCGGCCTGCAGGACAGCAGCAAGGTAGCGATGGTCGACCCTATCAAATGCCTTGGACTGATCCAAATTGATCAGCGCGGCCTCATCGTCGTCTTTTTACACCCTCTATGATCGTGCGGATCAGATGCAGGTTGCTCTGAATTGTTCGGCCCCTCACAGAACAAGTCTGCTCAGGACCCAACAGAGACTCGGCAACTGACTGCAAACGCTCCTGCAGGATCTTGGCCAAAATCTTTAACTCTGTGTTTAGCAGAGTTATGGGCCTGTAATCATCTAGTTTTCCCTTCACCACCTTTGCCCTTTTTCAACAGCATGATCACATCCCTGAACATCCGGTCGGGGATGGACCCCTGACCGAAACCAGTTGTTGAACACCACAGTCAAAATTGGGACAAAGATGTGCGACAGCCTCAAGTACAATTCATAGGGCAAACCATCCAGACTGCGCGACTTGCCTCTGCCGACCTTCTTCAAAACCGCGTAGACTTCGGCCCTCCGTAATCTCTCCCCGCAGCTAATCGCTTCAGTCGGTGAAAGCCGAGGAAAGTCAGCCAAATAGCTGCTAAACTCCTCCTCCTCACGGAGACCAGGCTCCTTGGTAAACCGGTTCTCGAAATGGTGCCAAAACGCCTCGCACATGTCGTCAGTGGCCCGAAGAGTACGCCCCTCCGGGGTTTTGACTTCACGAATGTAACGATCGCCACCTTGACGGACCTCTTCCCTGCGCAAATCTGCGCCCAAGTTCACGGCTTCGGAAGACATCTTGCTTAACCTATGTCTAATTACCTGAGCCATGTACCGCTCGCTATTCGATCGATCCAGGGCCTCCTTAGCTAAGGCTATCTCTAGGGGATCCCCCCACCGCCCGGGAATAACTAGCCTTTAAGCGTCTTCACTTTTTCAGCTTATCTAGAGCGAGCCATTTGCTGAAATCAGTGGTGAAGGACCTAATCCTACATTTAAAGCTATCCCACCATCTATTCCCCTGATAACCGCCCCCACTAGCTCCCCCCTGCACTAGTTAATTATCTGCTCCTGAAAGTCCCGCCTGTCCAGTAAAGACAGATTGAACTTCCAGTACCCAGCCATTCTAGGCCTATTGTCTAACGCTACCCGTGCACAAACGAGTTTGTGATCCGAATAGCCTACCCAGTGGAACGTGGGGCAATCTATCAGTTCTATGTCGGCTCTTCTGAACTAACATTCTGTCAAGGTAGCTAACCACCTTGTCAAAAAGGCCAATTAAGAGCCCACGCCCATTTTTCCCTCTGCGATGATCGACCCGGTATCTATCGACGAGACCATAATCATCGATCAGATCAACCAGGCTGCGATCGCCCCTCTCCCACTAGCACCCCGCCCCTGTCTAACTTGGGGTCCAGGATGGCATTCCAGTCCCCATTAAAACTAGGCGCGTTGAATCCACCAGAACGGCCCCAACCGCCGAAAGAACGAGACCCACTTCATCTGGTCATTGGGCGCATAAACCGCAACGACCCGGAACGAACCACTTTTCACGATCAACCGGCCCTCTGCATCGGTATGCACAAGGTCCACCTTCGCATCGAGAGTACGTCTGACAAGCAAAGAAACATCTCTGGCAGACCGGTCTCCATATGCTGAATAAACGACAAAGTCATTCTCCAGCATACACGCATCGGAACTGCAAACAAAGTGGGTCTCTTCGATCGCGGCGACATCTACATCAAAGGACAACAGGTCCCGGAGCAGGCGGGCAGCCTTACCCCGATCCCTCAAGCCATTCACATTCAGTGTAGCTAACTTAATTGCCATCGTCTAGGCCTGCAAAAAGAAAAAAGAATAAGCGCAAAAACCTCATTGACACATACGGGGTGGAAATCTGCGTTGAGCAGGACTCTGACGCATTGTCCCAGACTACCAGTGCCCAATTCAGTCGTCATACGACCGCCCAGGACAATACCGCCGACGTCAATAGGGTACATTAATTTAATAGCCCTATATAAGGTGGGGTGAACTAAAACCGGGACCCTCCCAGAGCAAAAACAATTGCGCAGTTTCTTCAAGTCGGGGTTGTCAAACTCACACATTCTAATGTTCGGAAAGGCCTCCTTTTGTCTCGAATATGTGGCTCCATACTTTTAGGTAGCCACCAGTGTCTCTGACACAGGTAATGACACCTGGAGCCTTTGGGAAATTACGGGAGTCCTCGACACTTTTGCCGTCCACCTCCGTCGTTTTGTACAGCACCCCCAACAGGGCTTTCCTTTTTGTTTGGACAGGCCCTTATGTACTCTTCTTTGTCAATTTTACAAATTAACTCGGGCCCCTCAAACATTTTTTCTTTTTTCCTTTTTTTTCCCCCTAGCAGAATGGGGAGGGGAGGAGGTGGACGTGTGTGGTGGTGTGTTCAACGAACTTGGGGAAGATGTGGAGGGAGAGGGGATGTAGTTACGGGAAGGGGAGGAAGGAAGCTACTAATGCCGGGAGAGCAAACGATTTATCATCTTGGCGAAGCCGGAAAAGAGCGCCTCCTGGTTTTTGACCAGACTGCGTTCCGCCCGGCTACGACCAGAACAACTTTGTTGTTTTTTTGAAAGTTCTTCCCCTCCTCCTCCTCTTTCTCTGCACCTCTTCAGAGACGCCACTCGAGGTGGAGGCATGTGTTCAACTTCCATCGGACTGTCTCTTTGTTCCTTTTGGTAACTGCTGCTGCTTTGGTTGTTGTTTTTGTTGTTGCTGCTGCTGTTTCTGTGGGGGGTTTTGGGCGTCTGTTTTTCGCCACTTCTTTTTCCCCTTTTTTTTAAAATTTCCACCTGCTGCTTTGGTGGTGGTTGAGGCTTTCTCCTTTGGGTGGGGGGTGGAGCTGGTACATTCTTCCCTTCCTTCCATTTACAACCTCCTTCCAGGCGCCGTCAGCGTTTTTTATCTGCTTCTGCCTTTTTGTCGTTCAATCTAGCTACTGCTGGCGTTGGGCTGGTTTACAGGCTGAGGCTGTTTCGTTGGGCAATCTTTTTGCCATGTGTCCCAGGACACCACACACCCAACAATTCGGTCGCCTGCCTTCCACCACGACCCACATCTTTCTTTTTTCCTGCAAACCAGGGTGTTGAGAATTCTCCTAAATTTTTCTGGTTTAGGGTCACCTGCAGTTCCACGTCACCTGTGGCAATGCCGGACTTGCTTAGTATCGCTTTGACCTCCTCCACTTTTCCATACTTATTGCGAAGAAGGCCCCCATTCTGTCCTCCGAGATGTCCACAGGTACGCCGTGGACTGTTATTTTAGTCCTACGGTGCCCATGTATTCCGTTTGCAGCTTGAGGTTTTTGTTGTCAACACGCTGCCTGCCAACTGCTTCGCATCCAGTTCTGTTGGTAGGAGAATGTTCCACATTGCGTTTGACCTCCTAGCCAGCACCTTCGGATAAATTTTCAAGGTCTTTAGGACCTCTTCCATTGTCTCCCTGCTGACTCCGGTTAATTTCCGACTTTTCACGTTGGACGTCAGCAGGGAAATGATTTTATTTTCACTGCTTCCAGTGCTTCAGGGATCGTAAGGAATTCATTTTCCTTAAACGACCCTTCAAAATGTCTCTCTTGAGCTGCGTAGTATTCGGCATCTTTTTTCTTTTCGGCCTATTCTCAGACCAGTCCGAATTTTCTAAAGACACCGTCGGTGGTGTATTATTTACGTTCTCGTCCATGGTGGCCTGCGACAACCACCACGACAGAATGAATGTCTTTTAAGTGTAAAACAAAAAAAAAAACGGTGGACAAACAAAAATAAATTTCAAAAAAAGGAGCAAACAAAGGTAAGCGTACATATAAATTTTACATCAAAATAGAATTCTTTTCATTTTTCATTCAAAATACTCAAATTTTAGGAATATATTTTCACAGCGTCGCCCACGTGACCATGTTTAAACGGAGGTCAAACTTATAAAAACTTTCAGTTATCTGTTTAGATTATTATTATATTTTACACGAGAATCCTTTTTTTTTTTTTTACTTAGGATGCATTGTTGAATTTTTCTTCGAATCCATTTTCAAATGAGTTGTTCTTTCTTTTTTTTTTTTCAAACCAATTCTAATTCAATGATATTATAGATAAACGTAAAAAATTTCACAACAAAATTCTTTTTCTATATATTTCGAACAAAAAAGTAATTTATTTCAATTAAAATTAAAATATTCTTTAAATTTATGTTACTTTTCTGAAAAAATTATTAAATAAAAATAAGAGCTTTATATATAATTATTTGAATAAAAACTATCTGGATGAACCTTTTGGATTTTTTTGATTTTTCGCTAAAAATGAAAATAATGAAAATTAAGTTTTATCGCGAAAAAAGTTTAATTAGAGGAGAGACCAAAGTTTTTCTTTTTGTTTAGCAGTTGGAAACAAATGTGGAAATTATTGCAAAATCAAATTGTCGGGATTAATGAAAACTTTCAGAACATATTTAAAATTCAATGAATTTAGGAATGTGTTCTTTAGAAAGTCATGGTAAAAAGATTTTTACATCCCCCCACTTAATTTTATGAAAACTGTAAATCTAGTTTGTTTGTTTTTTGTTTTTTTTTAATTAAATGAAAACTGAAGAATAAAAATCATCTTTATTTTACTCGCAACAACACAAACTTTAGCTCTGAATTTAAAATACAAAACTTTTTTAATTAAAAAAAAACAAACCAAAAAAACCTTTTAATGAATGACTTTAAAATGCCTTAAGGTCGTTTGTCTGAAGCTTTTTTTAATTCAACTTTTACAAGACTTACCCACCCCACCCCCCAAAAAATTATAAATAAAACAAAAGTGATTACATTTGGTAATTAGGTAATTGTTTTAAAATTAAATTTGAAACTAAAACTCTGGAAATTTTCTTATTAAAAACTTCTATTTTTTATTTTATTTTATTTTATTTTATTTTTTGTTGCAAGTCATTAATTAGAAAGTTTATTAAAATCTATTACATGCATTTATTATTTTATTATGCTAAAAATATATTAAGTCATAGTCTCCGACAAAAAAAAATATGAATTCACATTTCTGAAAAAACAATTTATTTCTCTTGTTTGCATGGAATCATGCGGTCGTTTTTATTGTTTTTTGTTTTCTGATAACAACATTTGTCGAATTCTCTGATCTTTAACGTCGTATTTTAAAAAAAAAAAAAAAAAAACTCTCATTTCATAAATGAGTTACCTGTTTTATTTATGAACTAATGACTTGTCTGTTTTAATAGTGAGTTTTTAGAATTTTCATGGAATTATTTTTGAATGGGGGTTATATATATAATAATGACTTTAAAAAGAACATTACTTGTAATTTCCATCATTCCTGAATAGTTTCTGAAAGTTTCATTAAAATCCGACGATATTAAAAAAAATGCACAAAAAATTTGCTACAAAGGTGTTTTGTTTTTTTTCTTTTCCCTAATCAAAAGTTAGAATTTTCTTTTAAAAAAAGAAAACGGAAATTTTTTTTTATAATTAATTAAAAAAGACCTTGTTCTTTCTTTTTAATTTTATTTTTAACATTAAACATTTTAACAATAAAATTGTTTTCATTAAGTTTAAAGCAATTTTTATGCTTTGCTCATTTTCCAGCGATCTCATGGAGATACCTATGTCAATTCACACCTCCCAAAAAAACCAATCACCACTGTTGGACATAGCTCTCTTAAAAAAAATTTCTGAAAAGTAAGTAATGTTTCTTTCAAATTACATTAAATTTTCTAATTTTCCTAAAATAACTTGGTTAAAGTATAATTGAATTTTACAAGACTTTTTTAAATGAGAATTTCACTTTTGTTTTTGTTTTTTATGAAACTGTCAATGGATGACATTTTTTTTTTTTTACTTAAATTTAAAAAAAAAAAAAAGGTAAAATTTTGTACGTGCTAGAAAAGGATTAACCTGCTCAAAAAACACTTTTTTTCCTCTTAGTAATGATAAATATTTAGAGTAGACAATACAAAAATTTTTTTCTAATCAAGTTTGAGGTTGCTTTTTTCTTTCCTTTTTTTTTTTTAAATTTTGGGATATTCCTATGTTAAGACCAAAGCATATTCCCCCCCTCAAGAATCATTGAACTTTTAGAGATACAAAATCTTTTAAGTTGTTCAATTTTAAATTGTATAGGTACCTCAAATTGAAAATCTTTCAGGACTTTCACAAGTGAATTAGTTTTTGCCTGTTACCCATTACTTTTATAATTTCATAATTTTAAGTCTTAAAATTATGAAATTATTACTTTTTAAGTAAAAGACTTTTCTTAAAATTTAAGAAAAGTCTTTTAGTTAAAAAGCAGGACTTGTAGAATTTAACTTTATCTTTCACCCAAAATCTGCTCCAAATCGTAAAAATAAAAAATAAATATATCTAATTATTAGAAACGCTTTTAATTGCTTTTATGAGATTTATTACAGACATTGTCTTAGTTTTTGATGATTAATTTCAAAAGAACTTTCAAGTTTTAATTAATCGTTTAAAATTCTGTATTACTTCAAGGAATTTAGTTAAGTGAAAACTACATTTATGAATCAAATTTGAAAGGCTCAGTCGTACTGCAATATTATAAAAATTTTGAGTGAAATTTGTAAAAGGGCCTTTTTCATATATTGGCCAATCAAAATTGAGTTTTCAAGGCCCGTAGAGATTCCGGATGGCCCCGAGTGGAGCCGATTTTTTCAAATAAAAGAGAGGACGTTAAGAAACGATCAGAAGCAAAAAATAACGAAAGAGAATAGAGGCAGAGACGACACGCAGTTCGCAGATCACTTTAACAGTAACACCATCACTCACATTGACCGGCAAGGGGCCATAAATCAACCTTTTTCCAAACCAATCCGGCCTGCTGTCAATGAAAATTCTTCGAAGAAAGGAGAACAACCTTTTCCAAACCAATCCGGCCTGTAGTTACGAAAATTCTTCTAAGGAAGGAGGTGGGTGCCTTGCGTTCTGCTATGTGTTGGTCTCCTAAACTCTGTCCCTTTTATGTACTTTGTAAAAGCTCTAAAAACTTTGTCCCTTTTTTGGTATTGTTGTAAAGGGTCTGAAAATCCTTATCCCTTCTTCAGGTGTTTTTTTGTATTTTTGAAGGGTCTGAATTTTCCAAAAACCGGAGTTAAAGTAAACAATTATTAATTTCATAGCTTGTTTCTGTGGGTATTTTTTTTAGAAACCCCAGGAAAATATTGTTATCCTGCCATGTTAGGCGCACAGAAGGAATTTTTTTGTGCAACCTTTCTTGTCCTTGTTTGTACCTTTGTGATTATTGTAAAGTAATTGTACAATAAATGTTTTTTCCTGTTTTAAAATTTTACGCAGTGATTTGTCTTGTATTTTTAAGTCGCGCCTACTAACGGCAGTTATCGTTTATTCTGCCAACTAAATTTGAATTAAGCATTCCTCAAATTACAGAACATTTTCTGACATTTAAATTAAAAAAAAAAAAGATGCTCACGCATTATTTTCTTAAATTACGTTTTAACAGAAGTCACTGTAAAAATGAGCTATGAACCTGTCAACACCTCATTAAGTGATTTAGCACTTGTTTTAAAAATCCATTTCTGTTATTTCAAACTTCAAGTAATATTTTTTCAAATTGGCTTAAAACTTTAATTCAGCTGATATTTTTCAAATAGTTTCACATATATATATATATATATATATATATTTTACTTTTAAGAGATTTTTAAAAATTGTTTTTAAATCTTCAGCATTTATACTGATTGTGGTACCTAAAATTGTATAATAAAAAAAAAAATATAAAAAATTTTGAAGTTTATTTTCTTCCAAGAAAAAAAAAAGTTTTCTTTAAGCAATATTGGGTTTATATAGCTAGCTCCTAATTGCTTCATTTTTTTTTCTTCTTTAATTCTGAATAGATAGTCTGATATTGCAAAATTAAATTGTTGATTTAAATTCTTCAAAAAATTCTTTTAACTAATATAGTCAATACCAATTATTGTAAATTTCTGAAGGTTTTGTAAAAATTAAGAAACCTGTGGGGGAAAAAACAAAAAAGCTATTTTCTAATAATAAAACATGGCAAATGATAATTTCATTCATTTGTGAATGTCCTGAAAATTTACTTAGAATCTGGCAATTAACTTTTTGCAAGAATTTCCAAATTAATGTGCCTGTCATTGCAAAAAAGAGGCTACAAATTTGCTGTTCTAAAAGTTAGTACCACTGCTGATGCAAAAAAAAATTGCATCCCATGCTAAAAAATGCAAAATTAACACAGAGAGGCAATGTTGAACTCCTAAATTTCAATTCTGTAGTCATTGAAATATTTCTTAATGTGGTTAAACTAAACTGTTTTCCCCCACAACAGTACATCAGTAAAAGAAGGCTTATTTTACCATGTCTGTACAAACAGAAGCAAAACTTTGAAAAAAATTTGAGCTGGCTGTGTGTGTGTGTGGGGGGATATATATATATATAATGACAAAAGTTGGCTCAGCCTTAGTTTTGTTTACATTTTTATGTGGAATAAGTGACATAATGAAGAATTAGTTAAAAGGGACTGAACATTAGGAAAGCACGGAAAGATTCTTTTAATGCTAGATTTAGCAGCTACATGGAAGAGAAAAAACTTTATTCTAGCAACATATCTTGGTCCCAAGTTCAAGTATAGTCTCCTTAAAAACAATTACTGTGGCCTGCTTAATGATAAGGCTATTGCAGAATGGTTCACTCGAGTAATAGCCGTGGAGAATGACTCCTCTTACATATCTGAAGAGAAAAGTGATAATGATAGACTTTAATTTCACTTTTTACATTTATTAATAAATCTACTTTGTTCATTAACTTTCCAAACCAATTGTAGGGCCTGAAAATAATGAATTTTAATCCTTGTAGGAATTGGAAATTTAGAATATACTGGAATCAGTAAAGATATTGGTACTGAATTTACATAATTCGGTTATTGTCCTCATCTTTGCCATATTTATTACGTTTGTTACTGTTGTACACGCCAGCCTTCTTCAGGTGGTTAGAATGTCTAACTGAACCCTTTATTTCGCTCACTCTGGGTTGACTGTTCTAGTTCCATGGAGTTCTTATGGATGTCAGTTATCTCCTGTTAATTCCCCTCTCCAAGTTCTCCACTGCCTTACTAAGGTATTGAACACGCACTCTAAAAGGTTCAGTTGGATATTCCAACCATCTGAAGAAGGTCTGAATGTACAATAGCCAAAACGTTATTAATGGCAACGATGGTTTGGACAATAGTTCGGATAATGTAAATAGTGTATGTAATACCTCGTCTCAGAAATACTAAAAGATATTGGTATTGTTCCATTTGCTTTTTTTTTTTTTTTTTTTTAACCTATTGTTCTAAATCAAGGACATAATTTTTAATATCCTTTTGTCTGCCACAATTATGACTGGGTTCTTTTTTATTTTCTTTCTTTTTTTTTCCCCCCGCATGGGAGAGAATTACCTATGCCTATTGAAAATTACTGGTTAATGCCACCCCCCCCCACCCAAGTTGTTTGCATGAAACGAAACATTGTGAGCTCTAAAATAGAATTTATCTGATGTCTTTTTACTTCAGGTATGAGTATGTGCAGTTCATTAACCTTGTGCTTCCGTACATGGCAAGGCCATCAGAAATTGCCCTTCCAACCTGATACCTACAGAAATGGACATCCTTCAACACCCAGATGGGAAGGAAATGCTCAAAAGGCACAGAAAATGGAGCCACCTTCCTGCAGGTCAACACACCAAGACACTTGTGGAATTAATCAATCACACCACACTGAACGAACTGGAAGCTGATTTATTGCAAAGAATAATCAGCAGAAAATTGATTATCAGATGGTGCTTGGCTGGTACATGCACAGGAGCCGGTTGATTCGCAATAACCTTTGGAGCAGCAACGCCATTTTTTCATATGGGTGGATTTGTGAACAGCCACAATTGTCATTTTTCTGGGTCAGAGAGGGTTGTTGTCTCGCATCCTACAGTTGAAAAGAGAAAAAATGACCCATGGACAGTGTGGTTATGCATGACCTTCAGCCATGTTGTGGGCCATTTATTTGGGATACACTGAATGCAGATTGTTACCTGACTGTTGCAAGATGTTTGGCCTATTTAGGCCTTTCTTTTGCTTTTTCTCTCCCTCTCTCATATATATATATATATATATATATATATATATATATATATACACACACACACACACACATATACACAAAAAGTCATCTGTACTTCTGTTACCAACACGTCACCAACTGATTGAGTTACTCTATTTACTCCTACCAATTTTCCTGGAACTATTCAACTATGGTTGTGGCTGTACCCAAGTGCTCTATGGCTTACCAGATGGTAGATAGACAGCCATAAGATGAAGAGTAAGCAATTCTGACATTGCTTCATTGTGATGCAGTCAGGTAATCCAGTGGATTTTGGATCGGAGCAACTTGTCACTTTCAGCTCAATTTGCATCCGTGAACACAGATCAGCATGAGGTAACTCTAACCTGCTTTGTATTAATAAATGTATTTGGGAGCACAAAGACAGTTTTATGGAACTCCCAAAATGACAATGACTGACAAAAGTATGTCCCCCCCTTCATCCCAGGGACAATTTTTGAGGTAGGCATTCTGTTTTTGTTTGGGTTTCTATGATGGGATTCCAGACACTCAAGTCAACGTTGAAAGTTTGGTAAGTGTCCCATCAAAATGCTGTCCACGAGAATTGGAAAAATATCTGCAGTTTATTGGAAATCGTTTTTATGATGTTATTGAATTTTACATGCTTTGGCTTATATTTAAAGATGCTTTCTGAAAAGAAAAAAATTGTGGGTAATTACTACTAAATCTTTATTTTATCAAATAACATAAGAGGTATTTATAATTATTATAGGCACCTCTTATTTATTAAATATTACGGTATTTGTTAATTTTCATTTTTATATATATATATATATATATTTATTTTAACCAGAAAATTTTTAGATTATGTAGCAATCCGCTACCCAAAACCACTAAAAAAAAAAAAAAATTTCTCTGTGAGAAAATATTCAATTTTTTTGAAATTTTTTTTTTTTTTTTTCATTATTATTATAAATCTTTTGGATTGCCTCTCATCATTCTGCTATGAATTTTTGTTGCATAATCATGAAGGTAGCAAATCTCCTGGATTTGAAAAAGCCATGATGAAATATTAGGTACTGCAACACCTAAGTTTCTTAAAGAAATTTAGGATTGAATTGCAAAATGCTCTAGTGTATTTCAAATAGATATTATCAATGATAATGATCAGGCGATTGATTATGGAGATATATACTTCACTTCTTTTTTTTCTTTCAGCCATCCTCATTGTTGGGAGTTTCAGTTATGTTCCACATAACATCCCGTATAACTTCTTCCCCATTGAAGCCTTCCAGGATGTTTTATTCTTTTGACCCTTTCTCTCAATCCAATAAATGTTTTCACTCTTAAACTTTTATAGCTTTCCATGTATTTTGTTTTTGTATTGGCCATTCACATTACCCCCTCCCTCTTTCTCTCTCTAATAAATAAATATGTATATATACACACAAACAAATTAAAATTGTTCGGTACGCATGTATCATAACTATTTCCCTAGATATATATTTCTAGGTCCCATCTTCAACCTGTAATTTAATATGTATCGGTAAGTAACCCTTTAAAAACTACCTATTAAATTCATATATTAACGTATGGTACATATGTTGAATATTAGAAAGCCTTATGATGTTAATAAAATTTGATTACTTAAGATTGCGTATGTTGAATGGTATATAATTAGGATATAAGGCTGACACGTGTTTGTACATCTCTGCATACATACATATATACCCCAGCATGCACATATCTGCATATGCATCCAAATTCAAGAAATCATTTAATTAGTTCAAAAATTATCTAATTGTTTATTATTATATCTTAACCTATTTGGTGGGGATTTAATGCCTATATGTACTGGATATCAAGGAGAACTCAATAAATGAGAAAAAGGTGAAAATCTCATGGGGATATTATTGCTAGTCATCAAGAATTATTAGTCACTTAGTGATGATGGAGGGATATGTATATGGACAGAAGCAGATGGGGAATTGGTAAGTGTATAAAAGGAAGGAAGGGAGAAGTTTTTTGGGTTTTTTCCCAAAATTTTTTGTAAAGTGTAGTTTGGCACTTTGATTTGGGGATGGAAAATGAGTGCATTATGTATATAGATGCTGCTTCCATTCTCACACAGAAATACCAATTCACATATGATAGATGTCAACACACACATACACACACGTGTGTGTGTGTATGTATATATATATATATATATATATATATATATATACACACACATTACGCACATGAATAACACTATGTAGGTACACAATACATTCATATCGTGAGGATGACCATCAGGTTATAAAAGTAATAATCTATTAAACTTACAGTGACATATCACTGAAAGTATACGACCGCTATAATTTAAATTTATAATGGTGTTTACAATTAACTCTTAGCTCATTAAGAGATCAATCTTATTTTTAAATCTAATTTTCAAATTTTTCCTTAAGACATAGATAACATGGGGCATATAAGGAGTTACATGTCCAGGCTTTCTTAATCAATTTCCATTTAACCGTAGGTATTTTATTCTTTTCTTTTAGACTCCAAAAATACTTGGATAATGAAGTCATCTATTTATAGTTACTGTTATTAAAAGATTGCATATGCTCCAGCCAATGTTTCTTGAATGGTTTCATGGTGCTACCAATGTAAAAAAAAATTTATATTTGGATTTTCTAGTGTTCAGATTGTACTAAGATAATCTACAGAACTAGTCATACAATTATTTTTTAGCAGACAATGATTAGGATTCCTACAAGTACAAAAGTTGTTATTCATGTTATTATACTTAGTATTGCTGTTTGCAACCTGGTGAGTAATCAAGCTTTTTGAGTCCCTATGCTTGTTAAAAACTCTGTTATGTTTTTTTTAATTATTTTCTCTAGGCTATTTGCACAACGATAGCTTGATTTAAGAGTATTAGGATTAAATATTTTACTAAGTGGGTTAGTTTCAGGGTTGGGAGACATGTTTCTTGATGAAGTTTAGAAATATACATCCTAATTTAGTTTTAACCATTATATTGAAAGGGGGAGTAAACCAGATGATCTTTCTCGACATCTTCTTTTCTTATGGGTTTTTATGTTGAATAATGGTATCTTTGTATCCACAATTTTTGAGTGCAGAATTGTAAAAATTCCAATGTTTATTAAAAACATCTTTGTTAGAAGAGTTAGTGCTAATCCTAAACCCAATGGAAGAGGGTATGTGTTTGATAACTGAAGGGGGATGGTTGGAATTTGGATGCACGTATATCGGGTTGGAATTAACCTTCACATATGGTTGGAAAGTGTTGCTAGCAAGGTCAAGGGTGACGTCTAGAAAATCTACTTTAACATTAGTTGTAACTATTGTCCTTAGACCTAAATCCTTAAATACCCTATGGATCATTTTCCTAATACGGTCTACCTTAATTTTAGTGGAGGTTTTAACGACTAGTAAGCCATCATCTCTATACAATCCTACACTATCAGAATCTAGACAATCAGAGTCACTTAAAATGTACAAAAGAAATAATCCAACCAGATCAGAAGCTTCTGCAGAATCCAAAGAACCCATTGAAATGTCAAAATTGTCGTTGCAAGACTTTTTGGTCCACTGTTCATCCTTGTAGATCAGAACAGAATTTCGGCATTTCATGACAATATCCACTTCACTCTCAGAAATATTAGAGTATTCCTGGGCGAAATCCAAGGCCAAAGTGAATCGATTCTTCGATATAGAGGGATAATAGTCGATAATATCGAACTGTATGAATGTACATTTTCCCTTATATCGGATGTTATTAAACCAGTTGATAAGATCAGCTGTATTAATCCACTATAATACTCCAAGGATGTTTTTTTATGGAGTGGTTGGTTCTTTCCAAGATAGTCTTACTGATTCTACCGATTTCTGGTCTAGTAGAGTTTATAAGCCTAGTAGATGGCTTAGTTCTCAATTCGGATTTATGTTCTTTTAACAAGACATACACTTCCTTTCTTTGTAATTTACTGACCCGATCACTAATCTGTAGTTTATCAGTAATTGATTTACTGATACAGTTAATCTGGTTAAAATTATTGGTATCAATTTTTTTGTAGCTTCTGGTCAGACTGTTTTTAACTAATGTATCATAATCCTTAGCGGATAACTTATAAAAGTTAGCCGTTTTGTTGGATTAAATATAAATGTCGCTGGAATTATTAATATCTTTGACAACAACATGAAGATTTTTTTTTTTTTTTTTTTTTTGGAAAGGGTTTTTATATTTATGGAAGGTTCATCTCTTGATGATATCCATTAGGTCATTTTCGAAACCAGATAATTGTTTAATAATTGGTTAACACACTAATAATTTGGCACGCTCAAATCACCATGCTGATAACAAATACGGTGCCAGTTTGTTTAGATTACGCAGATCAGTATGAAAATGTCAGTGTTGCCAACATTGTGTGAATTGATTCGACAGTTTTTGAAATATTAGAAAAAAGTTCTCTATAATAATTTGGCACGCAGTGTAGACTGTCAATTGTCCAAATATGTCTGATGGTATAGCCAACTGTTACCGGTCAGTATATTTTGTAGGCCATTTGCATATTCTTCATATTCCATTCGCAGAGAAGCAATCAAAACATGTTGCATTTTTTTTAATGTTGCCTGGATTTTCATTCTCTTAGTTTTGTCTTTTTTTTTTACCCTTCTCTTTGATCCTCCGTGAAGTTTAACTTAAAGTAGCTTTTGGTGTTGAATCTTTTTTCTTGGTAGTTCTTTCTCTGCTATAAGTCGGTGCTAACTTCAGATAATCAGCAAGTTGCTTAGTATCCGGATCAACAATGAATTCTCTGACTTTATTTCGCTTGGCCTTGATGATATCACTTACGCTGGTGACATAAGCATTAGGCGCAAACTTTATTTTTTTATTTTTTTCACCACAGAATTCACCAATGATGCTTTCAGTTAGCATGGTGTGCTTCCTCACTGATGTTAGCACTGACTCTGAAGAATCTTCTGCAGTACAAAAAGATTTTTTTTCATACTGCCTGCTAAACACTTCCACAATCCCTTTTAAGCAGACAGTTATCATTTCTTCAAATACTATTATTTTGCTGGGTGGAATCAACAGAGAATCCTTATCACTTTTTGTCTTTGAGATCGCCACAAATGCAATTGTTCTTCCACCTTCGGCAGCACAAATCTCTTCTGGTTGAAAGACCTCGCTTCCAACAGTAACGAATCAAAACTCACAGCTCAATTTTATCAATTGCCATCTGGAATACAAAGATGATCACTATAACGATACAAACGCAAAAAACAATTGAATAAAAGTTAAAATTTTTTCAAAATTAACAATAAAGTAAAAAACAATTAAAAATTCAATTTTTTCGCAAGTGTCCTACCGACTATCTTCCCAGTGAGTATTTCATGCAGGACTTCAGCTACTGCAGGTTGACGATACTCCTCCAGCAAAGTCATCATTGATGCATCTTTCAGTCTATTCAATGATTTCTGTATGGAAGCTCTCCTCCTCCTCCTTTCAGCCTGGACTGCCCTATCTTGGCTCTTCTTAACAAGTTTATTTTCCACGATTTGCTGCTGCGTTCAGTGCTGTATATTTTTCTGCTGTGAACCATTGCCATCTGGAGGTATTTCTTGAATTGCTCAGCATCCAGATCATCGATGAATTTTCTCACTTGATTCTGCTTGGCCTTGATGACATCGCTTATGCTGGAAACATAAGCATTAGGCACAAGCTTCTTTCTTTCACAAAATTCACCAATGATGCTTTCCGCTAGCATGGTGTGTTCCCTCACAGATGACAACAGCGATGGAGATGAAGCCGCTACAGTGGTGAAAGATTTCTGATACTGCCTGTTTAACACCTCCACAATCCCTTTTCAAACAGGCAGTCATAATTTATTGAAATAGAAGTTCATATGTGGGAGAAATCAATAGGGAGTTTTTTTTTTTTTTTTTGTATTGGATTTCCAAAGAAGTCCGCCACACAGCTGAAGGTATTGGATTTCCAAAGAAGTCCTCCACACAGCTGAAAATAGATATTGGGTCCACACTGAGTACCTTCACTTTGTCAATGACCCCTTTGACAATGTTCATTGAGTTGAGTTTCAGGAGATGTATAGAAGGTACTCATCCAAGGCCCTGAAAACAGCTTCCCTATGATTCCCAGCACTTGCAACTCGATGATAGGGGCGGCTTCCGTGAAAAGTAACTGCAACCTGGAAATAGTTTTTTTTGTTGACGGAAGCCCTGAGACAAATTGTTTGCACTGTGTGAAAATAGGGAAGTAAATTGCACCCAGATGGAAAATTATATGCAAACGATTCCCTTGAAATCTAGTGATTTGGGACAATGAAAGCCCTTGTTGTTTAATGAAGGTTTTTATATCATTGTCCCTAATTTATCACTAAATCTGAGAGAATTCATTCCCACAATAATTTGCCATGCTAGGCACTCACTCACAACAGATGATGTACAGGCCTCACAATCCCTGAAGGCTTTCCTTGTTCTCCTGGTAATAGATTCTCTGGTAGGGGCAAATTACAGTACAGCTCCAAAAAGTTTAACCTACCATTCCTTCTCCAGTAGTGAAACTGTTGAATGATTGACGGGAGCTCTATCTGTCAGGCAGCATTTAATTTTTGAAATTATTTTTTTCAAACTAGCATAGATACTTTTGCCAGTAGACAGTGAACCCACTTTGGCTAATCTGTTGATGCTGTCCATAATGTGCTGCTTGTAATCCATGGCAGATCCCCAGGAAGACGTTCCAGTGACACAAGATTAGAGGATGTTGGGGTGGTCAATACTGCACAGTTCACGTGCAGTTTTCCGGGCTTTCCACTGCACAGAACATCTTCATATCTGAGAGGAAGCCAAGCTCCCCCACCATTCTATAAACTGTAGTCAAGCTTTTTGGTAGAATCTCGGAAGTAGTGTTAGATATTGTTTTCAACCTACTCTGAAGTAGAGACCTTCTCTCTCCATTTTTGTAGATGCTTTTGTCTCTCTATCTATATATTTGTCTCCAAAACTTCTTTTTCTATTTTTCGATCCTTATTCTTTTCGGTGCTATATTGCATGGCAACATCCAAGTAGCATTGAAGTGTACTGTCCTCAAGGCCATTTATATAGCTCTATTACTTGTTTTGATGTTGTTTATGCTGAAGATGTAAGCATTTCGAGATACTTTTCACTGTATTCTCCAATCACACTTTCAATCTCCATTTAAAAATTTAAATAGTTATTTAATTTTAAAAGAAGACATTTACCTTTTTGCACTGAAAAGTGTAATTTAAAAAAAGAGACGGCTGGTCGTAACAGCAGTGACACATGACTGTGCCAATAGATGCTGTCATCATGTATTGACAGCTTACGAATCCTTAATTCATCGTATGGATGCACAAAATTGATATAATTTAGCTTTTTATTGAACCAACTTAGTTAGCCAGTTATTTTTAAGGAAAAATTTCAGTGCTCGAATTTTTTGTTTATTAGCTTTCCACCTTTTACGTTTACGATGCTTTATGAAAATATTTAAACCAAGACTGTTGAGTGAGAACAAATTTCATAAGAAAGGTGCATATATAAATTAATTAGGTACCTTTCTTATGAAATGCTGAGTGTAAAATATAATTTGATATACATTTATATTTTACGGTATTTGTATTTCCAGTCATTTAATTAATTTTGATATTTCATATGGAAAAATATAACTGAGATAATGTAAAAATAATGCCATATAAATGGGGGTTAACCATTGATAAGATCATGCATGAAATAGTCAGTGGCCACATCACATTTTAGTCAGTGGCCATATCACATTTGTTCAGTTGATAGTCTTCATTTTCTTCTTCATGGAAAATGTTGTAATCTGGGTCAGAGAATTCAATGACCCATCCTACAAATCTTATCAACTATCCAAATGTATTTTATATAGGTACCTCCAAAAAATTTGGTATACCCAAGGTTTAAAAGGTATTTTTCATAAATTAAAAATCATTTCCCCATTTTCTAATTCCAGAAAACAAAATGTAAAAAAAAATAATTTTTTTTTTTTTTCTTTTTTTAAAAAAACAAACAGATTTCTGAAACGTTACTTTCGTAAAATTAGCAAATTTAAAGTTTAATTAATCTGTTTTAAAACAAACGTCACTTACACCATGGAATTTTCTAGACAAGTATTTCTTCACTACGGAGTCTTGGTTTTCTCAAGTCTCCATTGATAATTTGATGGCTGCATGTGTTGACAGGTTTAGTATGGTGGACAAGAGCTGATACAATTTTTCGAATTCTAAGTAAGAATAGTTTGCTATTAGTTTTCTTTTGACTACTTAGTAATGTTTAAAATTTAAAATATTTTAAGCAATTATCTAATATAGGTACGTCCATTAGGTCACGTAAAAAAAACAGCATATCACGATTAAAAAAGCCTCAAATCAACGAAAACAAAGTTTTGTTTAAATATGTTATGAAAGCTAAAGCATTAAATTTATTGTTTACAGTAAGTAACATATTCTGGTGTCTTTCAGATAGAAATTAAACTTTATTAATCAGATGATTCTTTAAACTTTATTAATCAGATGATTCTTTAAACTTTATTAATTTATTAGATAAATGTTCAATCTTTTAATATTTTAATCCAATACCATAAACAATATTACAAATCGCTGTTATCTATAATGGTGAAAAGACTTTCAGAAATATTTTGTGGCCCTAAAAAGGGCCGTTTTTAACTTTCATTGACTCTTCCTTCGTCACCATTGCAGAGCTAACTTTCGAAATGCAAGTCCTGTAAAACATAGTCAGTGCCGACTTTGTATTTGGTCAAATGATAGTAATCAGTTACATCATCAACATATGAAATCATATAAAAGTGATTTTCATATTTTTTTCAGGAAAGTTAGCTTCCAAAGAATCAATGGTTATCTGTTTCAATTTTTTTCTGCACGTCAGCCCTTTTCTTTTTTTTTTGCTGGTGGTCTTCTTTAATTTTCAACCTTTAGACAATTTCTTTCTGAACTTCTAGTTGCTGCTTTTTCTTTATATTTGTCTGCCGTACATTAGTGTAAGCGGTAAATATTGATAGAACTGCTCAGCATCCAGCTCATTGATGAATTTCCTTACTCGATTCCGCTTGGCCTTTATAACATCACTTATGCTTGATACATAAGCATTAGGCGCAAGTTTCTGTCTTTCACAAAATTCACCGATGATGCTTTCAGCAAGCATGGTGTGCTGTCTCACCAATGTCAATACGCTTTGTAGAGGGTGCAAAGAAGTCCCTCAAACAAATAATAAAAAGAAAATGCACTACAAATAAAGTAAAATAAACTTTTGTTTATTTTTGTAAAAAAAAAAATATATAAGAATTATTTTTTTTTCTTGTACAAAAATGAAATTATCCGTAAAGCTGCAGAAGAAAAAGAGAAAGAAAGGAACTGGGAATGTGAGAGGGAAAGGTAGGACTATGTGTAGTGAGCGAGATGAGAGAAAGAGAGGGTGAAAGAATGTTCACTGATACGTGATACTGCCTGTTGTTGTAGGTGTGATGTCAGTATTTTGTTTTTTAGCTTCTTCATTTTCTGTGTGAATATGTGTTTGTGGAGGTATTGTATGAGGTTGTTAAATCGATGTGCGCTGGTTTGATGCGATCAATAGCGATATTATCTTACTTTTCTTTTCTCATAACAGTAAAATATTTTTCATGCCTGTCCAGAACTTGATATGGTCCTGAATAATTTGGACAGAGTGGTTTTTTAACTGCGTTATTACTGATAAATATATATTTGCAGGTGTGAAGATCGTTTGGGATGTAAGTTTGTTTCTCTGTTTTCCTGGTTGGTGCAAAGTTTAGAAGAGACATTTTATGTTTTAATTCTGTTACAAACGTTGTTGTAGGTGAAATGTCTGTCTTGTGATTAAAATACTGTCCAGGTAGTGTTAATGCTGATCCGAAACTACCTCTGCAGGTGTGCTTTGCAAATCTTCTTTCACCGTGTTTCTTATCGCTAAAAGAATTAGTGGTAAATTGTCTGTCCAGTCCGCATTACTTAAATTCATAGCTAGAGAAGCTTTTAACTGTCTGTGGAATCTTTCAACCATCCCATTTGCACAAGGGTGATAGGCAGTTGTTTTGAGGTGATTCGCTCCTAACAATTGGGTAAATTCAGCAAAAAGTGTTGATTGGAATTGTGAACCTCTATCTGTTGTTACTACTGAAGGTACTCCAAAAATTGCTATCCAGTCCTGCAGTATAACTCTGGCTATTGTTGCAGCCGAAGTGTCTTTGACTGCTATGGCTGTAGGCCATCTGCTAAATCTGTCAACTATAGTAAGAATATGTGTATGTCCTTTTGAGGTGGGTAAAGGTCCTACTAAGTCTATATGAATGTTGGTAAATCTAGCATCAGATATGCTAAAAGTGCCAAGTGGTGATTTCGTGTGTCTGAGGATTTTGTTCTTTTGGCAAGGTATACAAGTTTTAGTCCAATTGCGAATGTCCGTGTTCATATTGGGCCAAACAAAGCGTTCTGTTATTAATTTTACAGTGGCTCTTTTTCCTGGATGAGATAAATTGGGAAAATGTTGAAAAACTAGTCGTCTGATGTTCGGTGGTATATATGGACGCGGATGTGTTTGTGACACATCACAATAAAATTTTGTTGTACCAAATGGTATCAGCATTTCTTTCAGTTGTAAGGATGTTTTTTTTGTTGTACAACTGGAAGTGTTTCATCTGTTTTCTGCTCTTGTGCGATTAATTCCATACTTAAAGAACTGGAATTTAAAGAGGCTATTGTAGATCGAGATAATGCGTCTGCTATAATGTTCTCTTGTCCCTTAATATATCGGATGTCTGTGGAGAACTGGGCGATATAATCGAGATGTCTGATTTCTCGTGGACCATATTTATCTACATGTCTATGTAGTGCATATGTTTATGGTTTGTGATCTGTATAAATGCAAAAATTTTTTCCTTCCAGCAAATGTTTGAAATGTTTAATTGCAAGGTAAATTGCTAGAAGCTCCCTTGAAAAGGTGCTGTATTTCGTCTGTGTCTTGCTTAGCTTAGCAGAAAAAAATAATATAGGAGTCATTCTGTTGTTAGCAAGTTGGTGTATGACTGCTCCTACAGCTATTTCAGATGCATCTGTTGTAAGCGTGAGTTTTGTGTCCTCGCTGTCCGTTACATAGTTTAGTTTTGTAAAGTTGGCCAAAGCAGTTTTAGCTTGTTTGAAGGCTTCTAGGCTAGGCCCTTCTAACTTTAACTGTTGGTTCTTTGTTTTGTTTTGTAACAAATCTGTTAACGGTGCAAGTAAGGTAGAACAGTTAGGTAAAAATTGTCTGTAATAGTTAATCACACCTATGAATCTGCATACTTGTCTGACTGATGTTGGTTGGAAATTTGAAATTGCACTTACTTTCTCGGGTAGTGGAGATATTCCGTCCTTGTCAATTAAGTGTCCGAGGAAATTAACCATTGGTTGGCTGAAAATGCATTTCTCTGTATTTATTTTCAGACCGTAATGTGATATTCTTTCAAATGTTTGCTCTAAGTGCTGTCTGTGCTCATCGAGGTTTCTGCTGGCAATTAAAAACGTCATCCACATATGCAAATATAAATGGCAGACCTAAAAACTTTGTCTATTAACCTTTGGAAGGTTTGACAGGCATTCCCTAAGCCCGAAAGGCATCCTGACAAACTCGTAAAGGCCAAATAGTGTGGTCAGTGCAGTTTTATGAATGTCCTCTTCTGCCACTGGAACTTGGTAGTACACCTTTACGAGATCCAATTTGGAAAATATGGTAGCGCCTTGCAGACCGATGGCGAAATCGTGGATATGTGGAATAGAGTATCTATCCGGGACCATTTTAGCATTTAATCTTCTAAAATCGCCACAAGGATGCCATGTTGTAGCGTCGGACTTTTGCACCATGTGTAGCGGTGAAGACCAAGCACTTTTCGAGGGTCGGATGATCCCTTGCTGTAATAAATGTTGAAACTCGTTTTTCACAATCTTATACTTGTCCGGTTTCAATCGTCTGGGGGTGGCATAGACAGGTTGTCCAGTTGTCTTGATGTGGTGCTTGGCATTATGTTTTATGGTGTCTGTGTTTTTTTAAATGGCTGGGAGAGTTGTGGATATTTTTTTAGTAGCTGACGAATGTACTGGTCCTCGGGTAAGGCAGAACTGATTCCAGTAGACTGGTATTTCGAGGTGAGTCCTCTTACTGAAATCTTGGTTTGATTATCCACCAGTGTGCGATTAGTCATGTTGACAGGTTAAATCTGAATAAAAAATCTGCCCCCAATATAGGCGTTGCTACACTGGCTATGGTAAAATTCCAGAAAAAATTCCGTCGCATGCCGAGATTAATATTGAGCGATTTCTCTCCGTAAGTTGGTATTTTGGTACCGTTAGCTGCTTGAAGATGATAAGACTGTGGCATAGTCTTCTGATTTTGTGTTGGTGGTATCACGCTTATTTCAGCACTCAAAAGTTATATCCATTAATTTTGTCGCGGATATAAAACAGACGACCTTTTGTTAAAAATCCAGCAACAGCCGTCGTCTCTACTGGCTGGAATTTCCGTTTCCCGCATTCGCGTTGTTGAAAGAACAAGGACGTGTACAACGTCTCGCCTCAGGACCAAACTTTTTGTGGTAGTAACAAATTTCATCTTCTCGATTGCGGTTGTCAGTCCGGCCTGTGCTGAAACTTCGCTTTCTGTAGTCTGGACATTTATTGCAGCGGTACTGTCGGTCTTTTTGCAGTAAGCCTTGTAATTGTATAGACAACCTTTCTACAGTAGACTTGAGGTCATTAAATTCCTTGTCTCTTTGTTGGGCTGGCTGTGGTTGGATAGAGTTTACCCTGCGGCTTCGAAAACTTTCATGGATCCGATCTGCAATGTCCGAGTTTTTCTGTCTGCGTTTCCTCCGTCATGGATGCGAGGATTTGTGTTGTTGTAGTGGGTAACTTGTCCAGCCATAAGCTCCGCATAATGTTCTCGGACATTTTGTTAACACCCAGTAAGGTTCGCATGTGCCTCAATAACTGCAATGGGGTGTGGTCTCCTAATTCAACCTGAGTGAAAAGGTTGCATGGTATGGCTTCGTTCGAGGCACCGGTCTGTTTTAAAATTGCTTCCTTGAGCCTATCATACGGGTTGTCATCCGGGACATTTTCCAGTAAATCCATTACTTCCTCGACGATGTCCGCTGGCAGTTTTTCCACTAAGTAACAATACCGGGTTCTCTGGGAGGTGATTCGCTTCACATCAAATAATGCCTGGATTTGAACGAACCAGGACTTAGTGTTAGTTGTGTTGAAAGCCGGGATATTCAACGATAGTGTGGCGAGAGGGGTTTCCAAGATTGCGATTCCATTGTGTCCTTCCTCTTCGTTTTGTTTGTTTTTAAAATATAGTGTCTCCGTCGGTCACCAATTTGTAGAGGGTGCAAAGAAGTCCTCAAACAAATAATAAAAAGAAAATGCACTACAAATAAAGTAAAATAAACTTTTGTTTATTTTCGTAAAAAAAAATATATAAAAATTATTTTTTTCTTGTACAAAAAATGAAATTGTCCGTAAAGCTGCAGAAGAAAAAAAGAGAAAGAAAGGAACTGGGAATGTGAGAGGGAAAGGTAGGGCTATGTGTAGCGAGCGAGATAAGAGAAAGAGAGGGTGAAAGAATGTTCACTGATACGTGATACTGCCTGTTGTATGAACTGCTGAATTCTCTGTGTGTGTGCTCGAAGCTGTGCGTGTCGCTTTGATGTCAACGTGTCGCTGTTCTCTCCGTTCTGATGAGAGTTTCTACCTACCTTATATAAGAATGATGAGGCTCCGGGGAGATTAAGAAATGGGTTTCTTATGTCGAACCCTGATTGGTCAATAAATCATATTTTTGACCATGTGGTGTGCTTTTCACTACGTCCGAACTTTTGGGTGCGCCGTCCTTGTTTTTGACCCCACAGGGTATGGTAAGGAGTGAATTCTCGTGCAATTGTATTTTTTAGATACACGTGGTGTGAATTAATTTTTATTGTGTGTATGTGTGTGGAAAATAAAATAAGAAACAGCACAAATGTCAAATATATGCTCGATTTTTGTTTAATTTTCTTAAAAACGGCCATTTTCTTAAATTTTAAGAAATTTGTAAACAAACAATTTTGAATTTAAACTTCTTCCTGAAATAAATTTATATATTTTTGGCATGTTATTTGAGTAAAATTAGAAAATTTAAAGTTAAAATAATCTGATATGAAAGAAACAGTACTTACTTATAGCTTAAAAAATTTGTATCCAAACATTTCTTGACGATGTGTCTGAATTTTATGCATGTCTTTCACCGCGTTCGCAAATGACGAGGTGATGACAGACAGCTATGGATGATCAAAATTGACAAATTTTTAAAAGTAGGCGAAAAACACGGTTTTTCGTTTTTAGCTAGTACTTTTTAAATATTAACATTTTTATTCAGCAATTATGTACTATTTATTTTTTTATTTCATACTTTCTTAATTAGACAATTGTTTA
The DNA here is from genome assembly GCA_903632075.3 of Acanthosepion pharaonis. Lineage (NCBI taxonomy): Eukaryota > Metazoa > Mollusca > Cephalopoda > Sepiida > Sepiidae > Acanthosepion > Acanthosepion pharaonis. Next base: position 155,353 of record CAHIKZ030002747.1, on the reverse strand, counting down.
AATTTTTTAAATCATCACATAATTGTTTAAAACTTTTTTCATTAGATAATATTTTTTTAAACTTTATTTTTAGATAATTGTTTGAAGTTTTTATTAGATACTAATTCTTTTTTTTTAATTATATAATTGTTTAAATTTTTTAAATAGATAATTCTTTAAACTTTTTTTTAAATTAGGTAATTCTTTATTATTAATCAGATAATTCTTTATTATTAATCAGATAATTCTTTATTATTAATCAGATAATTCTTTATTATTAATCAGATAATTCTTTATTATTAATCAGATAATTCTTTATTATTAATCAGATAATTCTTTATTATTAATCAGATAATTCTTTTATTATTAATCAGATAATTCTTTATTTTTTATTATTAATCAGATAATTCTTTATTATTAATCAGATAATTCTTTATTATTAATCAGATAATTCTTTATTATTAATCAGATAATTTTTATTATTAATCAGATAATTCTTTATTATTAATCAGATAATTCTTTATTATTAATCAGATAATTCTTTATTATTAATCAGATAATTCTTTATTATTAATCAGATAATTCTTTATTATTAATCAGATAATTCTTTATTATTAATCAGATAATTCTTTATTATTAATCAGATAATTTTTATTATTAATCAGATAATTCTTTATTATTAATCAGATAATTCTTTATTATTAATCAGATAATTCTTTAAACTTTTTTATTTATTAGATAAATGTTCAATCTTTTAATATTTTAATCCAATACCATAAACAATATTACAAATCGCTGTTATCTATAATGGTGAAAAGACTTTCAGAAATATTTTGTGGCCCTAAAAAGGGGCTGTTTTAACTTTCATTGCCTCTTCCTTTGTCACCATTGCAGAGTTAACTTTCAAAATGCAAGTCCTGTAAAACATAGTCAGCGCCAATTTTGTATTTGGTCAAATGATAGTAATCAGTTACATTATCAACATATGAAATCATACAAGTGATTTTCATATTTTTTTATGTAACCAATGTATTCACAGTTGATACTATCAATTGTCCAGATATGTCTAATTGTGCGTCCAACTATATTTCCAGTTAGTATTTCTTTCAGGACTTGTCCCTGTTCAGGAAAGTTAGCTTCCAAAGAATCAATGGTTATCTGTTTCAATTTTTTGTGCACGTCAGCCCTTTTCTTTTTTTGCTGGTGGTCTTCTTTAATTTTCAACCTTTAGACAATTTCTTTCTGAACTTCTAGTTGCTGCTTTTTCTTTATATTTGTCTTTTGTCTGCTGTACATTAGTGTAAGCGGTAAATATTGATAGAACTGCTCAGCATCCAGCTCATTGATGAATTTCCTTACTCGATTCTGCTTGGCCTTTATAACATCACTTATGCTTGGTACATAAGCATTAGGCGCAAGTTTCTGTCTTTCACAAAATTCACCGATGATGCTTTCAGCGAGCATGGTGTGCTGTCTCACCGATGTTAATAGACTTCTTGGAGAAGCCTCTACTGTTTTGAATGTTTTTTTTCATACTGCCTGCTTAAAACCTCCACAATCCCTTTCAAGCAGGCAGTTATCATGTTGCAAAATAAGTGTTCATTTGCTGGGGCAATCAGTAGGGATGCTGTAACATTCTTTGGCAGGGTATTTCCAAAGAAATCTGTTGTGGAGGTGAAAATGGACATAGGGTTCTTAAGTACTTTCATATTTTCAATAACTCCCTTGACAATGTTCATAGTGTCAACGGGGTCATTTTGGTTATCAACACTAGTATAGAAGGTACTTATCCAAGGTCCTGATAGCATCTTATGATTCCCAGCACTTGCATTTCTACAATAGTAGCTTCTTCCATTATAATTTTTTGTAGTTTTTGTACAGTTTTATTTGCTGAGGAAAGTTCCAAAACAAATTGCCTACATTGAGTGAAAATGAGAAAGTAAGTTGCACCTAGATGAAAAATTACATGCAACCGATTCCCTTGGAATCTAGTGATATTGGACCATGGAATGCCTTGTTGTTCGATAAAGGTCTTCAATTTTGGAATAACACCCAATTTATCTCAAGGAATTGAATCCTGCAAGAATTCGCCATGCTAGGCACTCACTCACATTCACATTTTCCTCGCAATCACTCGGGACCTTCCTCGTTTTTGTTGCCACTGTCTCCAGTGGGTGTAAGTTGCAATGCAGCTCTATAAGGTTAATCTGCCACTCCTTTTCCAGTAATGACACTGTTGAATGGTTAACAGGAGTCTGGTCTGTCAAGCAGCATTTAATTTTCGAAAGTATTATTTGCAAACTGGCATCAACACTTCTGCCAGTACACAATGAACCTACTTTAGCTAAGTTGTTGATGCAGTCATAAATATGTTGCTTGTAGTCCATAGCAGTTCCACCAGGAAGACGTTCCAATGACACAAGATGGGCGGCTGATGGAGTTGTTAACAAAACACAGTTCATGTGTTTGCCATCTTGTGTTGTTGAATCGAAAACTAAAGTGCAGTTTTCTGCACTTTGCACAGCAAGGAACGTCTTTACATCTGAAAGAAAGCCAAGCTCCCCCACCATTCTATAAAGTGTCATAGCTCTTTTTCCAAAAGAGCGGTGTTCCAAGGATTAAGTTCTTGAAACTGCTGTAACGACACTGGAAACATGAGAAGCAGGAACTCCATTCAAAAGACAGTCATAATGGAGTTTCCTGCTAACGAAAGAACTGGAAATTTTCTTTTCACAAAATTTTTTTTTTTTTTTTTTTTTTTTTTAACAATGTTTTTCTCAAGGTAATTATTTTGCTATATTTGGGCAAAGGAATGGCAGAATTTTTCACAACATTGGCCTGAACTTTTAGATGGGTTTTTGAGTTGCAGCAGACAGGATTGAGGTTGCAACAGAAAGGTTAGGCCTTGCAGCAGACAGGGTTGTAATAGCAGAAGTGACAGTTGAAGTTGCAACTGGGATGGCGGTGGAAGAGGCAATGGAAGATGTGGCAGTAGAAGAATGAATAGCAGATTGGACTACCACTTCACATTTTTTTTTTTTTTTTTTTTTGAAATCAGAGAAATTACCTCCAAAATTTCTTTTCTTGTAACATTCAGAAAGTCTCCTAACTGAATGTATCGAAATAGGAGGGAAACCATTTTGTGAATTCTGCTGGGTGGCCCATTCTGCAATCTTCACGAAAGATCCATATTTATCAAACATTTTTAAAAAAAATATGGCCACACTTGATCGGCTCTCATGTATTTATACACTCATAACTCTGCAAAATTTCTTTTTTTTTCACCATCTAAAAATTAAAAAATTAAATACAGTTAAGCAAAGAAAAGAAATTAATTTGGAAAATTTTTTTATAATAATTAAAATATTCAGTAATCTTACTATTAACGAATTACTAAACAATTGCTAAAACATTTAATTAACAATTTCTTAAATAATTAACACTCCGTTAATTTTACAGTACCAGACATAAATTTTATATTCCTCAATCCACGGTGTTTAAAAGTTTTCAAAATAACTTTTTTTTTTTTCTTTTTTTTTTATTTGTAGTTTTCAATGAAAACTAATTTCAAATGTGAATGGAATAAATAATGTATTAAAATAAAAATTACAAATATAATTTTAAGGAGAAAGAATTAATTTTTAAAAAAATTAGAAATTATTGTTTTGTCTTGGTTTCCGCCTCTTACCTTTTTAATCTTATATTAAATTAATTAATAAGAAAAAATTATTTCAATGAAATATTATCCCAAATAAAAGAAAATACTTTAAAGAAAAATATTTAATAAAAAGTAATTAAAAATAATTACAACTTACTTTTAAAATTTGAAAAGAATTTCTGCAAACATGTTAACGATATGGATCTAAACTGGACAGAGAAGAGAAATAACTGCGGTGCCAGACGGCACAAATCACGTGACTTTTTAAGGATTATGTCGCATATGCATTTCCATACATAGAAATTATTGGCGGATGATGCAGTCTCGTAGCCCAATTCATTCAGCTTCTGCATGGTCAGTTGAGCAACATGCGGGCGGCGTTGTCATGGAGGAGAATTGGTCCCTTCATATTGACCAATCTCGACCACATGCGTTGGAGCTTCTGGTGCATTTCGTCAATTTGTCGGCAGTACTTCTCCGCCGTAATCATTTCATCCAGATTCAAGAAGCTGTGATGGATGAGACCGGCCACAGACCACCAAACAGTCATCATAAGCTTCTTTTTTGGTGCAATTTCGGCTTCAGGAAGTGTTGTGGAGCTTCTCTGGCATCCAACCACTGTGCCGAATGCCGCCGGTTGTCGTAGAGGATCCACTTCTCATCACATGTCACAATCCACTCAAGAAATGGGTCGTTTTTGTTGTGGTTCCAGAAATAAGTCCCGCATAACATAGTCAGCACTAACTTCATATATATCCAAATGACAATCTTCATCAACTGATCTCCACTGAGATAGTAAATCTTATAAAATGAATTTACAAAACTGTTCATAAAGCCAACAAATTCCTTGTTTAGACCATCAATTGTCCAAATGTATCTGATGGTATTGTTGCAGACCCAAATTATGTTGGCAAGGTCACCAATTTTATTATGTGTTCAATTCACGTCTCGGGTCACAAACTTGTTGCAGACCCGATGGCGTGCAGTGCTGGTTTAATAGAAAAGTGGCCTTGTGCCAGACACTACACTAAACTACCGAGTCCACAAACAATGTATAAAATGAAAATGCGTGAAACAACAGAGAAGGAAAAGTAGTTAATCAACAAGTGCATAAATTACAAATATTAAAAAGATAGCCTGAATAGAATGACAAAAGGCGTCTGGATGCAAAACAAGTGTAATTTTTATTAAATTGAAAAACAAGTAGGTTATCTCGACGTACAAGATCAGAGAAAATGTTCCGCGCCAAAACAGGAAAGCAAGATGAACAAGGCGGGAAAAGGGTTTATCAAAATGAAGGAAGGTTCTGGAAAAAGGACTCATTAACACGAGGTATAGGTGTGCACAGATAAAATAGTACTCACTGTGGATTTTGGCATTGTAAGTGTAAGTAGTATTTTTTTTGTTCAGGTTCAAAGTAGTAAGAAAGTTCAGTCGTCTCAGATTTTTGGTTGAAAGGCAAAAGGAAGTGTTGATCAGTCATCAACTTAAGGACATTGAATTAACTGCTGAAATTTTTTATTGGATTGATGTGGACGCCTGGCCAAAAGGGACAAAAAATTAATTGCAGCAGGTTGCATCGTCTTGGTGGAATTACTTATGATGAGCCAAAAGGGACAAAGAATTATTTGTAGTTGGTTGCATCGTCTTGGTGGAAATTACTTATGACGAGCCAAAAGGGACGAAGAATTATTTGTAGTTGGTTGCATCGTCAATATTGCCGATAAGATATCCCTGTCTGTATCATGGTTAACTGACGAGGGATAAATGAGTTAACTTCTTGGATCAAAATTTTTAACCCGACTGAATTTTAATGATTAGTTTGTCCATGACGTCAGAGAAAAAATGCAGGAAAAAAACGGTAATTTAAATCTGTTAGACTGGTGACATCATCAGCAGGAGCTGGTCATCGACCTAACTTACTCTAGTTAAAAAAAAAAAGATGGCTTACTGCTATATTTAGCTTAACGAGAGAGGAAGGGATGTAATCGGTGGACGTCTTAGCGTACACACATGCACAAGTGTGGAAAGGAAGGAGGACAAACTTGCATGCGCGTAAAATGTAGATGGAATTACTGTGTTATTCCATATAGCCTTCTCCCCTGGATTAAATGTTGGCTGACATTTAACTAATAATAATAAAAGGTTTCAAACTTCTTCGGGAAAGTGACTTTTCGACCAGAGCTGGTATACTTAGACATAGGCTTGTCAAGAGAAGCAGGTGTCTTCAAATTCTCCTGAACTTGCGGAGTTGATTGGGAAATGGTAATGGACGATGGTTTCTCTATAAATGCAGGCTTCAACCGATCTATTGAGACGTTGTCGGTGTGAATACCTTTTTGTATTTGGAAATATTTATCTGCGCGTTTAAGAACTCAGTATGGGCCTATGTAAGCCGGCTTAATAGGCCAGCGTCATTACGAACAAACACAAACTCGCAGTCCTGGAGCTGGTGCGGTAAATATATATCACTCGGGCGGTGGCGTATAACATAAGTTTGCCATTTTAAGGCGCAAGTCTTGAATAAAAGATGAAGAAACTGGGAGTGTGGTCACAGCTGGTGAAAAATATTGGCCAGGTAATGATAATGACATACCAAAAACAAGCTCCGCAGGGGAGCATTTCAAATCATCCTTAAGAATGTTTCTTAACGATAGAAGGATGAGGGGTAATTCATCGACCCAATTATTATTCTCATGCTTCGTTGATAGCGAAGCCTTAAGGGTGCGATGGAACCATTCCACTAGACCATTAGCACAGGGGTGATACGCTGTAGTACGTATATGCTTTGCACCAAGGAGTTCAGTGAATTCCCTGAAAAGACACGACTGGAACTGTGCCCTCTGTCGGTAATAATCACTTTGGGAGTCCCAAAGATCGAAATCCAATCGCGAGAATAGCTTTTTTACACAGTTACAGCAGTGGTATCTTTAATAGGGATGGCAGTAGGCCATCGAGAAAAACAATCCACTATAGTTAAAAGGTAAGAATAACCATGGGAAGTTGGTAGAGGCCCAACTAAGTCCAGGTGTATATTAGTAAAACGAGCATCAGGCTCGCTGAAGGTGCCCACAGGAGATTTTTGTGTCTATGCACTTTACACTTCTGGCATTGTAAACATGTATTGACCCATTCGCGAATCTGAACGTTCATATTCGGCCAAACAAAACGGTCCGAAATTAATTTAACTGTGGCTCTTTTGCTGGGGTGTGAGAGTCCGTGTAAGTGGTCAAAAACCTGTCTACGAAGAGACAAAGGGACATAAGGTCTTGGGGAGTTGGATTTAACATCACAGTATAGGACCTTGTTACTAAAAGGAGCTGGACATTTCTGAAGTTCCAAAAAAGTGTCGGATAACACATGCTTCAGAGTTATGTCTGCTTCCTGTTCGTTGGCGATCAAGTCCTGACTGAGTGCATCAGTATGCACGACGAACATCTCAGTACGAGATAGGGTATCGGCGACAGTGTTATCCGAACCATTAATGTACCTAATATCAGTAGTAAATTGAGATATATAGTCCAGATATCTGATTTCCCTCGAAGTCTATTTGTCCGAATTGGTGGACATAATGGACGTTAAAGGTTTGTGGTCTGTAAAGATAACGAAAGACCTACCTTCGAGGAGGTATCTAAAATGCTTAACAGCACAAAAAATAGCTAACAGTTCACGAGAAAAAGTACTGTAGCGTGACTGGGCAGGAGAAAGTTTAGCAGAAAAGAATGCTATGGGTTTACGTTGAGAAGGACGGACTTGTTCAATGACCGCGCCTATTGCGGTTTCACTGGCGTCAGTGGTCAGGTAGATATCTGACTGAGGGTCGTCCTCTAAGAAACTGAGCTTAGAAAAATTGCCTAGAGCGGTTTTAGCTGCTTGAAAGGCATCCAAGGCTTCATTCTCCAGTGTAATAGCTTTATTCTTCTTCTGTAATAGGTTAGTAAGGGGAGTCAGAATGTTTGAACAGTTGGGAATAAATCTTCGGTAGAAGTTGATCATCCCTATAAAACATCTCAACTGTTTAATGGAAACAGGGACGGGAAACTCAGTGATAGCTTTAATCTTTTCAGTTATAGGAGCAATTCCATTTGCATCGACATGATGTCCTAAAAATTCCATGTGGTCTGATCTGAAGACACATTTGTCAAGGTTTAGACGGAATCCGTAGTGAGACAAACGTTGAAGAACTTCGTTTAGATGTCGCTTGTGAGAGGCAGCGTCCTCACTAGCTATCAAAATATCGTCGATGTAATCGAAAACGAAGGGGAGTCCACGCAGAACTTCGTCCATAAGACGCTGAAAGGTCTGTGCTGCGTTGCAAAGGCCGAAAGGCATTTTCAAAAATTCAAATAAACCAAAGGGTGTAGTAACATCAGCAGCAGCTACTGGCACCTGATAATATGCTTTTGCGAGATCTATTTTAGTAAAAATCTTTGTGCCTTGTAAACCAGAAGCAAAATCGTGGAGGTGGGGGATTGGATAGTGATCCTGGACGGTAATGGAATTCAACCTTCTGTAATCCACACAAATTCTATAATCTTCCTTTCCTGGTTTAGGTACCAAATGAGGAGGGGAAGCGTAGGGGCTGTCGGACGGACAAATAACACCCTCTCGTAGCATGTCGTCGAAAGCTTTCTTGGCGAATTTCAATTTATTAGGTGCTAAACGACGAGGACGGGCAAAAACAGGTTGACCAGTGGTCTTAATAAAATGTTGCATTTGATGTTTAGTTGAATCAATAAATCCAGCAGGACGCAGGAGGTCCTGGTACTGATTCAATAAGTCTAAGTACTCCTTATTGTGGCAAGTTGCCACGGTGATGCCAGTAGTGGTAATTTTAGAGTAAGTACCAAGAACACACAGTCTTGTTAAGTTATCTGTTAGGGAATGGTTGTTCATTTGAATGGCTAGATCATAGTGTGCCAGGAAATCGGCACCCAATATTGGCATCTGAACGTCAGCAACAGTAAAATTCCAGGTAAAGTCTCGATGCATTCCTATGTTTAAGGTTAAGGACTTTGTACCGTAGGTATTAATGCTGGAACCATTTGCTGCTTGTAAGCAGAGCTGAAAAGGTTGTTGACGTGCTTTATCACGAACAGGTAACACACTGATGGCAGCGCCGGTGTCAACCAAAAACGTAAATTATTACGTGTATCTGTCACGTAGAAAAAGGCGACTAAGCTTGGTGTAGATGCCTTGCCAGCGAGATCAGTCGCTTTCACTCACTGGCAGTCTTGTTTTCTGTGACCGCAGTATAGGTGCACGGCTTGGTGCAGTAATGTGCTGCAGACCCAAATCTGCGGTGGTAATAACACATAGTAGAAGAAGGTACATCCTTATTTCGACTGGACGAACGTGGTCGACTCCTGAAATGCGGGCGGGGAAGGAAACTGGCTTCGACCATGACTTTTTTAGTGCTAATGTCAAGTCTCTAACTTGCCACTGTAAATCTTCCACTGTTTTTCCAAGGACCTGTGGTCACTAGTTGCTTCAGCACTGTGTACTGGTGTTGTTTGGTGATCCAGTTGGGAGAAAATACGATCAGCGGCGTCCGCTAACTGGTCAATTGGGTGTTCTCAGACATGGGCGCCAAAATTTGGGTAATGGTGGCGGGGAGGCGATCCAGCCACAGGCTTTTTCAAAATTGAGTCAGCCATAGTGTTTTTTACTGAGTTGACTGTTCATAAAACGAAGGAGTTGTGAGGGGTCCTGCCATCGCAAGTTAAGTTACTAAATAATTCACGGATTAATGTTTCCTCCGTATGGACCATTCTTCTTAAGATAGCCTCCTTTTAATCGGGCATATGGTTCCACTTCCAGGACGGCTTCTAGAAAATCAGATACTTCATCCACAATGGCGGGTGGCAAAACCGCCACCACATGGCCAAACTTTGTTTTTGGTCCGTAATTCTTCTGACAGTAAAAATAGCTTCCATTTGCAGGAACCAGTTCTTAATGTTCCCTTAGTAAAATGGGGGAAATGGAGCAACGACGGCGGTCATGTTTGCCAACTCTTCAGCGTCACCAGACGTCATTCTGGCTATCAAATTTATGCATGTTCAGATTTAAGATTGCTCAAATTATGTTGGCAAAGGTCACCAATTTTATTAATCGTGTTCAATTCACGTCTCGGGTCACCAAACTTGTTGCAGACCCGATGGCGTGCAGTGCTGGTTTAATAGAAAAGTGGCCTTGTGCCAGACACTACACTAAACTACCGAGTCCACAAACAATGTATAAGAAAAAATGTGTGAACGAACAGAGAAGGAAAAGTAGTTAATCAACAAGTGCATAAATTACAAATATTAAAAAGATAGCCTGAATAGAATGACAAAGGCGTCTGGATGCAAAACAAGTGTAATTTTTATTAAATTGAAAACAAGTAGGTTATCTCGTCATACAAGATCAGAGAAAATGTTTTCGCCAAAACAGGAAAGCAAGATGAACAAGGCGGAAAAAGGGTTTATCAAAATGAAGGAAGGTTCTGGAAAAAGGACTCATTAACACGAGGTATAGGTGTGCACAGATAAAATAGTACTCACTGTGGATTTTGGCATTGTAAGTGTAAGTAGTATTTTTTTTGTTCAGGTTCAAAGTAGTAAGAAAAGTTCAGTCGTCTCGGATTTTTTTTTGGTCGAAAAGCAAAAGGAAGTGTTGATCAGTCATCAACTTAAGGACATTGAATTAACTGCTGAAAATTTTTATCAGATTGATGTGGACGTCTGGCTAAAAGGGACAAAAAATTAATTGCAGCAGGTAGCGTCGTCTTGGTGGAAATTACTTATGACGAGCCAAAAGGGACGAAGAATTATTTGTAGTTGGTTGCATCGTCTTGGTGGAAATTACTTATGACGAACCAAAAGGGACAAAGAATTATTGCCGATAAGATATCCCTGTCTGTATCATGGTTAACTGACGAGGGATAAATGAGTCAACTTCTTGGATTGAAATTTTTAACCTGACTGAATTCGAACGATTAGTTTGTCCATGACGTCAGAGAAAAATGCAGGAAAAAACAGTAATTTAAATCTGTTAGACTGGTGACATCAGCAGGAGCTGGTCATCGACATAACTTACTCTAGTTAAAACAAAAAGATGGCTTACTGCTATATTTAGCTTAACGAGAGAGGAAGGGGTGTAATCAGTGGACGCGCGCGCACACACGCACAAATGTGGAAGGAAGGAAAAACTCATGCACGCGCAAAATGTAGATGAAATTACTGTATTATTCCATAGTATAGCCAACTATGTTACCGGTCAGTATACTGTGTAGGCCTTCTGCATATTCTCCATATTCAATTTGCAAAGAAGCAATTGAAACATCTTGCAATTTTTTTTAATGTTGCCTGGATTTTTGTCCTCTTCTTAATTTCATCTTTTTTTCCCTTCTCTTTTATTCTCCTTGAAATTTCCTGAAGAAACTTTTGGTGCTGAATCTCTTTTGGGAAGTCCTTTCTCTGGAGTAAGTCTGTGCTAACTTCAAATAATCAGCAAGTTGCTTAGCATCCAGATCCTCAATGAATTCTCTGACTTTATTTCGCTTGGCCTTGATGATATCACTTATACTGGAGACATAAGCATTAGGAGCAAGTTCCTTCTTTTTTCACATAATTCACCAATGATGCTTTCCACTAGCATGGTGTGCTGCCTCACTGATGTTAGCACTGACTCTGAAGAAGCTTCAACGGTAGAAAAAGATTTTTCATATTGCCTGCTTAACACTTCCACAATCCCTTTTAAGCAGGCAGTTATCATGTCTTCAAATACTATTATTTTGTTTGGTGGAATCGGCAGAGAATCCCTATCACTTTTTGTCAGTTCATTGCTAAAAAAAAGTCTGTCACAGAGGACAAAATCTTCGTCAGGGCTTTGGTTAGTACCATAATTTTTTCTATTACCCCTTTGACAATGTTCATGTTGTCAGTGGGATTTTTTTGTTTTGCCAAGTCTGTATAGAAAGTACTCATCCAAGGCCCTGATAGCAGCTTTCCAATTATTTCCAGCACTTGAAACTCTACAAGAGCCACTTCTTCCTTGATTATACGCTTCAACCTTGCAAAAGTCTCATTCTTTGAATCGAGTTGGAAGATAAATTTTTGTAAATCTGCAAAGATTGCAAAATAATATGCACCTAGCATAAAAGTTATGTGCAGCTGATTTCCTCGGATTCTAGGGAATAAGGACAATGGAAGTCCTTTATTTTCAATAGTCCTTCACTGTGTTGACCAGCCCTAATTTATTGCTATATCTGAGGGAATTCATTGCCACAATAATTTTCCATGCTAGGCACTCTGTAGAATTTGAAGTCTTGCTATGCAGCTTCTCAATATTTGCCAAGACTTTTCGAGTTTTTGATGAAATTGATTCCAATGGATGAACATTGCAATTCAGTTCGATTATGTTCATCCCTCACTCCTTTTCAAGCATAAAAACGGTTAAATGGTTAACTGGAATGTGGTCAGTTAAGCAGCATTTTATCTTTGCCCGTATCTGTTGTAAACTGTCATCAACGCTTTGGCCAGTAACCATTGAGCCTACTTCAACCAAGTTGTTGATGCAGTCACAGATATGCTGCTTGTCTGCTGGACAAGTCAAGCAGATTCTTCATCTGGGACACTGGCACCTTTCTTTCGTTGTCACCCTTATTTTTTGTGTCCATGAGTATAATTTTGGTCTCAAGTTTGCTGTCATGGCCAACAAGTTTCCTTGTTGGAATGCTTTGATAATTCACAAGGAAAAATTTCAATAGTCCACAAGCACATTAGACTGGTGGCTAACGTCAACCATCTTCCTTGATTTAAGGGCCCAATTTTCCATGCAGCGTATCTAGGGTTGACTTTCCCCTCTTGAAATCCCTACTGCGTCTTCTAAAAGAAGAATCTGATCACTACTTTGGTTGACTGTTTGATGCTAGAATATTGGCTATCCAGAGGACTGTGTACAAATTTGACCTGGAGCAAATTATGACAGTCCTTCCGACTGTCTCCCCAGTGAGTATTTCATGCAGGACTTTAGCTACTTGTTATGATGTTAATTTGGGGTTAATAAAGACAAATGCCAAATAAAATGTAACAATAAAAAGGGGTTTATTCGGTTGGTAAGTTGGTACAGAAATCGCCTGAGTAGTCTATAACTAACTCAGCCCAAGAACTTCTCCGACTCTGTCTTTTGACATGCCACTATTTTACGTCCTTGTTTGTAGACGAGTTCATCTTCAAGAGGGGTGGTAGGTTCCTACACAACACCTCCCCCTTGAGATTAATTCTGGAGGAATTAATATTTTTTTCTTTTGGGATCTGGAACTTAAACGTTCCACCCTTGTTCTTTTTTTTAACATATACAACAGGGCAGGCCCACTCTGAAAATTCAATGCGTGAAATAACTCCTAAATTTTCAAGCCATTCCAATTCCTTGTCAGTCTGTTCCAAAACACCAAATGGCACATTTCTTTTTTGGGCTTGAAAATAGGTTTTTTACATTTTCCTTCACTTCAAATTTTGCCTTCCCTTTTTGCAACATCCAAGACCTTCTGAAAATACTTGTGGAAATTTTATTTTCAGATCTTTCAAATTTTCTTAACCCGATTTTTACACGGAGAAGAAACATTAATTCTATTGCAAAAAAATTTATAGGGAGTTTCCATAAATTAAAAAGTATAATCAATCTGTTCCAAACAAATTTGAAGCATTTTGTAGCACATACACTTTAGACTTTAGTGTCTTACCAACAAATGAAATATTACAAGAAAATTCACCTTGAAAATGCAATTTTCTTCCAGAAATCCCGCGAGCCACTTTTTCAGTCTTTTTAAGCAAAGGTCTGCCTATTTTAATCCATGTTGCTGTATTAATAATGGAAATATCACTTCCAGTATCTAACTGTAGTTTAACATTTTTTCCATTAATTTTTTACTTGTAATGAATTTTCTTTTCTGCCCCTCCTCAGTCTCCTGAAGTGACAACACAATATTCACAATATCTTTTTTCGACTTAATTTTTTTTTTTGCTTTTTTACAATGAGTACTTATATGGCCTTTATTGCCACAAGAATAGCAATTTTTGTCGCGAAAAAACATTCACTTTTAAAATGACCACCACCGCATCCAAAGCACGTTGGTTTTTTAATGTTTTTATTAACTATTCCCTTTTTTGGTCGAATAGCATGGACACGAGATACGTCTTTTTCTTCAATTTGCGTATTGTCATGTTTTAAATTTTCAATTCTTTGACACTCTTCCGTAACCTTCTGCAAAGTAATCTTGGAATTTTGTTCGAGTTTTGCCAATATTCAGGACCTTATGTCCTTATCTTTGCTAAAGTCAAGCCTTGAATGAATATCAAACATTTAAATCGATCAATTGAAAGATCATGTTACATAAAACGTTCACACATTCTGTTAACATTTCCAGCATACGTAACAACATCCTCATCGTCACGCTTTACCATATTCAAACACGAGAAACGAGTATGAAACAAACTAATTAAACGCTAAAAAATACTAGATAAAGTATCAACAGTTTCTTGAAAAGAAATGTCACTAGTTTTTTTCTTGGAAGGACAAAATTCGTATACTTATTATTTTCATCTGTACCCAACTTTTGTAAAAGTAAACTCACTTTTTGTTCATCAGTCCAACCTTCACATTTTTTTCAAATATTGTTTCAAATCTTCTGAAATACGCAGGAAATGTTATACCCTCCTCTGGGTTAAATTTGAATGCAGTAATAGAATTAGCAATACCTTCGGCCGTGAATGACGAATTTACTGGATTCTTTAGTAAAATTGCTTCAAATAAAGCCTTTGTGTCATTTCGCTGCTGAACTTGTAAATCCAATAGTTGTTCCCGAAATAATTTTTGTTGCTCTTGTTGCAATCTTTGTTGCTCTTGATGCTGAATTTGATTTTGCACTAGAGTTTTCGTTAATGCAATCAAATCTTCCATTATGCATAATAGATTACACAAAACACTTTTTGAAAACAGTCAAAAAAGGGAAAAACACGTATATATCCAACAATAAGCACAAGTCTTACTTCTTTTTGGCACATTGAAATCCTATTTCTTCTTGAAGAACAAAGTTCGACGTATTGTTTTTTTTTTTCTTTCAGTGCAAAAAAAAAAAAATTATATAGTCCACCTAGAGTTGAAAAATTCTTCACTCAGCGTGATGAATGAATCTCTAAATCGCCACTGTTATGATGTTAATTTGGGGTTAATAAAGACAAATGCCAAATAACATGTAATAATAAAATGGGGTTTATTCGGTTTGGTAAGTTGGTACAGAAATCGCCTGAGTAGTCTATAACTAACTCAGCCCAAGAACTTCTCTGACTCTGTCTTTTGACATGCCATTATTTTACGTCCTTGTTTGTAGACGAGTTCATCTTCAAGAGGGGTGGTAGGTTCCTACACAACACTACTCAAGGTTGACAATACTCCTCCAGCAAAATAATCAGTGATGCTTCTTTCAATCTATTCAACGACTTCCGTATGGAAGCTCACCTCCTCCTCCTTTAAGCCTGGACTGCCCTATCTTGGCTCTTCTTAACAATTTGATCTTCTACGATTTGCTGGTGCGTTTTTCTTCAGGGCTGTCCATTTTCTGCTGTAAACCATTGCCATCTGGAGGTATTTTTTGAATTGCTCAGCATTCAGATCATCGATGAATTTTCTTACTTGATTCCGCTTGGCCTTGATGACATCGCTTATGCTGGGAAACATAAGCATTAGGCGCAAGCTTCTTTCTTTCATAAAATTCACCGATGATGCTTTCTGCTAGCATGATGTGTTCCCTCACAGATGCCAACAGCGATGGAGATGAAGCCACTACAGTGGTGAAAGATTTTTCATACTGCCTGTTTAACACCTCCACAATCCCTTTTCAAAAAGGCAGTCATAATTTGTTGAAAAAAGAAGTTTATATGTGGGAGAGATCAATAGGGAGTTTTTTTGGGGTTTTTTTTTTTTTTACAGTTTTTGGTATTGGATTTCCAAAGAAGTCCTCCACACAGCTGAAAATAGATATTGGGTCCACGCTGAGTACCTTCACCTTGTTAATGACCCCTTTGACAATGTTCATTGAGTCGATGGGGTCATTTTGAGTTTCAGGAGATGTATAGAAGGTACTCATCCAAGGCCCTGAAAACAGCATCCCTATGATTCCTAGCACTTGCAACCCGGAAATTGTTTCATTTGTTGACGGAAGCCCTGAGACAAATTGTTATAGGGAAGTAAGTTACACCCAGATGGAAAATTATATGTAAACGATTCCCTTGAAATCTAGTGATTTGGGACAATGAAAGCCGTTGTTGTTTAATGAAGGTTTTTATATCATTGTCCCTAATTTATCACTAAATCTGAGAGAATTCATTCCCACAATAATTTGCCATGCTAGGCACTCACTCACAACAGATGATGTACAGGCCTCACAATCCCTGAGGGCTTCCCTTGTTCTCCTGGTAATAGATTCTCTGGTGGGTGCAAATTACAGTACAGCTCCAAAAGGTTTAACCTACCATTCCTTCTCCAGTAGTGAAACTGTTGAATGATTGACGGGAGCTCTGTCAGGCAGCATTTAATTTTTGAAATTATTTTTTTCAAACTAGCATAGACACTTTTGCCAGTAGACAGTGAGCCCAATTTGGCTAATCTGTTGGTGTCCGTAATATGCTGCTTGTAGTCCATGGCAGACACCCCAGGAAGACATTCCAAAGACACAAGATGAGAGGATGTTGGGGTGGTCAATACTGCACAGTTCACGTGCAGTTTTCTGGGCTTTCCACTGCACAGAACATCTTCATATCTGAGAGGAAGCCAAGCTCCCCCACCATTCTATAAACTGTAGTCAAGCTTTTTGGTAGAATCTCGGAAGTAGTGTTAGATATTGTTTTCAACCTACTCTGAAGTAGAGACCTTCTCTCTCCATTTTTGTAGATGCTTTTGTCTCTCTATCTATATATTTGTCTCCAAAACTTCTTTTTTTTATTTTTTGATCCTTATTCTTTTCGGTGCTATATTGCATGGCAACATCCAAGTAGCATTGAAGTGTACTGTCCTCAAGGCCATTTATATAGCTCTGTTCATTATTTGTTTTGATGTTGCTTATGCTGAAGACAAGCATTTCGAGGTACTTTTTATTTTTCACTGTATTCTCCAATCACACTTTCAATCTCCATTAAAAATTTAAATCGTTATTTAATTTTAAAAGAAGACATTTACCTTTTTGTGCTGAAAAGTAAACTTTAAAAAAAGAGACAGCGGGTCGTAACAGCAGTGACATTTGACTGTGCCGATAGATGCTGCTGTCATCATGTATTGACAGCTTACGAATCCTTAATTCATCGTATGGATGGACAAAAGTGATATAATTTAGCTTTTTAATGAACCAACTTAGTTAACCATTTTTCCTTTAAATAACTGGTTAACTGGAGCATGGTCAGTTAAGCAGCATTTTATCCTTGCCCGTATCTGTAAACTGTCATCAACACTTTGGCCAGTAACCATTGAGCCTACTTCAGCCAAGTTGTTGATGCAGTCACAGATATGCTGCTTGTAGTCAACTGCAGTCCCTCCCGGAAGTCTGTCCAATGAGACAAGATGAGAAATTGACAGGGTTGTTAAAACATAGGTGACGTGACTTCCTTCCTATGTTGTCGGGTCAAAAACTAAGTTGCAGTTTTCTACATTCATAACAGATGAAAAAGTCTTAACATCTGAAAAAAATAACAGTTCTCCTACCATTCTGTACACGAATGTCGATGAAAATTTTATATATGAAGGTGGCAGAGAAAGTTTTTTTTTTTTTTTTTTTTTTTTAGAGACTGTAACAGTTCACTAACATGAGATGCAAGAACAGCATTCAAGAGGCAGTCATAATGAGCTTCTCTTGAAGTGAATTTATTACTTCAATGCACTAACTTCCACAGTCTTCCAATAGTTTCTGCTTAATGGAATGCTCATAGTATTCTCTATTTCTAAGTAAAATAAATTCATTTATAGTTTTATTTTTTTAAATTTTTTATTGAAGTTTTGTCGTCTTCCTTGTTGCTGGAGTCTGTGATGATGACCAAATTATCAGTTGGCAAGTATGGTTCCGTTTCCGGCGAATTTGGTGGTAGTGTTATTATGTCAGGTTCGTACTCCATGGGTTGAAATACCCAGCAGTCAGTAACCGCTCATTGGTGCATCACACAGTACTGTGCGTCTTGGTTTGGATCCATCACACAGCCTGGATTGGTCTGTATAACTTCCTTATCTTCCAAAAGTTTATTCAAGTTCTTTTTAGCTTTTTGCGTGGCTTCTTTTCTGGACTGTAGTTGTCAGACGCTAAGTATAGAAATTTTGTTGAAGTCTGCCATTGATTATGTTCATTTATATATTCTGTATCTATCTTATAATCAATATAATTGACTATGTGATCCCTCCATCTGGTTAACCACATAGTCGGGTTGAGCTCTATAGCACCCCATTCTATCAGCTGTCGTATCGGTCTTTTGGTTTGATAATAGTACAATCGATTCTGTATTGCTTCAGCTTCTCCCATGACGTGTCACCACGGATTGTCGTTGCTCGTTAAAAGGGACGGGTTTCATTTTAGTAGACATTCATTTTGATGTTTAATATTTCTGAATGTCTCTGTCCCTCCAAGATGTACTTTCCTTCCTCAACGTTTTGAGGTGTAAACCACATCTTGTCGGTGTATATCAATGTCTTGTCGATGCAAGAACCGAATGTAAATTTGTCACTCGCTTGACATCGCATTCTTCCACAGTTCATTAGGCTGTTCCTGATGGAACATAAAATGTAGGATTTACCTGAGTTCGATATACCAGTGATGTGCTGGCCATTGATCTTGTGGCATACTTCAAAAGTTCTCTTTCCAAATTCCTCTGGGTGAGATTCCGTAGAATGTGCACCATTCCTTGTATATGTTCAGAGACATCTGAACGTCCCAGTAACAATTTCGTTCAATGGTGAAATGCTCAGATTTCTGTCGGATCTGTTCTCAGATCGGTGTAAACCTTAGTTTCTATGTTGATGTCAGACACAGCAGCGGAGATGTTATTTAAGTTTGGAGTATTTCTGAAGATATTCTCTCTCAAAGTAGGCACACAACCTGTATGGGTTGTATACCTTAGGACAAGTTACTGTGTACGAGTGCTCTAGACGCTTGTTCAAAAAATTTTCCCATATAATAAAGCTGTGTTCACTTGTGGGATGTCCGTTATACCAAGTGATCATGTGAAAGTGGTCGATGTCTGAACAATTCTTCAGCTTCAACTCACTTGCTGTGTGGTATATGACGATGTGTGCTCTGTTAGGTAGGTGCAAAAATAATGTCGTTTTTTGACGTTCAACTTCAAAAGATCATAACTCCTTTCATAATAAACTTTATTAATCGAAATAAGAACCATTAGAATCAACACATTTTTGCCAACAGGAAACAAGTTTATTTATCCCATTAGCATAGAAATCCGGAGTTCTGGAAGCGATGAAGTCATTGAAGGCCGATTCAGCATCATCTCGGCTTTTTGAAGCATTTTTCACGCAGGAAGTTGTCGAGATGCTTGAAAAAGTGATAATTGGTGGGCGAGAGGTCTGGTGAATATGGTGGACGAGGCAGAGTCTCGTAGCCCAATTCGTTCAGCTTCTGCATGGTCAGTTGAGCAACATGCGGGCGAGCGTTGTCATGGAGGAGAATTGGTCCCTTCATATTGACCAATCTCGACCACATGCGTTGGAGCTTCTGGTGCGTTTCGTCAATTTGTCGGCAGTACTTCTCCACCGTCATCATTTCGCCCGGATTCAAGAAGCTGTGATGGATGAGACCAGCCGCAGACCACCAAACAGTCACCATAATAGGTGTTTTGCTTTGATAGCTCCCCTTGCAACTGATCCAAGAATTCCTGTTCCTTCAGTATCCTTGTAGAATTGTTCATCCGCCTCTGCAGTACTTACCTCTTTTTTTGTTGTATAAGAAATTGTGTTTTTTCCCTGCAGCATCGAACTTATTTAATGGCGGTAGATAGTTTAATTTTTCTAAATCAGTTCCAGGGCCTAGGTATCTGTGACCAGGTACTGTAAATGATTATGGGAAGACTTTTGCTGTTTTATGTCTGTCTCGGGGTTGTACAGGTGGCCTAATGAATGTCGTTATTCAACATTGTAGTCTAAATATACTAGTGATGCAATATTGATGACGTCATTTCTGGTTAGAAAATACTTATTTATTTTAACACAGTCGCAGGTGTATAATTATAGTATGCACATTATACTTCTTGGACGGGCAGACAGGCAAGGCATGCTATCTTTACCGCCCAACGCCTGTGACGTCTCAGTAAAATTAAATTTAATTCATGAAGTAAACGTCACAGGCGTCGTCGGGCGGTAAGGATAGTATGGCCAACTATATCAGCACTTAACATTTTGTAAATGTCATCTACAAAATCTTTGGAAAAGTCATGGCAGAATTGGTGTGCTGTATATCCTTTTTATCTGTAAATGACACCCCCCTCCTTTTTTATGCTCTCTGCTTTTCTTGACTTCTTTTAATGATCTCTGCATCTAAAATTTCCTTTTTCATACATAGCTCTTAACTTATTTTTCCAAGTAGTGTTGTATCGATCTATGTGTTTTCTCAGATTGTTAGCCACATGATCGGGTTTAGTTTGATGGCTCCCCATTCTTTGAGTTGTGGCATGGGTTGATATGTATTGAATATGAACACTCGATTGTTCATCACTTCTTTTCTCCCCTGAACGTGTCTCCACGGATCATCGTTGGAAGTAGACAAAGAGGGCGTCCCTCGCAGCAACCGCTCATTCTGATGTTTCACGCTGACGTATGTCTCAGTCCCTTCAATATACAATTTCCCTCCTCAACGTTTTGTGGCGTAAACCACAATTCGTCAGTGTAGATAAGTGTTTTGTCGACACAGCTCCCATATGTGAAGTTGTCGGAAGCTTGACAACGCATCCTACCGCAATTCATGAACCCATTATGTATAGATCTCAGAACGTAGCTTTTTCCACTATTGGAAACTCCAGTGATGTGTAAGCTGTTTATCTTCGCTCGAATTTTATGACACACTTCAATGTTTTTCTACCAAATCCTTGATGTCGATGTTATGATGTTTACTCCAACTCTAATAGATATTTAGTGATGTTTGCATGTCCCAATATCTATTTCAGTCCATGTCAAAGAAGTCCTTTTTCTGACGTATTTGCTCCCATACTGGTGTAACCTTAGTTTCGACATTCATGTCAGTAGCTGCTGCCTGTATGATAAGTTGCGGTGTGTTACGGAAGATATGTTCCCAGTCTTCTTTAATTTTTGTATTTGCTGTATTCTGACAATATATCATTATATCCACAATGTCTGTTGAATTGCATTTTTTCCTCATTTTTATGATGAAGTCGTATTTTTTTCCACGAATTTTTTTTTTTTTTTTTTTAGAAGCATTGTAAGGGTTATCTGTATCTTCTTCCTTTTCTAATCACCGATGGCCTGTTTGGCCTATTCCTGAACCACGGGGTCCGGGATGGAAGGAAGGATGCCATTAATGTAATCGGTTATTCCCTGCTCGGTTTCTGTCTCGATGTGTTCGTACGGCTGGGGCTCAGCCATGACCTGCTCCTCATCTGTTGGGACCGGTCCGATCCTCTGGGCGATGAGACGCCACCTTTTAGACTGTACGGCCAAGAAGGAGAGGCGCCTGTTAGAGGACTTTAATCTCTTCAGCTGACCATTTGCGACCGGCCTTCCTCCGGAGCTTTCGAAGTCTCCACTAGTTGGGTAGTTGCTCCTGGGGCTGTCGGGAACAGCTCGTGCCCAGCCACCATCCGGGCCGGGACATTGGGCTTCACTTTCAAGAGATTTCAGGATGGCTTTATAGTCGTCCTTCTTCCGCCTGCAGCTGATCTGATCCTTACGGCGTGCTAGGTAAGGTGCTATGTACGAATTCACATTTCGCACGCCTTTGGGCAACGCCTCGCGCTCTATCACAGCCATACACTCCAACTCACCTCGGGACCACCAAGCGTAGGTGCGGGCATTCGAGCGACGTGTGGCGTCGCGGCTTTTCTTTATATTGTTCCATTCGGCAGGATGTTTTTTTCCATAGATGGGCGGCGAGGCTGGCTGCTCGCGTAAAAGTGCACGGGCAAACAGGGCAGCTCCCACGGGGGTTGTGCAAGTCTTCCGGATCAGCAAGGAAGTTTGTTGAAGTTTTGGTATCCCACGTCTCGTGGGTGGATGTTGAGACTAATTTTATGTTTTCTGTACCAGGTGTATACAATCCCAGGGGGATGGCAACCCCACAGGGATCGGTGCATTGAGTAAGCACGGCCACCCCACATTTATTGTCTGCAGACAACATCTGGACTCTTAGCCAGCCCAGCGGCTGATACCAGCTGGACCCTATGGGAGGAGGACCAGCATTAAGCTCCCCATTAGGAGTCATAGTTACTCCCGCCCATATTTTTTTTTTTTTTCCTTTAATTAAAATTGTGGTCTCTTTCGAGGACGTTTGCTTCCTAGATATTTTTTGGCATAAACCACATTTTGTCTGTGTAAATTGATGTTTTGTCTACACAAGACCCAAACGTGAAATTCTCTGAAGCTGTACAATGCATCCTTCCACTGTTCATCAATCCATTGTTTATCAACCTTAGATTTACCACTGTTTGATACTCGCGTGATTTGCAAAAACATTTATTTTTGGTCTAATTTTGTGGCAAACCTTGAAGCTTTCCTTACTAAATTTATTTAGGTAGTGTATATGTATGTATGTATGTATGTGTGTGTGTGTATATATATATATATATATATATATATATATATATATATATATATATATATATATATATATATATAAGGAAAAAAAATAATATGGATTGTTTCTCAAAGGCATTATGAAAATAACTTAAGAAATAAGAGATGATAACTCTCACAAACAAACAGACCAACCGGTTTCGTTCCCAAGCTCATCAGGGTCAACTGGGAACTATTTTTCAAAATTGCAAAATAAATAAGTCACACAAACAACCTACATACAATTAAAACGTAAAATGAAAGATTAATGGTATGGAGGGGGGGGACCTTTCTTTTCTTCCTCTTTCTTTAACTTATACACATATATATATATATATATATATATTCCTTCCTGTTTTTTTTTTTTAAGCTGTGCAAATATACACAATAAACGAGAGAAGGAAAAAAAAAAAAAAAATATATGTATATATAACGGAGTGTGAGGGGAAAATTTGAAGCACACTAGAGAATAATGACGTGAAGGCCAAGGAGACAATCTCTTTGCTTACACAAAGATGGCTCCCTGGACCAAATATATAGAGACTCAAGTGCCTTCAAATGGAAAAGAGAGTGCGAACTAGATAGAACAGTGAACCAGTTCGTACTGAAGTTCTTCGCACAATACCTGCAATTTATTAGGTGCTCCGTAATCGCTGAACCGGAAGTGTTAACCAACTGACTCCTAGGAGCTTCCGGATTGAGAACTCGTAATGGGACATGCTGCCTGATCCTACAATCTAGACGCTGGGATGTCCTTCCTATGTAGTTGCTACCGCAACCACATTTAAAAAAATAAATCACGGAAGAAACATGATGGGGGGGAAGAGGATCCTTGCGCATAGAGGGAAAGGCAGAACGGGTCGCAAAATGAATAATTAATTGAGCTGAGAAAAAACAGTCATGGACGGCTGACAAGATACGCTTAGCCAAAAGCTCACCTCGAGAACCAATGAATGGAAGCCGTAGATAAACAGGGCATTTCTGAACACTGTATTGTTTTTCCTTTCGAAAGTTATTAATTTTATCACGCATAACCGCATGAAGAATATCATTAGGATATCCATTGCGTAATAGAATGTAGCGGATAAAATTAAATTCTTCATCCAAAAATTCGTCGCTGCAAATCATCAAGGCCCTATGAGTTAGGGTCTTGATCAGATTGATTTTGCGTTTAATGGGACAGAATGAGTCCCAACGCGTATACAGACCTGAAAACGTTGGTTTCCGAAACACTGCTGTAACAAATTGAGAAGGGGTCCGATGCACAAGTACATCAAGAAAAGAGAGACACGAGTTGGACTCCTTTTCAATGGTGAATTTTAGGGACGGATGAAGTTGATTCATAACTGTAAGAAAAGAGTCAGCTTCCACTTCATTATTAAAAAGACAAAATCTATCGTCCACATATCGCTGATACATAGACGGTGCATTGTCGTGAGTGAGGAGGGACGACTCATAAAAAGCCGATAAAAATGTTGGCCATAGCGGGACCCAAAGGAGAGCCCATAGCTACCCCATCTATCTGTCTGTACATGATATTGTTGAAGCTAAACTCCACAGACATAGTAGCAAATTTCATAAGCTCAACAAAAACCATTTCAGGGATATCCGGAGGTGACAAACTACTTCGATATAACATGTTGCAACAGATATCAATCGTTTCCAACACGGGAACACAGGTAAACAGAGAGCATACGTCAAACGAACACATAAATTTATTTTTTGAAGGAGTATCACGAATAATCTGAGCAAACGAAAAGGAATCTTTAATCGTATACGCACTGAAGTGTTCAACAACAGGTTGAAGAAGGTTTGAAAGAAAACTTGCAACCTTATGTTGAGACGAGCCAGTCATGGACAGGATGGGTCGGAGGGGTACATTTTCCTTATGAATTTTGGGAAGGCCATATAGACGAGGACGAATAGATCCAACAGGTCTAATATCATCCATGATTTCACGAGGTAATAACCCACGTTTGGCCCAAGATAAAAGTTTCTTTTGAAACTTAATTTCTAAAGGAACAGTACGATCATGTGTCTCCACTGGACCAAGAGGAAGAAATTTAGTAGTGTCGCTAATAATGTTTTGCATTTTAGAGACATACTCAGAGTGATCCAGTAGAACAATACCAGCCCCCTTATCTGGACGAGTAATTACCAAGTTATTATTTGCCTGTAAATTCCTGACTACAGAACGATGCTGCTGACTCCACTTAGACTCAGAAAGGGCTACGGAGTTAGCGCATAAGTATGCGCAGAGCTGTTGAGAGTAGCCTTCAAATTAGAAAGCAAGTCAGCAGAACGAGGCACCAATCTACACAACTGCGCAGATAGCACTTCAAATTCGGAAAAATTTTTTCCTTATCAGGAATCTTAAATGGTATACAATGATCTAAGCCATGCGAAAGTATACTAGATTCTAGCTCAGTAAGCTCAAATGTTAGACAGGTTGGTGATAACTCCAGAAATTGGTTCAGTAATATGCCCAAAGCGTTTACTGATTAAATGCTGCAACTTAGATTGTTTGTCACTCAATAATTTTCTTGAGGATTTGGATTGAATAAAGCCCACATAACGATAGAACCTAATCCTATCAAAAAATGAAAGGTCGGTTACACATTCTCTATAAAGTACAGCAAGATTACGAGTAAGTAGATGTATTCTATTTGTATAGAATTGAATAGAGTCCCTCATAAAAATCTCCTCAATTTTTAAGCCTGGATTCAGTTTAGCACTCCTAATTCTAAACAAAAAAGAGGAGGGACAAACATGATTATCTATACAGGCCTGAAGAAATTTACAATTACTTATCAAAATTCTCAATCTTGCCTTGATAAGAAGAATTTTATCAAGTTTTTTGATAACGTCTCCATGATACCCCGCTTGAAATATTTAAATAAATTATTGGAGGTGCAAAACCGTAATATTGCAAGGAAAAAATAATATGGATTGTTTCTCAAAGGCATTATGAAAATAACTTAAGAAATAAGAGATGATAACTCTCACAAACAAACAGACCAACCGGTTTTAGTTCCCAAGCTCATCAGGGTCAACTGGGAACTATTTTTCAAAATTGCAAAATAACCAACCACAATCTAGACGCTGGGATGTCCTTCCTATGTAGCTGCTACCGCAACCACAATCTAGACGCTGGGATGTCCTTCCTATGTAGCTGCTACATAATTACAATCTAGGCTAGGCTGGGATGTCCTTCCTATGTAGCTGCTACCGCAACCATATAAATGTGGTTGCGGTAGCAGCTTCACAGGGAAGGACATCCCAAGCGTCTAGATTGTAGGATCAAACAGCATGTCCCATTACGAGTTCTCAATCCGGAAGCTCCTAGGAGTCAGTTGGTTAACACTTCCGGTTCAGCGATTACGGAGCGCCTAATAAATTGCAGGGATTGTGCGAAGAACTTCAGTACGAATTGGTTCACTGTTCTATCTAGTTCGCACTCACTTTTCCATTTGAAGGCACTTGAGTCTCTATATATTCGGTCCAGGGAGCCATCTTTGTGTAAGCAAAGAGATTGTCTCCTTGGCCTTCACGTCATTATTCTCTAGTGTGCTTCAAATTTTCCCCTCACACTCCGTTATATATACATATATAGGTTTTTTTTTTTTTTTTTTTTCCCCCCTTCTCTCGTTTATTGTGTATATTTGCACAGCTTAAAAAAAGAAAACAGGAAGGAATATATATATATATGTGTATAAGTTAAAGAAAGAGGAAGAAAAGAAAAATTATTATTATTTTTTTTTTTTTTTCCCCCCTCCATACCATTAATCTTTCATTTTTACGTTTTAATTGTATGTAGGTTGTTTGTGTGACTTATTTATTTTGCAATTTTGAAAAATAGTTCCCAGTTGACCCTGATGAGCTTGGGAACGAAACCGGTTGGTCTGTTTGTTTGTGAGAGTTATCATCTCTTATTTCTTAAGTTATTTTCATAATGCCTTTGAGAAACAATCCATATTATTTTTCCTTGCAATATTACGGTTTTGCACCTCCAATAATTTATTTAAATATATATATATATATATATATATATATATATATATATATATAATACAGACCAGCTTAGCTGTGATGAATTAAAGCTTGTGCACAGATGCGTGTATACCAGCTTAGTCTGAAATATTTGTCCAAACCTGTAGTGTGCTTGAGTTTGATGCACGCTCTAGCGACATATCTCAGCAGTCCAGTACCTTCTGTGTTTTCATAGAATTTCTTGTCAGCATGTTCAGTAGATATGTATTTGTTTGCATAATGTAAGTCATGTATTTTAGCACCCTTTCGAGGTACATGAAATATTGAGGATCTGAAAAACTCATTACAAATCCTTCATATTGATTGTCTAAGTATGCTGTATTAATTTGCTGACTATATCACCAGTTAATATTTTTTTGAGTACTTTCAACAATTATCATGTTCGTAGTTTGGAAATTCTTTCTTGATAGGTGAAATTGTGTAGTTTAGTAATTTCTTCAGTTTCCAAAAAAGGGGGAGGATGACGTGTAACCAATTTCCTCGGTATCTAGTAAAGTATATCTTTGGAAGATTTTCTGCTTTCAAGAATTGTATCATAGATTGGACATTGCCGAATTTGTCATTATATCTCGGTGAGTTTGTTCTAATGATAACCCTCCAAGCTTCACACTCACTAGCATCCTTGCCTGTGTACCTAACTGCACGTAATTGCATCTCCTTTCTTACTTTATGTGATACAGTTTCTGAAGGGTTCAAATTGCAGTTTAGTTCTATCAGATTAGTATTCCATTGATTTACCAACAGGAATATTAAG
Organism: Acanthosepion pharaonis; assembly: GCA_903632075.3. NCBI lineage: Eukaryota > Metazoa > Mollusca > Cephalopoda > Sepiida > Sepiidae > Acanthosepion > Acanthosepion pharaonis. The sequence goes on along the minus strand of CAHIKZ030002747.1, from coordinate 128,105 downwards.
TGGTTAACTGCAGCCCAGTTGGTCAAACAACACTTGTTGTACCGGTTGATACTGCATATACTTGACTCTAGTTTCTGTTACAGTCACATATATGCTTAGTATAATCCTTAGCGGTACTGCCGGGAAGTTGTTCCAGTGAAACCAGATGTGCAGAAGATGACATTGTAATTATTACACAGTTGATGTGCATCCCATCTTGTGTTTTCAAATCAAACATTATAGTACAGCTATCAGCGTTAAGTATATCAGATGCTGTTTGAAGATCAAAGAAAAGAAAATGTTCTGTCAATTGTTGCTCTTGAACTTTATATAAAAATCATCAATGTTGACTTCAATCTTTTAAAGTTGAATTCAAAACTTCACCAATCTTATCAACAAGCATTCATAATGAAGCTTCCTGGATAAAATTATTCAACTTCTTGGATTTTTTTTTTGATTTTTTTTCCACATTCAGAGACCTTGTCTTTTTAAAAATTTGATCCATTTTTTTTTTTTTTTCAATTTGTTATTTATGTGTGGATTTTTAAAAAAAAAACTTTTTTTGGTGGTTGGGGGAGGAGATAATGGCTTATTATCCACAAGTTGATATTGAAACCACTCTGCTGGAAATGGCTTCTAATCGGTGTACATTGCAATTTAATTCAATTAGGTGTGTGCCTCACTTTTTCTCCAGTAGAAAAAAGTAGTCAATTGGTTGGCTGTTGTTTGACAGACCGGGCTCTGTCAAACAAGATTTTATTTTTGAGATAATTGATTTCTGCCAGCTGTCAACATTCAACCCAGATGATAGTGAATGTACCTCAACCAAGGTTTTAATGGCAGTGTTGATGTGGCTTCTGTAATCTTCTGCAGTCCCACCAGGAAGACATTCTATCGACACAAGATGAGAGGATGATGGTGTTGGGAACATCACACAGTTGACGCGTATCTCATCTTGTGTCACTGAATCAAAAAGCAGGCTGCAACTTTCTCATCTTAAAATGTTTTCGGTTTTAAAGTCCCAAGTTCGGTCATTTGGTAAACTGTAGTTTCCGAGTTTATGCAAAACTTATGGGTGGTGGGTATTTTCTTCTGCTGCCTCTTCAATCATCATCGCCGGGCTGATCAAAATGCAAGTCCTGCATGAGATAGTCAGCGCCAATCTCACATTTGTTCAGTTGACAATAGTCAGCTTCATCATTGAGATATGAAATCGTATAAAAAGGATTTGCATAACTAATGATGTAGCCAACATATTCACGGTTTACACCATCAACTGTCCAAATGTGTTTGATTGTCCTACCGACTGTCTTCCCAGTGAGTATTTCATGCAGGACTTCAGCTACTCCAGGTTGACGATACTCCTCCAGCAAAGTCATCATTGATGCATCTTTCAGTCTATTCAATGATTTCTGTATGGAAGCTCTCCTCCTCCTCCTTTCAGCCTGGACTGCCCTATCTTGGCTCTTCTTAACAAGTTTATTTTCCACGATTTGCTGCTGCGTTTTCTTCAGTGCTGTATATTTTCTGCTGTGAACCATTGCCATCTGGAGGTATTTCTTGAATTGCTCAGCATCCAGATCATTGATGAATTTTCTCACTTGATTCTGCTTGGCCTTGATGGCATCGCTTATGCTGGGAAACATAAGCATTAGGCACAAGACGTATAGAAGTTACTCATCCAAGGCCCTGAAAACAGCTTCCCTATGATTCCCAGCACTTGCAACTCGGTGATAGCGGCTTCTTCTGTAAACAGTCTCTGCAACCTGGAAACGGTTTCCTTTGTTGATGGAAGCCCTGAGACAAATTGTTTGCACTGTGTGAAAATAGGGAAGTAAGTTGCACCCAGATGAAAAATTATATGTAAACGATTCCGTTGAAATCTAGTGATTTGGGACAATGAAAGCCCTTGTTGTTTAATGAATGTTTTCATATCATTTATAGTCCCTAATTTATCACTAAATCTGAGAGAATTCAATCCTACAATAATTCGCCATGCTAGGCACTCACCCACAACAGATGTACAGGCCTCACAATCCCTCAGGGCTTTCCTTGTTCTCCTGGTAATAGATTCTCTGGTGGGTGCAAATTGCAGTAGAGTTCCAAAAGTTTAACCTGCCACTCCTTTTCCAGTAGTGAAACAGTTGAATGGTTGACGGGAGCTCTGTCTGTGAGGCAGCTTTTAATTTTGGAAATTATTTTGTTGAAACTGGCATCAACACTATCGCCAGTAGATAGTGAGCCCACTTTGGCTAATCTGTTGATGCTGTCCATAATGTGCTGCTTGTAATCCATGGCAGACCCACCAGGAAGACGTTCCAATGACACAAGATGAGAGGATGTTGGGGTGGTCAGAACTACACAGTTCATATGCTGTCCATCTTGTGTCATTGAATCGAAAACTAAAGTGCAGTTTTCTGCACTTTCCACTGCATGAAATGTCTTCATATCTGAGAGGAAGCCAAGCTCCCCCACCATTGTATAAACTGTTGTCGTGCTCTTTGTTACAATCTCATCTTCCAGTGACAGTCTTTAAAATACTGTTCACAGTTGGCGAAATACAGGACGCCGAGAACTCCAGGTAAAATGCAGTCTTAATAAATTTTTCTACTTAAGTGTTTGGATTGTTCTGGTTTTTTTTGTTTTTTTTTTGTCATCCACTCTCCGCATCTGATCTTGTCTATCAGGAAACTGCATTTAGCAATTCTGTACGATGCATTCAACATCGTTTGTTCCCATTTCAGTAATGTAACCTACATATACAAGAAGTACGGAACAATGTAGTCTTCCAATTATGGTTCTGCCCATGCGAAATTCCCTGTATTTTGCAGCCTTCCTCTCCACTTTTGTAATGTGTGAATGTATCCATTACTTTATTCATGTCCGTAGTATTCACTATGTTTTTGAAACTACATTGAAAAATATAGGTTCTTGCATGGTTACCCGAACCCATAGGGAGGTAGCCTACCATATTTCTTCCCTGCCACCCGTCAGAATTCTGATTAGACGCATCCGAAGAGTCCGCCATGATTTGATCAGTATCAGTAAGGCTATACCCGTCAACGCCAGTGTCGGTGGTATCCCCCCGAAAAGCGCTATAAAGTCCAAATAGGTGTTTTGCTTTGATAGCTCTCCTTGCAACTGATCCAAGAATTCCTGTTCATTCAGTATCCTTGTAGAATTGTTCATCCGCAGTACTTACCTCTTTTTTTGTTGTATAAGAAATTGTGTTTTTTCGCGGCAACATCTAACTTATTTAATGGCGGTAGATAGTTTAATTTTTCTAAATCAGTTCCGGGGCCTAGGAATCTGTGACCAAGTACTGTAAATTAGGGCAGGTTGATTTGCAACTTTTTTCAGAAAATCAACACAGCACTAGTGTTGATAGTTGGGATTTGATGTGATAAGAACCAATACCAAAAATTAGATTCCTATCTTGAAAAGAAAATTGAGTATTTAATTATAAAAATCATATGGAAAAATGCAGAGAAATCCTTAATTTTCAGTGTTTTACAAGAAACTGACTTTGAAATTTCACTATTTTAGTAATAAATTCAGTTAAAATTGATATATTTATATGAAATACATTGAAAAAAAAAATATATATATATGAATTATAATTTTAATTATGAATCACAACTAGCAAAATATCTCAACTTTTACAGCATTGATTAAACAAAAATTGTTAAAAAGGCTAATTAGCAACTGAGCCTTTTAAATTTCACAAATCAAAAAGATATGTGAAGATGTATTACACAATAAAACTGGATACAAGTTAGAGAACCAAGTATTTTATATTTTTATTGAACACAATAATAAAAACAGTTATAATAGAACTAAATTGTTCTGCATAATTTCCTTTTGAGGAAAATGAAGGCCTAATTTGGTGGCACAATGACTTTGTAATAATGTCTGTCTTGCTTCCTGCCCATATACAACTTGTGAAGCTTCTGTTGTTAATTTCACAGCCCTTTCAACCCCTTGTGAATGGGAAGGTAATTTAGGAAGTTCTAGTTTAGTTCCTGTCATAGATGATTTCTCAAGTTCTTCATTTGTAAAACACTCTGTAAGTGCAGGTTCACAAACTCCAGTTTGAGAAAGATCAATCAAATTTGACCAGTGTGTGGCTGCAAAATTGATAGCAGTAATCTTTTTCAGTCTTTTTTTTGGTGGTTCACTATCTCTGAAAAAAAACAAAAAAAATACAATTATATGAAAACTTAGTAATATTTTTTATATTTTTGTGATGTAATTTGAATAAAAGTGACTATTATCTGGGTAAATTGAGATAACTAATTAAATTTAATGGATAAATATTTACTTACCTAATGGACAAAATCTTTTTAATGGCCTCATCCTTCACATCCAATTCATCTGAGTTTATCATTGATATAATAATATTTTCTGAAAGTAGTGCAAAAGCACTATATTTTAAACTGTTAAAAACAGTATTTTGGATTTCAGTCGACTGTTGTTTTGTCCTCTGAATCATATTAAAGATATACAGTTGTTGGTTAAAAAAATTGTCGGCTTTGATCTCAAACCAACCAACTGCATACACTTGAATGATAAATTTGACCAGAGTGTTTAATTTATCATAGTGTTTGAGGATAGACACCTCTGGTCCATAAACACATTAACCTTGTGGCTAATGTTAGCCATCTTGCTTGATTCAAGGGCCCAATTTTCCAAGCTGCATATCTTGGGTTAACTTCTCCTCGGAAAATGCCAACAGCATACTCAAAAAGTAGCCTCTGGTCTCCACTTAAATTATTTGTTTCTTCTGCCGTCAGATAATTTTTTTTTAAAATTCTACTTGAGGCAAATCTTGATAATTATTGATACAAAGTTTCCCTAAAGGATCAGTAAATGTTGTTGGGCTTCTTGTTGTTCCATCAATTAATGTAAAAATTGCTCTAAATGGCAGTTCATTCTGATGAAGTGAACAGCCAATAGTATGTAATTTTTTGTTAATTTTTTTTTTTTTCAAGAGCTGTAATAAGTCCTGCTTCACAGCCACTGTTTGTACTGGTATTGTCCACCAAAACTGCAGGTGTATAATTATAGTATGCACATTATACTTCTTGGACGGGCAGACAGGCAAGGCATACTATCCTTACCGCCCGACGCCTGTGACGTCTCAGTAAAATTAAATTTAATTCATGAAGTAAACGTCACAGGCGTCGTCGGGCGGTTCGATAGCACGCCAACTATATCAGCACTTAACATTTTGTAAATGTCATCTACAAAAATCTTTGGAAAAATCATGGCAGAATTGGTGTGCTGTATATCTTTTATCTGTAAATGACATCCCCCCCTTTTTTATGCTCTCTCTGCTTTTCTTGACTTCTTTTTTGATCTCTGCCTCTAAAATTTCCTTTTTTCATACATAGCTCTTAACTTATTTTTTCAAGTAGTGTTGAAGTGTACTGTCCTGCAGGCCATTTATGTAGCTCCATACCTTATTTCTCTTAGCTTTGATTATGTTGCTTATACTGGAGACATAAGCATTTTGACATACTTCCTTCCTCTACTTGTATTCCCTATCATACTTTCAACCTCCATGGTATGTTGCTTTACACGTAATAGCACTCATTCTGTTGATGTCTTCACCGTCTCAAATGATTTCTTGTACTGCCACTCTAAAACTTCGACAGTACCTTTCACACAGGCAGTTATCATCTTTTGGAAAAGTTCCTCATTTGGGGGTAACCATCAGTTTTTCTTTGTCGGCCTTTGGCAAAGCATTCCCAAAGAAGTCCTCCGTAGCCAGTTAGACCTTTTTTGATTGCTCCTTTTTTTTTTTTTTTAACTCTCCAATTACATCATTAACTATTTGCATAGTTTTGATTGGATTTTCTACAGATGTTAAATCTGTATAAACTTATACATCCAAGATCAAAGCAACATCTTTGCCATTATTCCCAGCACTTGTAGTTCGACTTCTGCTGCTTCCTTCATTACAAGTATTTTCAATTTCTCAATTTTGTTTTTGGGTTTTTTAACAGACCAAGCACATTTTCTAAAATGGAGAAATACTCAACACCTAATTAAAACTGGTTCCCGCAGAATCTTGGTATTTGAAACCATTCATGCTTGATGAAGTCTTCAATTGTCATCACATGTTTGTATTTGTCTCTGAATGTGAGTGAATTCAATGCTATGATCATTTTCTATGCGATGCACTCAGCAGAACACTTGATGGTTTTCTCTTTACAAGCTTGAAGTTCCTTCTTCACTCTGCTGGAAATGGCTTCTAATGGCTGTACATTGCAATTTAATTCAATTAGGTGTGTGCCCCACTCTTTCTCCAGCAAAAAAAAACAGTCAAGTGGTTGACTGGAGCCCGGTCTGTCAAACAAGATTTTATTTTTGAGATAATTGATTTCTGGCAGCTATCAACATTCAGCCCAGATGATAGTGAATGTACCTCAATCAAGGTTTTAATGGCAGTGTTGATGTGGCTTCTGTAATCTTCTGCAGTCCCACCAGGAAGACATTCTATCGACACAAGATGAGAGGATGATGGTGTTGAGAACATGACACAGTTGACGTGTATCCCATCTTTAGTATTATAAAACTTTTGTGAGAATTTCTTCTCACACAGTTTAACCCTTGGCAGAGACAAGAAAAGACATACAATTAACAAAGCCTACCTTAAAATTCAATACAAATTTTATTGTGTCTTTGTCAAAAAAGATTATGCTCTTTTTTTGCCCCTGTGAATAGGGTGGGGTAGTTACTTCAAAGAAGTGGTAGTAATTTTTTCTTCTCTGTAGGACTCAACTGGTCACTATGCAGATTCGAAGAAGCAGGAACTTGACGGTCGTTACAGGAGCATTACCAATTTGGTTGCTGAAATAACAACTCGGCTATTTGTCGAGAGCATGCAGAAAAAGTTCTTCATGTAAAAAGTACATATTAGATGACAGTCAATAAACCTGTTGGGACTTTTGGTTCATTTAATTAATCAGAAGGATTTTGTTCGGATCGGTTGTGTGTCTAAACCTTGTCCCAAACAAATATATAACAAACATGAGATTTCAAACAAAGTAAAAACGAGACATTTATAGATCGAAACAAATAAAACATTTATATACCATTACATATTTACAAACAAGGTTAATATTTGTATTGTTGCGTGCGTTAATTGTATATGTTGCTGAAATGTTGGATGTCTCTGTGTCGTTATGTTTGTTATTTTGTGTTTGTGTTGAAAAATATATAATAAAAGAGTTTTTTGGTAAAGTTTGCTAAAATGTAGTCTACCTTTGAACGTGTCTGTGTTTGTTTTCGTGATTCGTATTTCTTATTTTTAGTAATGAATAAATCAATGTGCATAAAAAACCGTATTGTTCAAAGTTTCGATAGTTGTTCGTTGAGTGTTTCAGGTGAGTCAGTTGAAGTTCGTCAAAAATGCGCGGTAAAATTCTGTTTTTTTAATGAATGTCGTGGATTAATTAGGCAATCGATCGGCGAGTTCGCTAGACTGATTATTTATTGACTGAGATATTCAGTCACCCACCCACGAGGGTGTCATGCGGCAAATGTACAAATGTGGCACAAGGCCGAAAAAGGGGATTGGGGTAAAGGATGGTCATCACTTGTCTTAGATTAAACTTAGCTAGCCACAATCACTGACCCTATCATACAGAACAATATTCCTTTCACCAAAACAACACATTTATCCATACCTTTCTTACTACAAACACCAAAATGCCTCTTTGACTCCATGAAAAAACCTAAATAAACCCCTTATGTACAAAGTATTGTCCGTGGGGGGAGGGGCATAAAAAACAACAACTTTTAAAAATGAACCCCAATGAATATATACAAAAATGACAAAATATATTTACAAGAAACCAAATAAAATTAGTGTTAGTAATAAAACCCCCCACAAACTCTTGAATGTGGCAGAAATATCAGTTAACTGGACGAAATTGATGCGGAACTTATGAAAATAAGGCCACACTCATTCTTCCCAAGCATTCACACAGGCACACACTCATTCATACACAACAACAAATACGAAAAACACACACACGAAACGAAAGGCGCCCCGCATCTACCAGAGAACTGACATCACTGACCACCTAAAAAATGAGGGAGGGGATGGGGAGTTAAACCAAAGGAAAAGAAAAAAAAAAGGGACGGAAAAAAAAAAAGGACCAATGAGCAAATACACCCCTAGCTAAGTTTACCAGAATCGGAAAAAAAAAAACTAAAAAAAAAATCCAAAAACCTAATCTAACCTAACTCAGGGATGGGTTACCTATGTTTAACCCAGGAAAAACAATATCCTTAATGCCTAACCGGCATCCAAATGCCACTCAAGGTCAGCCCCTTTTACTCGGCACATTCGCGCAAGATTCACCCACCTTTTGCTGAATTCCGATGAGGTGAGCCGCCGCCTTTCCGTCCTGATCTTGACTTTAAGCTGATGCTTAAAGAACAAGATCAGTTGGGAAGAAGTGAACTTCTCGCCCTCATGGAATCCCTTCTGACGCGTCGTCCAAATCACGACTCTCATAACCCCTAGTAAGCAACAGAACACATAGTGTTCAGCCTTCGTCATCTGCGGCACCACATTGCTACAAACAGAACTGGCTTCCAGGACAAAAAAACTTTCCGTGCAGCATGCGAACCATGAGGCCTTCAACAAACCTGCACAACGGCACTACCGCCTCGCACTGAAAGAAGGCGTGACCAATAGTCTCGACCTTCCCCGCACAACGACGACAGTTTGGATATTTCTCCAAGCCTGCTGCGCAAAGTCTCTTGCCGACCCAGAGGGCTTCACGAATCACCAGCCAGGTGAGTGATGCCTCATCGTTATTGAGGCATTTCAACCCGGGCGCCCAAGGCCATATCGAGCGAGCCTCCTGCTTCGTAAGACCGAGCTCGCCAATCAGCTCATCTTGTACGGACCCCCTAACTAAAACTTGATATAATGCCTTACGAGACAACGCCTGGGCGTTGGAGAGACCATCCGAAGCCCGTAAAAGGAGCTTCAGCGCGCGACGACATTCACGATAAAAAGGGCACTCGGCACGTGGTGTACGGCTGGCCTCTTCTTCGCACGAGTGCACACTTTTCAGGGACGGAAAATGTTTCTGGACGTCTTCTTTCCAAAAGGCACCCTCCTCATTCGACCCACGACACATTCGGTCCAAAAAGGTAATGCGAAGCATATATTGACGGATCTCAATGCTAGGCATCCCCAGACCGCCCTCCGAGGGATGGAGGCAACAGACCTCGCGAGATACCATGGGGGTCTTGCCCTTCCATAAGAAAGAGAACAAGGTCCGGACTAATGACATTAGCCGGGCATACGGGAGTGGAAGCACAGAGAGTCGGTAGAGGAGGATCGGATAGATGTGAAACACATACTTCCGCCCTTCCCTTCAGGGAAAGTCTCCTCCGAGCCCACAGATTAACCGCGACCTCGGCCTTCCCTTGTACCTCCGACCAGTTCATTTCCAACTGGAGATCAGGACCGAACCAGACGCCGAGTATCTTGATCGGCCCATCCGTCCAGAGGAAAGGTCCGGGAAGAGAAACTCCTTCCACGCACCCAACCGCAAGCCCACAGACTTATCGCGGTTGATCCTGGCCCCGTTACCATCTCATACCCACTGATTTCTTTGCTGACTTCGTCAATCTCGGCTCTGCTCGACACAAGAGCCGAAACGTCGTCAGCATAGGCAGAATACCTGGCCGAGGTGGTAGCGCCAGGCAGGGAAATTCCGCGCAGGACCGGATTCGCCTTTAACTTGCGAAGGAAAGGTTCCAACGCAAGAACGTAAAGCAAGGGCGATAGCGGACAACCTTGACGAATGGAGCGAGACAATACGAAAGGCTCCGACCTCACCCCATTCACTTCCACCAGCGCACCGGGGGTCGCATACAAGAGACGGATCCAGGAGCGAAAGTCGGCTCCGAAACCGGCCGCCGACAGGACAGCCTCCAGAAACCGATGGTCAACCCTATCGAAGGCCTTGGACTGATCTAAATTGATCAGCGCGGCTTCACTGTCGACTTGTTCTAAGATCAAGCGTACCATATGAAGGTTATCCTGAATCGTCCTGCCCTTCACAGCACAAGTCTGTTCGGGGCCAATCAGACGAGACAGGACAAGCTGCAAACGGTTGGCTAAGATCTTCGCCAAAATCTTTAAGTCAGTATTTAACATCGTCAAAGGGCGAAAGTTCCCTAACCCATCCCCACCATTCTTGTCCTTACGCAACAACTTGATCACACCCCCTGGTGAAGCGTCGAGGTAAAGACCCTGCCTCATCCAGTGGTTGAAAATCAGCTGCAGCAAAGGAACAAAAATGGGCGACAGCCTCAAGTACACTTCGTAGGGAAGACCATCTAGTCCCGGAGACTTATCCAGGCCAACCTGCTTCAGCGCTTCCCAGATTTCCGACTCTGTTATGGGACCCTCGCACCTAGCCGCTTCAGCTGCCTCAAGGCAGGGAAAGTCAGCCAAATAGGCATCGAACTGAGCAGAGCTCAGACCGGGCTCCCTGGTGAAAAGATCCTGAAAGTAAAGCCGAAAAGCCTCGCATATGCCCGCGCTTGTAGTCACGGTCCGCTTATCCGGCAATGTGACGCACGCTATATGTCGCTTATCCGCGTTCCTATTCTCCTCTGCACGCAATTCAGCGGCCATATTCGCCGCCTCAGAAGACATTCTTTTTAGTCTAGCCCTAACTACCAGAGCTTGATCCTTCTTGATAAGCAAGGAGGCCAACTCTGCCTTAGCTAAGACTATGTCCCCACTAACACGGGATTTAACAGCCCGATCAACTTTTTTCTTCTAAAGCCGTTTGCGCCGCTCGTCTATCTAGATTGAGTCGACGACTAAAATCGGCAGCAAACGTTCTAATTTTTGATTTTAATTTTTCCCCACCAGGCGTTACCCACAACCGCCCCCGTCAACTCCCTCTGAATCATTAGTAGCAGCTGGTCCCGGAAATCCTGCTCACCGAAAAGTGAACAGTTAAATTTCCAGTAACCAGCCGATCTAACCTTAAACTTATCTAAGTTTACACGGACCCGGACAAGCCTATGATCCGTGTAAACTATATAATGGAAACTTGGACACTCTAAGAGCCCTACGTCGACTCTCCTAACTAACACTCGGTCCAGGTAGCTCGCAAGCGAGCCAGGAACCGAGTCGCCACTAGCTGTCCAAGTCCAAGCTACCTCCTGAGGGTGCTCATTCCGGTACTTATCGACAAGATCAAACCTGCCGATAAAGTCCCGAAATGCCTTCACATCAGGATTGTTAGTACCCGGTTTTTACCTATACGATCAATCTCAGGGTCAAGGACGGCATTCCAATCCCCCGCTAAAACTACCCGACGAGAAGTCGTCAAAACGGCTCGATCTGCCGAAACAAAGCAGGCCGCTCAGCATGAATATTGGGCGCATAAACCCCAATGAGACGTAAAGCCTTATCCTTTATAGTAACATCCAGCACACAAAGCCTGCCTGCCGGATCTGCGAAGACAAGGGAACATGCAGCCTTCAAAGACTTGCTCACTAGCCAAGAGACACCCCTCGAACGACCATCAAAACATGCTGAATAAAGGGCGAACCCCTTAGACAGTATATCCTCATGGTCACGAGAAGAAAATGGGTCTCTTGCACACAACACACATTCACCCCGAGGCGCTGAAGGTCACGAGAGAGCCTCGCCCTGCGAGACTCGGACCTCAGGCCCCGCACATTTAAAGTAGCTAACCAGAGAGCCATTGAGAAGTCCGATTAGGGTTGTTTACCTGAATTAAACATGGCCGGGGTAAGGATACCGACCGACCTCTCCCATAGACCCATGGCCCATTTCAGTATTGATGGTGCCGTCTTGGGAGATACCACCGATATCCCAGGGAAAGTCAATTTCAAAAGCTCTATACAGGGATGGGTGAACTAAAACGGGGACCCTCCCTGCACAAAACTTTAGATAGCTGATTTAACTTGTCATTTTGAATAATGGCAATGGGCAAGGCCATTTTGAAAGAAGCAATAGCCTCCTCGATCATTGCCCAAGCTGGTTTGGCTCCAGGTCCAGTCCGCTAATAACTGTTAAAAACCCTTTGGGCTTGTGGGAAATGATAGGGCACTTCCATGTTTCCGAATCGGCGAACTAATTGAAAGCAGGTACTTTAGCTCCTTGATCCTATTTCCGTAATCCCGGGCTCTCTGCTTGCTCAGGAGAAATTCTACAGAGGTCCTCGCTCCTGTGTTAAAGATGAATTTTTTTTTTTTTTTTTTTTTTCCTGTTTGAGAGGGACTTCTTTTCCTCTTTGGAGGGGGGGAGGGCATTTCAGATTTTTTTTTTGACGGGGAAGGGCTAGGGTATGTGGCGGGGGGTTTTAACAGGAGAAGGGCTGGGAGTGTTCATGGGGGTGTGAAATGATCTATGTTTATATGGGCTGGGATCTCTACTGAGAGGACGGGCTTTTGTTGGTGAAATTGTAGGGAAGGCTTACTTTTTTCTTGAAGATGTGGACGGGGCAGAGGACGAGGAAGGAGGGGATCTGAGTTGGTCTTAGCTTGGCTGTCCAACTTTCTTTTCAGCTCTTTAATTTTTTCAAATTTTTTCAAACCCGGATCAAATTTTTTTGCGTTTATCTAGTAGAGGCCGGAGCATCGCCCTTGGCGTTGCCAGATGGAGTGGGGCTGTCCGTGTCTTTGGCCCTCAGGGCATCAGGGGACTGAGGGCCCGCTGTCCGGATCTTCCCTCTGGCCTTACCAGCCAACCAGCCATTCCCCCTCCCCTTCTCCACAACTGCATTAGCAGCGGGCGAAGGCTCTTTGGGAATGGGGTCTTTGATGTAATCTCAACCGGTGGTTTAACCAACCCGGTCCCGGAAGCTGGTACGCCCATTACAGGCGAGGCGGAAGTTACAGACGCGGTCAGAGGGGGGTCTTGGTTAACTGGAGCTTGACTACCAGAGGCCTTCTTCTCTGGGCAGGAGGAGGAGAGATGACCAGTCACTCCGCACCTCCAGCATACCGGTCTTCGACCCGTTACTATGACCGGCAATTTCAAGACTCCAACATCCAGACAGTTGGGGATGGAGCGGAAGGCTTTCTCATCCAACATGATGTCAAAGCTCCACCCCCGTTCAGGCTATCACATGAGGCGCCCAGAATTTCGCCATACTGGGCAAAGAACGCCGCGAGATGCTCACCGATAACCTGAGGAGGGACCTCATATACTGTTACCTGGTCCTTCTGCGGCCTTCGTACTCCGTGCGCAGGATAAGGTCTTTGTTGATTAGCTCACGGCTCGCCGCAGCTACGCAATCTTCTGCTGTGGGTAACAGTACGTCCCACATGAAAAACTTTGCGCCCTTAACTATTCTTAGGGGCTTAAACCCCAAGGACTCCAGTGATTTTAACACTATGTTTTTCGTCGAACGACAAATTTTGCGCGTACGCTTGTCGACGACGAAAACAGACACAATTCTTTTCTCAATCTTTTCAATTCCTGGGGTCTTCTAAAGTCCACCTTCTACGACAAGGTGAGCGTAACTTTTAGCTCGCTCCAAGAACTCCGCAAATTGATGATACATTTCGGAGGGGACGACCAACAAGAGGGCGATTCCCTCAGGCCTCTGCATTCTTTTCTGGAATTGTCCTTTTTATTGGCCTGGATATTGTCATTGCTTTTTTTCGGCCTCCATTTTTTTATTAGGCTTTTCTTTTCTTTTCAACAATTTCTTCATTTGTGGGAACTCTCGGGATGGTCCAGGTATTCCTCCTCTATTGTTCTTTGTCCGGGGGTCTTTCTTTGGGATTAAATAGGTGTTTCCTCATATTTCTTTTGAAAGAAAACAACAGGCTTTTTTTTTTAACTAAGAATGAAGGCACTTTTTTTTTTCCTTTTTATCCATATTAAATAAGGGGAAAGGGGAGGAAAAAAGGAGGGGAAAAATTAGGGTGGGAAAAAATTTATAAAAAAAAGGAGGAAAAAAAATAAATTAACTAAATAAAATAATTATGCACAAGAAACAATTACATTAAGGGATACAAACAGTTCACATAAACGTAGACAAAATATCGCCTAAAGGCGAAACAATAAAAGACAAACAATAAAAATAAAAACGTTAGACAATAATAGAAAAAAAAAAACAATCACAAAAACCGAAGCTAAAAATAAAATCAAAATTACAACGTCAACAAAAAATACGAAACAATAACACAAAGCTAGTTACAAAAAAAATCAAAAAAAATATACACGTCAATAAACAAAAAAACAATACGTAACGAAGACAGAAAAGCTAGAAATTAAAAAATAAAAATGGCCGACCCTAAGCGAGTCGAACCAATAAACAAAAGAAAATAGATTAAAAAAATTACAAGCAAAAAAAAAACGTAAAATTTTTTTTTTTTTTTTCTAAATAAATTAATAATAAATTACAACAAAAATTAGAATAACGAAGAGGACGAAAAAAAAAAAAAAGAAAAACGAAAACTAGAATTAAAAAAAAATGAGAAAAAAAACTGCGGAAATTAGAAAAAAAAAACGAAATTCAAAAAAAAAGCAAATAGGAAAAACGAGTAAAAAAATTAAAGGGAGTAAAAAAACAGAATAAAGAGTAAAAATTAAAAAAGGGAATGAAAAAAATGGAAAAATAGAAAAAAAAAATCAAAAAAAAAAACTTTTTTTCGTAAGGTCGTAAATATACAAAAAATAAACAAACTTTAAACAAAATGCAGTTCCAAAGGGTGACAGCAAAAAGGTCGAGTTGTCCGCAAAAAGTCCAAAAATTGAACAGAAAATAGCCAAAAGTATGGACTCCTGACTCAGAGTTCGCTAGACTGAAAGTGACTAGACTGACTTGGGTTGTCTTTTTCCTTTTTTATAACCTTTTGGGTTTTCGAAAGTGGCTCAAGATATTTTGGCGCAATTCTTGCTTTGGGAGGCGATCTACCAATAGAATTGCTTGATTCGATTCTTTGCATTTTTATTGGTTGAGCGTTATCTGCGCGTAGGCGTATAATATGGATTATGCTTTTTTAAGGTTGGAGAAGGTTAGAAAATTAGAAGAGTCCACAATACCTCCCCAGATTAATGCCTTGGTGAATGAGCATTAATATGTAATGTAGGTTCGGTACTTGGTTGGCCAGTGAACATTCCTTCCTGATTTTGTACGGGTAGACTGTGTTGATTCGGTCGTATCAGTAGTTGTTTGCGTTTCTGTTTGTTCTGTTGTCGTCGGTTTCGTTATTGTTCGATCTGTGTCGTCGGATTGCAGATATGCTGGTTTGAGACGGTCTATACTGACGGTGTTCTGTTTACCGCGATATCAATTATGAAGAATTTGAGTGTTTTAGATATTACCAGGTGTGGACCTGTGTAGTTGGGCGTTAATGGTTTCCGTACAGTGTCGCGCCTCAGGAAAACATATTCTGCTGAATGTAGATCTGCTGGCACGTAGAAAGGTTTTTATACGCTCTCGTGGGTGTATATATAACGTCCATCATCTTCTTTTTAGGTCTGCCACAAAGTAATTCGTTGGTGTAGATGTCGTCTCGTTGTGAAATATCTGTCCAGGCAGCGTTGTTGCTTTCCCAAAAACTAATTCTGCACTGGTGCATTTGAGATCCAGTTTTATTGTATTTCGCAGCGCAAGCATCACAAATGGTAGCTTATCTACCCACGTACGAGCACTGGTAGACGCTGTTAATGCGTACTTGAGCTGTCTATGGAATCTCTCCACTATTCCGTTGCTGCATGGGTGGTATGCGGTGGTAGAGATGTGTTTTATGCCTAAAATGTTGACAAATTCGTTGAATAGCGTTGATTGAAATTGGGGACCTCTGTCAGTTGTGATAACTGCAGGGCATCCAAATATAGAAATCCAGTTGTTGAAAATTGGTGTTAGCCACTGTTTCTGCCGTTATTGATGTTAGTGGTATCGCAACTGGCCATCGCGTAAAGCGGTCAATGATCGTTAGAATGTACTCGTGTCCATTAATTTTTTCGAGTGGACCGACTAAGTCTGCGTGTATGTGCGTAAATCGTCCATCTGGTGTCGCGAAGGTCGACGATGGTGCTTTGGTATGTCGGTGTATTTTCGTTGCCTGGCAACGTTGGCACGTCGAGACCACTGTTTCACGTCCGAAGACATACCGGCCAGACGTATCTGTCAGCTATGGTCCGCAGCGTAGCCTTCGCTCCAGGGTGAGCTGGCGAATGGAAATGATCGAAAATTGATTTTCTTCGTGACAAAGGTAAGTACGGTCGAGGATTACCTGTGGAAACGTCACAATACAGTTCATTAGTAAAGGGTAAAGGTCTTTTTCAATTTGAAGTGAGGTATCTTTTTGTACAGACGGTAATTCGTTGTCGTTTGCTTGTTCCTCAGCGAGAGTGTCAAAGTTTAGTGGTTGTGATTGTAGTGCGTTGAGCGTAGTTCTGGACAATGCGTCCGCTACTGTGTTATTCTGACCTTTTACGTATCGGATATCTGCTGTGTACTGGCTGATGTAATCTAAATGTCTTAGGTCTCGTGGATTTAATTTGTCAGCCTTTGCATGTAATGCATATGTAAGTGGTTTATGGTCGGTGAAGACTACGAAATTTCTTCCTTCTAGAATGTGTCTAAAATGTCGTATTGCTAGGTATACTGCCAATAATTCTCTTGAGAACGTACTATATTTCCTCTGGGTAGTGTTTAACTTTATCGAGAAAAATGATAGTGGTTTCTCTACATTGTTAGTAATCTGGTGTAGTACTGCTCCAATTGTGTCAGCCGATGCATCTGTCGTGAGTGTTAGTTTGGAATTTTCGGATGGATTAATATACGACAATTTTGTACATTTTTGCAACGTCTTTTGCATCGTTAAAAGATTTTAATTCGTCTTTTCGATAGTAATGATTTGCGAGTTCTTTTTTCTTTTCGTTGCGATAGCATGTCTGTTAATGGCAATATTATAGTTGCACAGTTCGGTATGAATTGTCGGTAGTAGTTTATCATTCCTAAGAATCTCCGTAATTGCTTCATTGTGGAAGGTGTGGGATAATTTGTTATTGCTTTGATCTTGTGATCCAAGGGAGACAATCCTTGTTGGTCTATTACATGTCCAAGAAAGGTTAGCTGTGGTACCGCAAATATACATTTGTCAATGTTTAATTTTAAACCATAATGTTGTAAACGTTTTAGAACTGCATGCAAATGTTCCTTGTGTTCAACATGTGATTTACTTGCAATTAAAACATCGTCAATATATACGTATATGTGTACGGCATACCACGTAACACCTCGTCTATTAATCTTTGGAATGACTGTGCGGCGTTTAAGTAAACCAAAGGGCATTCTTGTGAATTCAAATAGTCCGAATGGAGTGGTGATCGTAGTCTTTTGTATGTCGTCTTCCTCGATTGGTATCTGATAGTAAGCCTTTTTGAGGTCTAGTTTAGTGAAGACTGTAGCACCTTCTAATGATAGCGCAAAATCTTTTATGTGCGGGATAGGATATTTGTCCGGAATGGTCTGGGCGTTCAACAACCTATAATCTCCGCATGGACGCCAACTGACTGAATCTGCTTTTGTAACCATGTGTAGAGGGCTGGCATAAGGGCTTTTTGAAGGGCGTATTATTCCCAGTCTGAGCATATTGTCGAACTCATCTCTTGCGATTTTCAATTTGGCGGGATGAAGCCTACGTGGTTGGGAATAAACTGGGGAACCAGTTGTTTTAATGCTGTGTTTAGCATGATGTCTAACGGGTTCATTTCGTGACGACGGTGTTAACAGTGTCTGATACTGACGTATTATCTCACCGTAGCCATTAGCTATTGGTATAATATTCGTCAGTCCAATCGTTGAATGTTTAGAGATGAAACCGCAGCGTTTTATATTTGTATTGGTGTCAGTTAGTGTTTGGGATGCTAGTTCTACTGACAATGCATAATGTGTTAGGAAGTCCGCTCCTAGTATGGGCATCGAAACATCAGCAATTATGAATGTCCACGTTAGATCTCTCCTTAGACCTATGTCTAAAGTCAGGGTCTTTTCACCATAAGTAGCAATAGGCGTGCCATTCGCGGCTTGTAGTTTTAATGTTGTGTTTTTATTAGAAGTTGTTTGCTGCACTTCGTCTGTGGTATAACACTGATTTGGGCACCGGTGTCACCAAAAGTTTAATCCGCTGGATTTATCGTAAAATATAGAAGAGACGGTTAGTCTTGAGTTGCCTGGCATCCAACGTCTCTACTGGGTGCCAGGATGTCCGTTTCCCTGCTGTTTGGCGGTTGGTGATTTCTTATACGCACATGGTTGTCTGCACTTGTTAGCTTGCGCGCCAAAAAGTTTCATGATACCAACATTTTTCATTTTGGTATTCGTTTTCGTTGTCGTTTGTATCTGTGTCGAGAATTTGATCTCCAGCGTTGTTTATTTAAAAGCTTGGTATATTGATTATCATGTCGGCTTAGATGAGCATTTTGTAGTTCGCGCAGCTGTATAGATATATCTTGCAACTCTGTTGATAACTTTTGAATTTGCCGGTCTATGTCTGGCATGAGGCCATCTCGTGTGTTCGTTGCGGATATGTGTTTAATTGGCGCTGTGTCTGTTATTTTGTCTGCAATTATCGCTAGTTTCTGGATGTCTACATCTTCTGCTAATGCGGCTAGAATTCGTAAACCTCTGGCGGTAGCTTGTCCAGCCACATTTGTTTGAATACTGTGGTCGATATGTCATTTTCGCCTAATAACTGCTGCATCCTTCAAGTAACTGTGAAGGTTTGGCATCTTCGGTTGTGACATTGGACAGGAGTTCACGTATTCTTTTCTCCTCCGAAAAACCTGATCTATGCAATATCGCTTCTTTTTAGGATTTCGTATGGTTTTCAACTGGGACTGAAGTTAGTATATCAGCTACTTCGGCTGCTATTTCTGCCGGTAGCTTCTCCACGACTGCTGCAAATTTTGACTGCTGAGAAGTTATCGCCTAGCTTGGAATATCGCATCAAGCTGAAGGAACCACGTTTGCACATTTGCATTGAAGGCGGGCATCTCGAGTTTGATGGCTGTTTCTGATACGGTTGTTGGTTCTGCCATCTGTAGTGTTGAAATACTTTATCCGTTACCGGGGTTACCAATCTTTGTTACGCACGTCTGTTTATCAATTTTGTTGGTGTTGTTTGCTTGAAACGTCGAGGTTACCAATTTTGTTGGTCTGAAAATACGTCAACAAGTTCGTCACTCTTGTTGCATGTTCACTCCGTCGGAAGGTCACCAAATTTTGTTGGGACTTTTGGTTCATTTAATTAATCAGAAGGATTTTGTTCGGATCGGTTGTGTGTCTAAACCTTGTCCCAAACAAATATATAACAAACATGAGATTTCAAACAAAGTAAAAACGAGACATTTATAGATCGAAACAAATAAAACATTTATATACCATTACATATTTACAAACAAGGTTAATATTTGTATTGTTGCGTGCGTTAATTGTATATGTTGCTGAAATGTTGGATGTCTCTGTGTCGTTATGTTTGTTATTTTGTGTTTGTGTTGAAATATATAATAAGAGTTTTTTTGGTAAAGTTTGCTAAAGTAGTCTACCTTTGAACGTGTCTGTGTTTGTTTTCGTGATTCGTATTTCTTATTTTTAGTAATGAATAAATCAATGTGCATAAGAAATATTGTTCAAAGTTTCGATAGTTGTTCGTTGAGTGTTTCAGGTGAGTCAGTTGAAGTTCGTCAAAAATGCGCGGTAAAATTCTGTTTTTGAATGTCGTGGATTAATTAGGCAATCGATCGGCGAGTTAACTACTAGACTGACTGACTGGGTTGTCTTTTTCTCCTTTTTATAACCTTTTGGGTTTTCGAAAGTGGCTCAAGATATTTTGGCGCAATTCTTGCTTTGGGAGGCGATCTACCAATAGAATTGCTTGATTCGATTCTTTGCATTTTTTATTGGTTGAGCGTTATCTGCGTAGGGCGTATAATATGGATTATGCTTTTTTAAGGTTGGAGAAGGTTAGAAAATTAGAAGAGTCCACAAACCGACTGAATTATTCAGCCTTAAAAAGTCTCTAGAATATGAGACAAGAAGAATGATTGCCTAGTCATTTAGGCTTAATTTTGGGCGCTAAAGACCCTGTAAAGTGATTGAAATATGAGTTCTGTCATTTTGAAGAATTTGCAGCAACTGGAAAAAGGCACGGGCCGTTGAAAAATGCCCGAGAAAAGCAAATTCAATCAATGAGATTGGTCGGTACAAATACGGTGTGGCATAAATTAACCAATAGGAGCTTAATTGCAGAATTTCTCACACTGTGTTCACTCATAGGGTGATGCGTATGCCATGTCACCATGTGAAAATGGTCAATGTCCGAACAATTGTTCTATTTTGATTCACTGGCTGTGTGGTATGGTAGTGTTTGGTATGGGTTTTCTCAGCAGCGATTTTATTTACCCAGATGTGTGTGTGTGTATGTGTCACGCTGACATAACTGTTCTACCTCGGGCATTTCTCGCCAGTCGTGAATGTTGATCATTTTGATGCCTGTTGTATCATTTTTCTTTGTAAATTTGCCCATATTTTGCAAATCGTTCAACAGTGCCACCGGCGCTGCATATCTGTATTTGGGCAATTGCGCGTCTGTACCCGTCATTGGTTGAATTAGTCTGAAGTTATTGTTCGGTACTTTAGTTATCCCCACTAAGTTACCGAATTCTACATAACTACCGATGTCCTTGTAAATATCAAAATACGGATTCGGATTAGGAACGAATACTTCTTGGTTATTCTTTGTCAATCATGAATCCACTTTTTGAAATTCTGTACGAAGTTGCATTTGCCATAGTCTGCTCCCATTTCAGTAATGTCACCCATGTCGATAAAAAGTATGGGATTATGTGATCCCCCGATTCTGGCTCTGGCCATGCGAAATTTCTAACATTGTGCACTCCGTTTTCTGAAGACTTGTATCAAGTGAAAGTTCCGGTTACCTTGTTCATGTCTGTAGTTTTAACAATGTTTTTGAAACTACGCCTGAATATGTATGTGCTCACATGGTTTCCCGAACCCATGGGTAGGTAACCACCTATATTTCTTCCCTGCCACCCATTGCGCCCGCCGTCAGAATTCTGAGCAGACGAATCCGTAAGGTCAGCCATGATTTGATCAGTATCCAAACTGTCGTAACCGTTAGTACCAATGTCAGTGATATCTCTCCCCCCCCCCTCCCCTGAAAAACTCTATCCATTCCAAGTAGATGTTTTGCTTTGATAGTTCCTCTTGTCAATGATCCAAGAATTCCTGTTCCCTCCGATACAATCACATATGTACTTAGTATAATCCTTAGCAGTACCGCCAGGAAGTTGTTCCGGTGAAACCAGAGTGCATTGTAATTATTACACGGTTGATGTGCATCCCATCTTGTGTTTTCAAATCAAACATTATAGCATCTGATATACTTAATGCTGATAGCTGTACTGTTTGAAGATCAGAGAAAAGAAGAGAAAAAAAATGTTCTGTCAATTGTTGCTTTTGAACTTTATATAAAAAATCATCAATGTTGACTTCCAATCTTTTTAAAGTTGAATCCAAAACTTCACCAACATTTATGGAGGTTCTGGAGGAAGTTATAGATTATGGTACGCTCCTCTTCACTCCCACCTTCACCGCCGGTATTGCCTGCCTGCTAACGGTCCTGTTTTTCGGGAAGAACTCATTGTATAGTATAGAGAAGCCGTTAGGGTCACCGATGGCCTGTTTGGCCTTCTCCCGAACCACAGGCGTCTGTGATGGAAGGAAGGATGCCGTTAATGTAATCGGTTATTCCCTGCTCGGTTTCTGTCTGGATGTGTTCGTACGGCTGGGGCTCAGCGATGACCTGCTCCTCATACGTTGGGACCTGGGTTGCAGACCCGACCGGTCCGATCCTCTGGGCGATGAGACGCCGCATTTTAGACTGTATGGCCAGGAAGGAGAGGGACCAGTTCGGCGTCCGGGACATCGGGTGGCGCCTGTTGGAGGACTTTAATCTCTTCAGCTGACCATTTGCGACCGGGCCTTCCTCTGG
This sequence comes from Acanthosepion pharaonis, assembly GCA_903632075.3. Taxonomy (NCBI): domain Eukaryota; kingdom Metazoa; phylum Mollusca; class Cephalopoda; order Sepiida; family Sepiidae; genus Acanthosepion; species Acanthosepion pharaonis. The sequence goes on along the minus strand of CAHIKZ030002747.1, from coordinate 106,064 downwards.
AGCTCTCGAAGTCTCCACTAGTTGGGTAGTCGCTCCTGGGGCTGTTGGGAACAGCTCGTGCCCAGCCACCATCCTGGCTGGGACATTGGGCTTCGCTTTCAAGCGATTTCAGGATGGCTTTATAGTCGTCCTTCTTCCGCCTGCTGCTGATCTGATCCTTACGGCATGCTAAGTAAGGTGCTATGTACAAATTCACATTTCGCACACCTTTGGACAACGCCTCGTGCTCTATCGCAGCCATACGCCCCAACTCACCTTGAGACCGCCGAGCATAGGTGCGGGCATTAGAGCGACGTGAGGCGTCGCGCCTTTTCTTTGTTGTTCCATTCGGCAGGATGTTTTTTCCATAGATGGGCGGCGAGGCTGGCTGCTCGCGTAAAAGTGCACGTGCAAACAGGGCAGCTCCTGCGGGGTTGCGCAAGTCTTCCGGATCGGCAAGGAAGTTTGTTGAAGTTTTGGTATCCCACGTCTCGTGGGTGGATGTCGAGACTAATTTTACGTTTTCTGTACCAGGTGTATACAATCCCGGGGGGGGGGGCAACACAGGGATCGGCTCATTGAGTAAGCACGGTCACTCCACATTTATTGTCTGCAGACAACGTCTGGACTCTTAGCCAGCCCAACAGCTGATACCAGCTGAACCCTATGGGAGGAGGACCAACACTAAGCTCCCCATTAGGAGTCATAGTAACTCCTGCCCATAGTTTTTTTTTTTTTTTTCCTTTTCTTCAATTAAAATTTAGGTCTCTTTTGGGGACGTTTGCTTCCTAGATATTTTGTGGCATAAACCACATTTCGTCGGTGTAAATTTATGTTTTGTCTATACAAGACCCAAACGTGAAATTGTCTGAAGCTGTACAATGCATCCTTCCACAGTTCATCAATCCGTTGTTTATCGACCTTAGATTTACCACTGTTTGATACTCTCGTGATATGCAAACCATTTATTTTTGGTCTAATTTTGTGGTAAACCTCGAAGCTTTCCTTACTAAATTTATTTAGGTAATACATTTTTTATATATATATATATATATATATATAATAGAGAGACCAGCTTAGCTGTGATGAATTAAAGCTTGTGCACGGACGCATGTATACCAGCTTAGTCTGAAATATTTGTCCAAGCCTGTAGTGTACTTGAGTTTGATGCACGCTATAGCGACATATCCCAGCAGTCCAGTACCTTCTGTGTTTTCGTAGAATTTCTTGTCTGCATGTTCAGTAGATACGTATATGTTTTGCGTAATGTAAGTCATGTATTTTAGCAGCCTTCTAGGTACGTGAAATATTGAGGATCTGAAAAACTCATTATAAACCCTTTATATGTATTGCCGACCAAATCGATTGTCTAAGTATGCTGTATTAATTTGCTGACTACATCACCAGCTAATATTTTTTTGAGTACTTTCAACAATTATCATGTTCGTAGTTTGGAAATTCGTTCTTGATAGGCAAAATGGTGTTGTTTTATAATTTCTTCAGTTTCCAAAAAAGTGGGGAAAATATGAACCCTAAATGGAAGATGACGTGTAACTGATTTCCTCGGTATCTAGTGAAGTACGTCTTTGGAAGATTTTCTGCTTTCAAGAATTGTATCATAGATTGGACATTGCTGAATTTGTCATTATATCTCAGTAAGTTTATTCCAACAATAACTCTCCAAGCTTGGCACTCAATAGCATCCTTGCCTGTGTACCTAACTGCAAATATTTGCATCTCCTTTCTTACTTTATGTGATACAGCTTCTAAAGGGTGCAAATTGCAGTTTAGTTCTATCAGATTAGTATTCCATTGATTTACCAACAGGAATATTAAGTGGTTAACTGCAGCCCAGTTGGTCAAACAACACTTGTTGTACCGGTTGATACTGCATATACTTGACTTCAGTTTCTGATACAGTCACATATATGCTTAGTATAATCCTTAGCGGTACTGCCGGGAAGTTGTTCCAGTGAAACCAGATGTGCAGAAGATGACATTGTAATTATTACACAGTTGATGTGCATCCCATCTTGTGTTTTCAAATCAAACATTATAGTACCATCAGTGTTAAGTATATCAGATGCTGTTTGAAGATCAAAGAAAAGAAAATGTTCTGTCAATTGTTGCTCTTGAACTTTATATAAAAATCATCAATGTTGACTTCCAATCTTTTTAAAGTTGAATCCAAAACTTCACCAACATGATCGGCTGCTATTCCAAACAACAAGCATTCATAATCGGCAAAGAAGTTGGTTGTGTTTTGTTGCCCCACATCTCATGGATGGAGGTCGAAGCTACTGTATTAGAACCAAGTAAATACGATCAAAGGGAAATGGCAACCCTACAAAAATTGGAACATTTGAGGAAGCACGGTCACCCCACATTTATTGTCTACAGACGTCTGGACTTTTAGCCAGCCCAATGGCTGTTATCAGCTGAACCCTATGGGAGGAGGACCAACACTAAGCTCCCAGTTAGGAGTTATAGTAACTCCTGCTCATAGTTTGTTTTTTTTTTGTTTTTTTGTTTCTTTTTGCAATTAAAATTGTGGTCTCTTTCGGGGACGTTTGCTTCCTTGATATTTTGTGGCGTAAACAACATTTAAATTGGTGTAAATTAGTTTTGCCTACACAAGACCCAAACATGGAATTGTCTGAAGCTGTACAATGCATCCTTCCACAGTTCATCAATCCTTTGTTTATTGACCTTAGATTTACCACTGTTTGATACTCGCGTAATTTGTAAAACATTTATTTTTGGTCTAATTTTGTGGCAAACCTCGACACTTTCCTTACTAAATTTAAATCTGAAAAATCCAAGTTCAGTCATCATTCGGTAAACTTTAGTTTCTGAGTTTATGGGAAATTTTGGTTCTTGCATGACCATAATAAATTTTTGCAATAGTGCAGGCACATTATTAGCAGCCACACTGCTCAACAAACAAGCATAATGTATTTTCCTGGATGCCAAGTGTGTGGGTCTTTTTAATTTTTTTTTTTTTTTTTTTTTTTTTTTAATTTTATTTTTTTTCTTCAGCCTTAGGGTCAACCTTTTTTAATTTTTTTTTTTTTTTTTTTTTGCAATTAAATTGACGTCTCCTTCTGGGTCATTGGTGTCTCTTTCAAGAGTGGCTGGGGTATCAGAATGGCAACTTCTTCACACATCTCAAATTTTAAAAAAAATTCTCCTTGTGTGCCTGTCTTTTAAATTCTCCTAAGTTTCAAAATACAGGCATATGAAACTTTAGGAAAAACTATTTTGCATTTTCCGAAGATGCCCATGTCGTAATATTCCTTAATGTTATTTTTTCTGCCATTTTCAAAAATATATGGCCACAGGGAACTGGCAGTTCAGATTGTACAGCACCATATTTTCTCAGACATTGTCTGATTTTGCTTATCTGGAAAAGATTAAGGAAAGAAAATTAATTGATAACTAAAATAGATTTTATGGAGAAATTAATATTTGAAAAAACTGAGAGAATAAAAAAACATGGGAATTGCATTGAATTCGTTCATAATGCTATTGTAGCGCTTTCAGTGTATTTTTTTTTTTTTTTTTTTTTTTTTTCTTCTTCTTGGTGATTGGTATTCTTCGTCGTTATTGCTCAGTTGTTTCCTGTGTCTCGTTTTGGTGTTGTAGGTATATTTGGTTCTGTTGGTGTATACGACCCGTCATCGTAGTATATTCCCGGTATGTAATTGTCTTGCTGTCTCCAATAACAATTCACCCTCTTTGTCATTTGTGTCATACAGTACTATGTCTTTGTTGGGATTTATTTTACATTTCGGTGAATTCAGAATTTCGTTACCTCGACTGAGTTCCTTTTAGTATGTAAGATTTACCACTGGTCGATACTCCTGTGATATGCATACCATTTATTTTTGGTCTAATTTTGTGGCAAACCTCGAAGCTTTCCTTACTAAATTTCTCCATGTCTATGTTGTGGTGTTTGCACCATTCCTCAAATGTCAATACTTTTTTGAATTCCCAATTTATCGATTCTTATCCAATTGAAAGAATTCTTTGTTTTGATGTATCTGATCCCACACCACCCTGACTTTCATCTCGACATGTACGTCCATGGCGGCTGCTGTGATGTTGTTGAGGTTTGGTGTATTCCTGAATATACTGCCCCCATGTTTGCAGATTCCCCACTGCTACAATGTGTCTTGTTTTCTTTGTCTTGATTTAGATATAATGCCAAGCCGTATGGGTTGAAAAACTTTCTGCCACTGACCACAGAAGGGACGTTTTCCCCCACCCCCCAAATCCTAAAAGCCTCTTCCCTAGTTCAAAATCACACTCCCCACCACCACCTTTCACACCAATAAAAGACAAAATCATTTTCAAAAAAAATTCACAGGTGAGGAATGTAGCAGGGATTGGATTTGTACTAATAATACCATCTATGAGTTCACACCAGCCCCCCCCAAAAAAAAACGTTGGTGAGTCTTCTGTTTATTTCTTGCACATTGATGAAGGACACACACGTGGCTGAAAATTCGGACTAATAACATTAATCTCAATGCTTCATTTCTGTCTTGTGACTAACAATTAATATATAAATTCTTTTTAAAACTGATCACATTGGTATCTTTTCGTTTTTCATTTGTTTTATTAACCAACCTATCTATTTTAAATACTACAAAAATTACATGGGGACTTTTCCTCTCTCATTATATATATATATATATATATATATATAATAGGTACCTCAATAATTTGCTAAAAAAAAAATCAGTATAGCATAATGATAAAAGGCCCCAAATTCTTTTTTTTTTTTTTTTTTTCTGTCAACTTACATTACTTTTGGTAATGGCCATTTTCGCATAGCAGGGGAAAACCGATTTAATTTGGAAATTCTTGCAAAAATCAAATTTTTTCAGGACTTATTTAAAAACAAATGATTTTAATTCTATACCTTTTCAACTTCAAAATGGATTTATTTTCAAGTAAAAAATTAATCAACTTCAAAATGGAACAATCAACTTCAAATTGAGAAAATGTCAAAAACCTAAAAACAATCAACTTCAAATTGAGAAAATGTCAAAAACCTAAAAACAATCAACTTCAAATTGAGAAAATGTCAAAAACCTAAAAACAATCAACTTCAAATTGAGAAAATGTCAAAAACCTAAAAACAATCAACTTCAAATTGAGAAAATGTCAAAAACCTAAAAACAATCAACTTCAAATTGAGAAAATAAGAAAAACCTAAAAAACAATCAACTTCAAATTGAAAAATGTCAAAAACCTAAAACAATCAACTTCAAATTGAGAAAATGTCAAAAAAGTTAAAAACAATCAACTTCAAAATTGAGAAAATGTCAAAAACCTAAAAACAATCAACTTCAAATTGAGAAAATGTCAAAAACCTAAAAACAATCAACTTCAAATTGAAAAATGTCAAAAACCTAAAAACAATCAAAAATCAAATTGAGAAAATGTCAAAACCTAAAAACAATCAACTTCAAATTGAGAAAATGTCAAAAACCTAAAACAATCAACTTCAAATTGAGAAAAAATCAAAAACCTAAAACAATCAACTTCAAATTGAGAAAATGTCAAAAAAACCTAAAAACAATCAACTTCAAATTAGAAAATGTCAAAACCTAAAAAAAAATCAACTTCAAATTGAAAATGTCAAAAACCTAAAAACATCAACTTCAAATTGAGAAATGTCAAAAACCTAAAAAAATCAACTTCAAATTGAGAAAATGTCAAAACCTAAAAACAATCAACTTCAAAATGAGAATAAACAACTTCAAATTGAGATATTTTTTGGTAAATTGAAATATTGGATGTATTAGTAATAATGGATTAATTCATCATAAAATTAAAAGAGGTTCTTTCAAAGAAGAGGATGTGAAAGAATGGACCAGGTAGTGCCTTAGAAAGGCAAATGAAATTTATGAAAGGGGAGTTGTCTTAGTTATTGATAACGCTCCTTGACATACTTCAATTGAAGTTGTGGAGGAGGATGAATATAGGCAACACCAATTTTTCAAACTTGCCCCCTATAGTCCGATGTTAAATCCCATTGAAAAGGTTTGGTCAGTCATTAAAGCTAACGTGAAAAGAAGTATGGCAGACTCAATTGTTGGGATTTTAAGAGGTGATGGCCAGGGATTTTAACTACTAAAGAATTCTGCCTCAGCAACTTAGAAGGATGATCTCGAGACAATTAATAATATTTCCCTGAGACTTGCACTAACTTCGTATCTGGAATACAGAGATTACTTCCTCTGTAATTAACTTAGATGATGTAATCTTTTAAATAAATTTCTTAGTAACGTTTATATTTTTATATCCCTTTTAAGTAAAAATAAAAGAATAAATATTGAATTTATTAGTATTATATTAATTCTCAATTTGAAGTTGATTATTTCTCATTTTGGAGTTGATTATTTCTCATTTTGGAGTTGATTATTTCTCATTTTGGAGTTGATTAATTTTTTTTTACCTGAAAATAAGTCCATTTTGAAGTTGAAAAGGTATAGAAAATCTTTTTTTTTTTTTTTTTTTCTGTCAACTTCCATTACTTGTGGTAATGGCCATTTTCGCATAGCAGGGGAAAACCGATTAATTTGGAAATTCTTGCAAAAATCAAATTTTCAGGACTTATTTAAAACAAATGATTTTAATTCTCGAAAATCTTGGGGTTTTTTTTTTTTTTTTTTTTCATTTTTTATTGTTTCTTAAGAAACCACCCCAATAAATTAATTTTATGAAATTTTTGGAATTTAAAACAGCCAATTGTTTTATACAACTTATGTAAAGAAAAAAAAAAATTTGATGAATAAATTTTTAACAAGAATTGTGTGCATTTTTGTTTTACTTTTTTCATTTTTCTTCAATTTTAAAATGTTTCAAAATTCTTCCAAACAGAGTACGACATAGGTTAACTTTTTAAGTAAAGACCATATGTACGAAGCGAAAATTAAAGCTTAATATAAATCATGCTACCAAAGTTTCTTTTTACCATGGTATATTTCATAAGTAATATTACGGTTAAAGGTCCTGTTTCAAGGTTTGTCTCCCCCGTCTTTTGGCTTATGTCACTTGGTTATTAAATTAATTTTATTATCTCCAATTTAATTTTTATCTCGTTTATCAATTTAAACAGTTAATAACTGTGAGAATTGAACTATTAATATAATAATGATTTCATTAGTTATTATCTTAAGTTAAAAAGTGTAATAACTTAATAATATTAAAATTATTTATCTTAAATAAAGAAATACTAGAGGTAACTCCATAATGTCAAATTTCTATAGTATTTTAAATTACAAGAAACGAAAAAATAACAATTTTGGTGCCCTGTACAAAACGTGTCAACACATTCAGCCAAAAAATTATCAATGAAAACATAAAAATACCAATACACTGAGGTCAAATATTTGTCTCAAATTTTGTTATAAGTGATATTTGTTTCAGAACAAATTAATTTAACTTTAAATTTGCTATTTTAACAAAAAGTAAAGTTTCAGAAATGTATATCTTATTTTAGCAGTATTTACAAAAAGGAAAGAATAAATTTTATCGAAATTTCTCTTTAAAAAAAAAAAAATGTGGCTGTTTCAATTGGTTTTTCAGAAGAATTGACTAAAAATCATTCGAATTTTTATTAGAAGTACTCCGGTATATACGTTTTATTTTTTTTTTTTCTCTGGAATAAGAAAATTTAATCCTAGAAAATTTAATCCTTTCAATTGAATAAGGTGGAGTTTCAAAAAGGATTTTTCCTTGGGTATACTGGCTTCTTGGAGGTATGTATGCTGTCCAAAAATAGTCACATTTTTAAATGTCTATCTGAATGACTCCATGTCTGAAGGAAAGTAAATTAGCTTCATATTAAACAATGAATGACTTATCAAATTCGAACGAGATTTTATACCAGATTTCACAAAGCTTCAATATGTGCATCACCTGTGGCATGTCACACATTGAGTTGGGAGTCGAGATCCTGCTAAGTACGCTTTTTTTTTCTTTTTTTAACCCGCCTTTCTTCTACCTGTTGCCATATTTAATTAGTTCCCTTTGTTTTCCTAGTGTCTGTTATCTCCCCTTACCGAGTAGACCTGTGAAAGAATCACTAATCGATGCACATCTTTCTTCCAGTGACCGGCACCATGGTGACGTCACAATTGTCTCCCGTGACTTCGTTACTATTAATAGAATAAAAATTTTATCACAGTGTTAAATACACCATAGGATAAGAAAACGAGCAAGATGAAATTAAGTCTCTGACGGAGTAAGGAAAAAAAAAGTGATGACTAATTGAAAAACACTCGGTCAGATACTACAGAAAGTTCACACATAAAACTTAAAAAGTATAGATATATACTAAGAGGAGAAGGTAAATTCTTACAAATGAAACTCGGAATATTGGAGATATTATGAGTTCTCCTTTAAGCATAAGAGAAATCTACAATGATCCCCAACATTGTACCCACTCCATTTTTACAATGAAATCTGAATTATTTGGGTCGACTTTATTGCATGCTACGCACACTCCGTAAGTTCGAATTTAAAAAAAAAATGATTCCAGATTTTAGAGAAGGGATTTATCTGTTGATAATGGTAAATTAAAAAGAGAAATAATATAAAGTGAAAAGCTAGAGAGAAAAATACAGTGATCCCCCACTTTGTACCCACTCAATTTTTTCAATGAAGTCTGAATTATTTGGGTCGATTTTCTTGCATGCTAGGCATACTCCGCAAGTTAAACTAAAAAAAAGATTCCCAGGTTTTAGAGGAGGGATTTACATATTAATACTGCCGAATTAATAGAGAAATAATAATCTAAAGTGGAAATCGTGAGAGAAATATACTCACACCATAAGTTCGAATATAAAAAGAGTAGGGATTTACCTGTTCATAATGAAAAATTAAAAAAGAAAAATATAAATCTACAGTTGAAAGTATGAGAGAAATATACAGTGAACCCCACTTCGTAACCACAATTTTTCATTGAAATCTGAATTATTTGGCTCGACTAGATTGCATGCTATGCTCACTCCGTAAGTTCGAATGAATACATTTTTTTCCCAGATTTTAGAGGGATTTACCTGTTCATAAAAAAGATAAATAAAATTCCAAAGTTTAAACCATGAGAGAAATATATAGTGATCCCCGACTTTGTACCCACTAAATTTTATCAATGAAATCAGAATTATTTGTGTCGACATTGTTGCATGTTACGCTCTCTACATAAGTTCAAATGAAAAAAAAAAATTTCCCAGTTTTTAGAAGAGGTTTTACCTGTTCATGATTCAAATTTACAAAAGAAAAATAAAGATCGAAAGTGGAAAGCAAGAGTAATATACAGGATCCCCACTTTGTAGTCACAGAATACCCAATTATTGCGCCGACTCGTTTGCATGCTAAGTTCAATGGATAAGTTTGAATGAAAAGAATTTTCACCACGTTTTAGGGGAGGCATTTACCTGTTTATAATAGTAAATTAAAGAATCTAAATATATAAACCAAATGGACAAAAGAAATATACCGTGAGCCCCCACTTTGTACCCACGAAATTGTCTCAATGAAATCATAATTATTTGTATCTTCTTAGTCGCATTTAAAGCTTACTCCATAAGTACGAATGGAAAAATTCCTGACCAAATATAGAGGAGAGATTTACCTGTTCATAATTCTAAATTAAAGAATCTCAATATTAATCAAAGGTCCAAAACTGAAATGCCATAATGCAAAGAAATAAAACCGTTTTAATTACAGGTAAGGTGTAAACAAGAGAAATGTAAACCTTCCGAGATTATTTTGCCGGAATACAGGATGTATCTTAATTGCCTCAGTGATTAATAGAAGTTGGATGCATGACTGTTATTTTTTTAATTTTTTTATCTGAAAACAATTGATAAAGCCATAAATGCCATAAAGGAAAGAAATAAAACCGTTATAATTACAAGTAAGGAGTAAACAAGAGAAATGTAAACGTTCCGAGATTATTTTGACGGATTAGACGATGTAACTTAATTGCCTCAGTGATTAATAGAAGATGGATGCCTGACTGTTATTTTTTAATTTTTTTATCTGAAAGCAATGGTTAAAGCCATAAATGCCATAAGGCAAAGAAATAAAACCGTTTTAGTTACAAGTAAGGAGTAAACAAGAGAAATGTAAACGTTCCGAAATTATCTTGCCGGATTACAGGATGTAACTTAATTGCGTCGGTGATTAATAGAAGATGTATGCATGACGTGTAGTTTTCAATTTTTTTATCTGAAAACAATAGATAAAGCCATAAATGCCATAATGCAAAGAAATAAAATCGTTTTAATTACAAGTAAGGAGTAAACAAAAGAAATGTAAACGTTCCGAGATTATTTTGCCGGATTACAGGATGTATCTTAATTGCGTCGGTGATTAATAGAAGATGTATGCATGACGTGTAGTTTTCAATTTTTTTATCAGAAAACAATGGAGAAAGCCATAAATGCCATAATGCAAAGAAATGAAACTGTTTTAATTACAAGTAAGGAGTAAAGAAGAGAAATGTAAACGTTCCGAGATTATCTTGCCGGATTACAGGATGTAACTTAATTGCCTCAGTGATTAATAGAAGATGGATGCATGACTGTTATTTTTTAATTTTTTATCTGAAAACAATGGATAAAGCCATAAATGTCATAATTCAACGTAGTAAAACCGTTCTAATTTCAAGTAAGGTGTAAACAATAGGAATGTAAACGACACGAGATTGTTTTGCCAGATTACAGGATGTAACTCAATTGCCTCAGTGATTAATAGAAGTTGGATGCATGACTGTTATTTTTCATTTTTTTATCTTAAAACAACGGATAAAGCCATAAATGCCATAATGCAAAGAAATAAAACCGTTTTAATTACAAGTAAGGAGTAAACAAGAGAAATATAAACGTTCCGAGATTATTTTGCCGGATTACAGGATGTAACTTAATGGCCTCAGGGATTAATAGAAGATGGATGCATGACTGTTATTTTTTTCATTTTTTATTTGAAAGCAATGGATAAAGCCATCAATGCCATAAGGCAAAGAAATAAATCCGTTATAATTACAAGTAAGGAGTAAACAAGAGAAATGTAAACGTTCCGAGATTATTTTGCCGGATTACAGGATGTAAGTTAGTTGCCTCAGTGATTAATAGAAGTTGGATGCATGACTGTGATTTTTTAATTTTTTTTATTTGAAAACAATGGATAAAGCCATAAATGCCATAATGCAAAGAAATAAAACCTTTTTGATTACAAGTAAGGAGTAAACAAGAGAAATGTAAACGTTCTGAGATTATTTTGCCGTACTACAGAATGGAACGTAATTGCCTCTCTAATTAATAGAAGATGGATGCATGGATGTTATTTTTTAATATTTTTATATGAAAACAATAGATGAAGCAATAAATACCATAATGCACAGGAATGAAAACAATTCTAATTACTTCTATGGTTGAAAGTGTTTCTGAAGTTGACTGGAGTTCCCTATCGTCGACCTTACAGACAGTGGGCTGAATTCTCACTGCCAAATAGGCGTAGATTCTCCAAATTTATGGAGATTTGGGAGGCTCAGAAGGATTGGGGATTTTTCCCTCCAAAATTGTTGAACAAATTTCCTGACCCCTTCATTGGTCAGAAAATATATTCTTATCTCTGACAAGAGTCAGGGCTATGGGAACCGGTTTTGAAAGTAATGAAAACAGGTTGGAGTGAACAGGCTGTGAGGTTTTCCTCCCAGACTTTATGGCACCATGGAAAGAATAATGGTGGTGGAATTTCTGTTTATATTTTCCATCTTTCTTGTCAGTCAGAAAATATATTCTTATCTCTGATAAGAATCAAGGCTTTGGGAGCAGATTTTGAAAGTAAAATGAGGTTGGAGTGAGGATAGAAAAATAGCGAGAATGTGAACTTGTAAAATATTGTTCTCAAATTAAATTCCAACAATAGGGGGTTACTATTTTGTTGGTGTTATGTCCTTTTGACTGACTTTAAGTTTTTAACTTTTTACTAATGAAATATTTTTATCTGAGCTGAAAAAAGTTGAATGAAGTTGCCTCAAAATGTTCACTGTTAGAGAGTTGAAAAGAATTATAAAGCTGAGAATATGTTGAGTAAACTTTTTAAGCTCAGAAGGATTGAAGGAATGAATGTTCTGTAATGTTTGTAATTAAGTTTCCATTGCTTGTCATAAAGTTTGTAATGTTCATAATGAAGTTTGACAAGTTTCGTATGTTTGTAATGTAGTTTGGAAAGATTCGTACGTACGTCTATGTGTGCTTGTGTTAATGTTTTCATAGTGTTCACCCGAACTGGGGATCGGAACGCAGTTTCCTTTAAGGCTACATTTTCGTAGGCAAATGAAATTAAGAAAGAGAAAGAACGAATTCGTGTTTGATATTTATAATCAACGTAATCACGTGACAGACTCGAAAAAGGCATTGACAGATTTTGGTGGAACTATTTTTTTGTCAGGTCAAGAACTAGGTTGATGTTATTTGGACATGATTTAAATATTAAAAGACCAATCAGAAGTTGAGACTTTCTGAAAATATGTATGAAGCTGGGTAAGCTCTGTGGTCCACTTTTTACACAGATTTGCACAAAATTTAACATTGATAAGAAAGTGGTAGCAGGATACTAAAAGGTCATTCCAGTAAGTCATTCTTACCATCAACCTTTACATAAATAAAAGACTTTTCTCATTCGAACTTATATTACGAACGATCTTTTCTTTTGAATATATTTGTGTTTTTAGACACTTATTGTGAATGTATATATCTTTGTTGCAGACCCGGTAATTTGCAGTGCTGGTTTAATAAAAAAGTGGCCTTGTGCCAGACACTACACTAAACTACCGAGTCCACAAACAATGTATGAAAAAATATGCGTGAATGAACAATGAGAGGAAAGGTGTCAATCAACAAGTGCATAAATTATAAATATTAAAGAGATAGCCGGAATAAAATGACAAAGGCGTCTGGATGCAAAATATGTGTAATTTTTATTAGATGGAAAACAAGTAGGTATCTCGTGGTACGAGATCAGAGAAAATGTTCCGCGCCAAAATAGGAAAGCAAGATGAACAAGGCGGGAAAAAGGGTTTTATAAGGTTCTGGAAAAAGGAACTCGTTAACAGAGGTGTAGGTGCGCACACATAGAAAGGAGTACTCACTGTGGATTTTGGCGTTGTAAGTGTGTGTAGTATTTTTTGTGTTTTATCTTTTTTTATGTTCAGGTTCAAAGTAGTTTGAAAGTTCAGTCGTCTCAGAGTTTGATCAGGCCTTGAATTAACTGTTGAAAATTTTAACGGATTGCTGTGGACGTCTAGCCAAAAGGACGAAGAGTTATTTGCAGTTGCCTGCATCGTCTTGGTGAAGTTACTTATGGCGAGTCCGGAGAGACGAAGAATGTTTGTTCGTCAGTAAGATATCCCTGTCTGTATTTAAGGTTGACTGACGAGGGATAAAATAAGTCACTTGTTGAATACGAAGTTCTGCTTACGACTGTGTCGTGTGTCTCGAACGCTTTCTGGTCGAAAACGGAGGTCTGACCTGCGGGTAACGTCAAGACGAGAAGAAGTCTTGGTAAAGTGTGAGGTCGACATTGTTGGAAATAAGATATTCCGGCCCGCATATGGGTTAAGGGCACGGAATAAATGAGTTGCCCGTCTAGTCAGGTTGAAGATCGGGAAGCAACTGGTTAGGAACGGTGGTGTTCGTGACGTCAAGAAAACGCGCGGGAAAAATTCAAATCTGTTAGGCTGACTTTATCAGCAGGAACTATAGCGACCTTCCTCCTCCAGATTACTGCTACGTCTAGCTGTGAGAGAGAGGAAGGGGTGCAAACGCGCGCACACACGCACGAGTGTGGAAGGAAGAGAGGAAACTCGGGCGCGCGTAAAATATAGATGGAATTAGTGTGTTAATTCCATATCTTCTATCATTAATATAAAACAGACTTGTTGGTATGTATCGAATCTATGTGGGTGCTCTTTTTTGCAGCACAAGATAAACGGCCAGTAAAAGTCAATTTATTTCTTTTCTAGGAAATGGTCACTTATGGAGGCCGGATACAACACCTTGGGACGAGAACCCTTGGCATCTTATTTGATGGTATGATATTTTTGCCAATTATTGGAAGAGCACACCTTCCATTTCACCTTCCAATCAACTTCTCACAAATACTCACCACAGAAAATAAGACATTTGGATTATCTGATCCAGTATATTTCAGATAATCGTTTTATTAAATGAGTTCCTTTGGATACTATAACTCGAAGCCTGAATGCCCTTATTTTGGGTCCTTGTGCTGAATGTCCGTTATTTGTTGAAGATCAGGTGAACAATGAGCAACTACAATTGTTTCTCCTGAATTACACTTCGTCTTTAAACTTCATAAATTGTTTCATCCTGGTGTTAACACCCCCATAAAGCTCGTCTCGAACAGATACGTTTGGCTGTGCATGGAATCAGAATTTCGGCTTTGAACAAAGACCCGTGTTCAATGTTATAATGTTAAAGTTGGAAGACATGCTCATCCACTTTGGAGGTTTATTTTTTGCCACTTAATGACCAGTTCACACATGTGCACTTCGAAATTACGTGACCCTTACTCCCTCTGTAAAGGATACATATATTTGCTAACATGTGTCGGAGTTAACTCCTCCTTCACTCCGTTAACCCTTTCACCAGGGGTCTCTCTTCCCTGGCTATAAATAGCCGCTAACCCTTCGCCTCTATCTCTTTTTTTTCGTTCAGGATTTCAGCTATCAACCTCGAAATGTAGGCGCTAACAAGGGATAGCGTGGAAACACGCTAAGCACACTATTCACACACGCACGCACATACAGAATATTCACACACGCACGCACATATAGAAAATTCACACACACTTCGTCAGTTGTACTGTTTCCATGTATTGTAACTTGTTATTAATATATATTTGTATATACATATATTATCGGTCTTGTGTTTTGTTTGCTTTCTTTGCCTTCTTCTTTGGACTTAATCAAAGTCCAACCTTTTTATGTAGTTGGGCCCGGCGGGCAGGAGTATCTGAACCTTACTTGCGTTGCTTCTACGTCTGACTTCTATCAACAACATAACAGCCACGGCCCCTCTACACATGTTTTCTTCTTGGATATATCCAGAAAATTTGCTAACGTGTTGTTAATATAGATTATGGGAATAAAATTATACTGTTGAATGAAAATTGAAACAATTATTATCATACATATAGTCAGATTTTATAAAGTTTTAATTGTCTGAAATTTGTGTATTTCGTTACACTCCATCCCACTTTTGTCTTTTAAACTGTTAAAAACCATTTCCATAAAGAATGCAAACTCTAGCCCCTAATTCAAGATAGCCTGTGTACAATGTACATTTATCAGTACACTGTTGTCAAATTAGTTTTCAAATCATATTCTCCATAATACAACTTCCACATTTCTCTGTGTGATGTAGTAAAAAAAACTATTTGATAGTTTGGTTACTTTCAGGCAATTTTTTTGTAACACAAGAAGCGGCAACTATCTTGTGACTGATGAGTCCATATTTCCAGCATGTTAAGTTTTCATTTTTAAAAATTTTATATTAAATAGATCTTGTGAGTTGAAGCTCTTCTATTTTTGTGTATTTAATTCAATTTCTCTCTGTATGCAGGCTCTTTTCTCACAGTACTTAAATTATTCTAATTTTTTTTCCGGGGAAAAGTGAAGAGTTTGTAAAAAGTGTCAATATATCTTCTTAAGAGAAACCTTAGAAGAAAGTGTAAAATCTGTCTTATCTGTATGAAGAGAAATGTTTGAAAAAATTTATAATTCCAATAATTCATTATAAATTAAACGTAACTTTTTTTGTAATACTGTATACAGTGTAACCCGGATATAAGAGAGATTTTCTCTGGTCTCAAATTAGAGCCTGTGTTATAGACCAAACCCGGATATAAGAGACTTCTTCTCCGGTCCCGACAACTCTCTTATATCCGGGTTACACTGTACATAAATTCAGAATTAGTTTTTTAAATGAAAGGAAAAAAAACACTAGAAATGGGTCAGGATAATTGAAATAACCATGAATTTAGAAATATTGACAGAACGAATTTTTTGCATCAAATAAAAACATGAAAAAAGGGAAAAGAAATGGTATTTTGCACGGGTTGCACTTGCTTGACCTAAACTATGAGAACTTTTTACGAGATCAGTTTGATATTTTTTTTTAGTACATATTTAGAAAAAATATTTTATACGATGCATTTTAAAACCTTGATTAAGCAACAACAAAAAAATATTAAATAATTTAAATTTTAAATTATTTAATAACGTTTTGTTCTCTTCTCGTGAGACTTGAACGTGATTAGGAAAAGGTTTCGCGCGCTTTTTTTTTTTAAACGTATTTAGCCATTGCTACGTGTGTCGGTTGACAGGTTCAATGGGCATATTTTTGGTCGAGTCCACGGTGAAAAAAAAGTCTTGTGCTACATGACGCCCTCGTCAATTACCACTTGTTGAAAACTACAACTTGGCGAATTTCGCCTTTTGACAAATTTGGATCGTTTCTCGGCCTTTGGCTGAGATTCGATCACGGCTGCGACTAGTTTGGACCGGCTCCGGCCTGGACAAGCCATGACCAGTTTTTGGACCAGTGGCCCTCGAGTGGAAACGCTCTCGTCTCCCACGGTAAACCGACCTTGTGTCACATCCTGACCGCGTGGGAGACAAATAAATACCACTTGTTGAAAACTGCTGTCTGGAATGGTTCGGAAGAAGATTGATTTTATGTCGCGTAAGTATTTATTTCGCTATCACTTTTCTGCTTATGAATTTAGAACTGCCGTATTTTTTTTGCGATTTGTAAAGAAAAAAAAAATTCTGTTTCTTAGGAATTAGTAGAAAGTAGAGTTAAGACTCCATTGTGGTCGGTAATAAAAGAAAAAACTAAAAGACAATTAATTTATGTTGGCCAGTAATAGTCATTTATTACTGTTTGGTACTTTACCTGTTTATATCTTGTTTGCAACTGAAGTTCATAATAATTTGATCAAACCTTAACTTTTTTTTTTTTTTTTATATGCCAAAGCTAAGTTCAAATATTTGATACATTTCAGACTTTCTATCCTTTTTAAACGAAATTTTATGTAAATAAAGTTTCAATTTCACATTGAAACTTTAATTTAAATTATTATTTTTAACATAATTTAAGAGACTGGGATTTTATCGACTTTCGAGTAAAGACGTTAAGAAACTTTCTACTACGCTGACTTTTTTATTTTCATTTTTAACAAATTCTAAGACTTAACGGGCACATGTTGATATTTAAGTTTTTACTTCGTTCTTGAAATTTATTACATTTCCAACGAGCATCCTTTTTTTTTTACTTAGGATGCATTGTTGAATTTTTCTTTCGAATCCACATTTCAAATGAGTTTTCTTCAAACCAATTCTAATTCAAGTTGCTTCCGATAGGTAAAAAAAAAAAAAAAAAAGAAAATGTACCGATGTTAAATTCTTTCCTGCTATATTTCGAACAAAAAGTAATTTATTTCAATTAAAAATTAAACTTTAAATGAGTTACTTTTCTGAAAACTTTATTAGCGAAAAATTAAGAGCTTTTATACATATAATTTGCTAAAAACTATCGGGATGAAACTTGAAATTTTTTTTTTTTTTTTTTTTTAAGCAGTTGGAAACAAATGTGGAAATTATTGCAAAAATCAAATTGTCGGAATTAGTGAAAACTTTCAGAACCTATTTAAAATTCAATGAATTTTAGAAATGTGTTCTTTAGAAAGTCATGGTAAAAAGATTTTTACATCCCACCCCCCACTTAATTTTTTTTATGAAAAGTAACTGTAAATCTAGTTTAATTAAAGACTGAGGAATATAAATCACTAATTTTTTTTTTTTTTTTTTGTAAAATTTTACTCACAACAACCCAAACTTCAGCTCTGAATTTAAAATGCAAAACTTAACCTTATTTAATTATAAAAAAAAAAAAACAAGATTAGAAGAAAGGTTTTGGCAATGCGACATTAATGAAAATTTGACAAGTGCGTCACTCAAACAGGGAGAATAACTCTAACATGTTTTTCTTTATTATAAATGGGCATCTATATAATCTCATGACTTAAAAAAAAAAAAAATTATTTGTAATTTTCATCATTACTGAATAGTTTCTGAAAGTTTCATTAAAATCCGACGATAAAAAATGCACCAAAAATTTGTTATAAATGTGTTTTGTTATTTTTCTTTCCCCTAATCAAAAGTTAGAATTTTCTTTTTAAAAAAAAAAAGAAAACGGAATTTTTTTTTATAATTAATTAAAAAAGACCTTGTTCTTTCTTTTTAATTTTATTTTTAACATTAAACATTTTAACAATAAAATTGTTTTCATTAAGTTTAAAGCAATTTTTATGCTTTGCTCATTTTCCAGCGATCTCATGGAGATACCTATATGGCTATTCACACCTCCCAAAAAAACCAATCACCACTGTTGGACATATCTCTCTTAAAAAATTTTCTGAAAAGTAAGTAATGTTTCTTTCAAATTACATTAAATTTTCTAAAATAACTTGGTTAAAGTATAGTTGAATTTTATAAGATTTTTTTTTTAAGTGGGAATTTCACTTTTGTTTTTATAAAACTGTCAATGGATGATGACATTGATTTTTACCTCAATTAAAAAAAAAAAAAAAAAATTTACATGCGAGAAAGGATTAATCTGCTCAAAAAACAGTTTTTTTTTTTTTTTTTTTCCTCCCTCTTAGTAATGATAAATATTTACAATACAAAATTTTTTTTTCTCAAGTTTGAGGCTTTTTTTTTTTTTTTTTTTTTTTCAATTTTGGGATATTCCTATGTTTAAAGACCAAGGATCATTGAACTTAAAAGATACAAAAACTTCAAATTGTTCAATTTAAAATTGTATAGGTACCTCAAATTGGAAATTTTTCAGGACTTTCACAAATGAATTTACTTTTTTGTAAAGTTTTTTGCCTGTTACCCACACTTAATTTCATAATTTTAAGAAAAGTCTTTTAGTTAAAAAGCAGGACTTCTTGAAGGATTTAACTTTTTCTTTCAACAAAAATCTGCTCCAAATCGTAAAGATAAAAATACAATAAATCTAATTATTAGAAACGCTTTCAATTGCTTTTATAAATGAGATTTATTACAGACATTGTCTTAGTTTTTGACGATTAATTCCAAAAGAACTTTCAAGTTTTAATGAAAATCGTTTAAAATTCTGCATTACTTCAAGGAGTTTAGTCAAAAGTTAAGTGATAACAACTACATTTATGAATCAAATGTGAGGCTCAAAGTCGTACTGCAATATTTAAAAAAAAAAAAAAATGTATACATTATATGCCCCTGTTTGAAAGTATGATCAACTGTACAACATAATCGAGAAATAAGAATGATGGCTATATATAATAAATTTAAATTCAGCATTCCTCAAATTACAGAACATTTTCTGACATTTTTAAGATTACTCAGTACTTTCAAATTTAAAAAAAAAGATGCTCATGCATTATTTTCTTAAATTACGTTTTAACAGAGAAGTCACTGTAAATGAGCTATGAACCTGTCAACACCTCATTAAGTGATTTACGTGTTGATTAGCACTTGTTTTAAAACTCCATTTCTGTTATTTCAAACTTCAAGTAATATTTTTCAAATTGGCTTAAACTTTAATTCAGCTGATATTTTTCAAATAGTTTTACATACATATTTTACTTTTAGAGATTTTTAAAAATTGTTTTTTAAATCTTCAGCATTTATACTGATTGTGGTACCTAAAATTGTATAATAAAAAAAAAAAAATAAATCTTGTAGAAATTTTTTTTCTCCCAAGACAAAAAAAATATTTCTTTAAGCAATATTGTCTTAGGTATATCCATTAGGTCACGTAAAAAAGCGGCATATCATGATTAAAAATGACTCATAAATCAACGAAAACAAAGTTTTGTTTAAGTTGTGTTTATGTTGTTATGAAGAGGAAAGACCAAAGTATTTTTAAAATATTTTTGAAATTTTTTACTCCTTTCTAGCACGTAGAAAATTTTGCTTAAAAAATTTTTTTTTTTTTTTACGACAGCGCAAAACAACTAAAAAAAGGTTTGTTTTATTTTTATTTTTCCCGCGAAAAAAACACGTTAATTATGAAATTCTTGCAAAAACCAAATAATTGTTGGATTTTAATGAAATTTTCAGGACTTATTCAGAAATGAATGAAATTATTTTGAAATTTTTTTTTTTCTTGTTAAAAAGAGATTTTTTTTTAATGTTTCCACCCACTTACATATTTTCAAGAAATTTCAAAAATTAAATATTTTTTTTTTTTTTTTTTTTATTAGTTATAAACAGGAATGTTTGTAGAAAGTAAATCACCAGTTTTTTTTTTTTTTTTTTTTTTTTTTATTCAAATTTGAAAAAAAAAAAAATGTAAAAAAGTATGACATTTAATTAATTAGAAAAGCTTCTACCTGTTTTTGTAGATAAGTTATACTAAGGACATTATTTTGTGAAGAAATAAAATTTTTTTGATGAATAATGTATTTTTTGCAAATTTTTCCACATTTTAAAAATTTTTTCCATTAACGTCTTAAATACTTCAAAAATCTTTTAAAATTCTTTATTTCTTTCGCCCACATAATGCAATGATAACGTTAATGAAAATGTAAATTTACAAATCGAACTTTGAAAAGCACATAAGTCGTTTACACATAAAATAAATTTTTATTGAAAAACGTTCATAATTTCTATGTATGGAAATGTATACGCGACATAATCCTTAAAAACGTCACGTGATTTGTGTCGTCTGACACCGCAATTATTTCTCTCCTCTGTCCAGTTCAGATCCACATCGTTAACGTGTTTGCAGAAATTATCTTCAAATTGTAAAAGTAAGTTGTGATTATTTTTAATTACTTTTTATTAAATATTTTTCTTTAAAGTATTTTCTTTTACTTGTGATAATATTTTATTGAAATAATCTTTTTCTTATTAATTAATTTAACATAACATTAAGAAGGTAAGAAACGGAAAACAAGACAAAATAAAAGAAATAATTTCTAATTTTTAAAAAAAATTAATTCTTTCTTCTTAAATT
Organism: Acanthosepion pharaonis; assembly: GCA_903632075.3. Taxonomy (NCBI): domain Eukaryota; kingdom Metazoa; phylum Mollusca; class Cephalopoda; order Sepiida; family Sepiidae; genus Acanthosepion; species Acanthosepion pharaonis. Next base: position 84,969 of record CAHIKZ030002747.1, on the reverse strand, counting down.
TATATTTGTAAGTTTTATTTTAATACATTATTTATTCCATTCACATTTGAAATTAGTTTACAAAACTTTTAAACACCGTGGATTGAGGAATATAAAATTTATCTGGTACCGTACGGTAAAATTGACTAAGTGTTAATTATTTAAGAAATTGTTAATTGAACGTTTTAGCAATTGTTTAATAATTCGTTAATATTAAGATTACTGAATATTTTAGTTATTATAAAAAAATTTTCCAAATTAATTTGTTTTATTTGCTTACCTGTATTTAATTTTTAGATGGTGAAACGAACAGAAGAAATTCTTCAAAGTTATGCGTGTGTAAATGCACGAGAACCAATCAAGTGTGGCCATATTTTCAAAAAATTTATTGATAAATATGGAACTTTAGTGAAGATTGCAGAATGGGTCAACCAGCAGAATTCAAAAAATGGATTCCCTCTTATTTCTAAACATTCAGTTAAGACTTTCTGAATGTTACAAAAAAAGAAATGTTGGAGGTAATTTCGCTGATTTAAAAAAAAAAAAGAAAAAAAAAGTGAAGTGGTGGTCCAATCTGCTTCTTCTTCTGCCACATCTTCCATTGCCTCTTCCACCGCCATCCCAGCTGAAACTTCAAATGTGTCTGCTGCTGCAACAAGTTCAATCCTGTCTGCTGCTGCAACAAGTTCAATCCTGTCTGCTGCTGCAACAAGTTCAATCCTGTCTGCTGCTGCAACAAGTTCAATCCTGTCTGCTGCTGCAACAAGTTCAATCCTGTCTGCTGCTCCAATTCCTTTGTCCAAATATGCAAAAGTTCAATTGCCATGCAAAAAATTGTCTGCTGCTGCAAAAAATCAAAAATTTCTTTAATTTCCAAAAAATCCTGTCTGAACTGAAAAAAACAAAAAAACAATTTCCAACTATTTCGTGAACAGGAAACTCCATTATGTCTGTCTTTTGAATGGAGTTCCTGTCTTCTCATGCAACAAGTTTCCAGTTTGGTGACAGCAGTTTCAAGGACTTTATCCTTGGATCACTGTCTCTCTCAAAAGTTCAATCCTGACAGTGTATAGAATGGTGGGGAGCTTGGCTTTCTTTCAGATGTGAAGAAAAACGTTAAAAAAATAAAAAAAAATTCCTTGCTGTGCAAAAAATGCAGAAAAAAAAAAATTTTAATTTTTTTCGACTCAACCACACAAGATGGCAAACATGTGAACTGTGTTTTGTTAACAACTCCTTCAGATGTGAAGACGCCCATCTTGTGTCACTGGAACGTCTTCCTGGAGGAACTGCTATGGACTACAAGCAGCATATTTGTGACTGCATCAATAACTTAGCTAAAGCAGGCTCATCGTCTACTGGCCTAAGTGTTGATGCCAGTTTGCAAATAATACTTTCGAAAATAAAATGCTGCTTGACAGACCAGGCTCCTGTTAACCATTTGACGGTGGCATTATTGGAAAAGGAGTGGCAGATAAAGCTTATAGAACTTCATTGCAATCTACATCCATTGGAGACAGTGGCAACAAAAACGAGGAAGGTCCTGAGTGATTGCGAGGAAAATGAATGTAGTGAGTGCCTAGCATGGCAATTCTTGCAATTCAATTCCTTGAGATATAGTGATAAATTGGGCCTTATTCCAAAATTGAAGACCTTTATCAAACAAGGTATTCCATGGTCCAGTATCACTAGATTCCAAGGGAATCGGTTGCATGTAATTTTTCATCAAGGTGCAACTTTCCCATTTTTGCTCAATGTAGGCAATTTGTTTTGGGACTTTCCTCAACAAATAAAACTGTACAGAAGCTACAGAAAATAATTACGGAAGAAGCTGCTATTGTTGAAATGCAAGTGCTGGCAATCATAGGGAAGATGCTATCAGGACCTTGGATGAGTACCTTCTATACTAGTGTTGACAATCAAAAAGACCCCGTTGACACTATGAACATTGTCAAGGGAGTTATTGAAAATATGAAGGTACTCATCAACAACCCTATGTCCATTTTCGCCTCCACAACGGATTTCTTTGAAATACCCTTCCAGAGAATGTTACATCATCCCTACTGATTGCCCCAGCAAATGAACAATTATTTCAAGAAATGATAACTGCCTGCTTGAAAGGGATTGTGGAGGTTTTAAGCAGGCAGTATGAAAAAAAACTTTCAAGACAATAGAGGCTTCTCCAAGAACAGTATTAACATCAGTGAGACAACATACTATGCTCGCTGAAAGCATCATCGGTGAATTTTGTGAACGACAGAAACTTGCGCCTAATGCTTATGTATCAAGCATAAGTGACGTTATAAAGGCCAAGCGAAATCGTGTAAGGAAATTCATCGATGATCTGGACGCTGAGCAGTTCCATTATTATATTCCGCATACACTAATGTACGGCAGACAAAGGATAAATATTAAAAAAATCAAAATTTTGCAAAAAAAAAAAAAAAGTGGAGTTCAGGAAGAAATTTCCAAAAGATTGAAACTTAAAGAAGACCAGCAGCAAAAAAAAAAAAAGGGCTGAAGTGCAAAAAAAAATTGAAAAAGCTAAACATTGATTCCTTGGAAGTTAACTTTCCTGAACAGGGACAAGTCCTGAAACAAATAAGAACAGGCAATATAGTTGGATGCAAAATTAAAAATATTTGGTCAATTGATGGTATCAATTGTCTGTAAATCGGTTACATCAAAAAATATGAAATCAAGAATTATACGATTTCATATGTTGATGATGAAAAAAATTACTAAATTTGACCAAATATGAAGTTGGCACTGCTGACTATGTTTTAAAAACTTGCATTTCATGAAAAAAAGATCTGCATTGGTGGCGAAGGAAGAGGCAATGAAAACTTAAAAACAATTCTTTTCATTGAAAGTTGCAAAATATTCTGAAAGTCTTTTCACCATTATAGATAACAAGGCTGTAATATTATTTATGGTATTGGATTTAAATAATAAAAGATTGAACATTTATCTAATAAATAAAGTTTAAAGAATGATCTGATTAATAAATAAAGTTTAAATGAATGATCTGATTAATAAATAAAGTTTAAAAGAATGGAAAGATTAATTAAAAAAGATTTAAAATTATCTAAATATTAAAAAAAAGTTTAAAGAATTATCTAAATAATAAAAAAAAGTTTAAAAAATTATCTAAATAATAAAAAAAAAAGTTTAAAGAATTATCTAAATAATAAAAAAAAGTAAAGAATTATCTAAATAATAAAAAAAAAAGTGGGGTAAAGAATTATCTAAATAATAAAAAAAAAAAATGTAAAGACATTATCTAAATAATAAAAAAAAGCCAGTAAAAGAATTATCTAAATAATAAAAAAAAATTGAAAGCAATTATCTAAATAATAAAAAAAAATGTAAAGAATTATCTAAATAATAAAAAAAAAAGTGTAAAGAATTATCTAAATAATAAAAAAAAAAGTTTAAAGAATTATCTAAATAATAAAAAAAAATTTAAATATTATCTAAATAATAAAAAAAATTTAAAGAATTATCTAAATAATAAAAAAAAAAAATTTAAAGAATTATCTAAATAATAAAAAAAAAAAAAAGTCTAAAATTATCTAAATAATAAAAAAAACTGAAAGAATTATCTAAATAATAATAAAAAAAAGTCCTGAATTATCTAAATAATAAAAAAAACCCAAGTGTAAAGAATTATCTAAATAATAAAAAAAAAGTGAAAGAATTATCTAAATAATAAAAAAAATTTAAAGAATTATCTAAATAATAAAAAAAAACTTTAAAGAATTATCTAAATAATAAAAAAAAAAGATTTAAAGAATTATCTAAATAATAAAAAAAAAAAATTTAAAAAGAATTATCTAAATAATAAAAAAAAAAAATTTAAAGAATTATCTAAATAATAAAAAAAAAAAATTTTAAAGAATTATCTAAATAATAAAAAAAAAAAAATTTAAAGAATTATCTAAATAATAAAAAAAAAAAAAAAATTTTAGAATTATCTAAATAATAAAAAAAAAAATTTAAAGAATTATCTAAATAATAAAAAAAAAGTTTAAAGAATTATCTAATTTTATTGGCATTATTATAAATAGAGTTTTGTCCCTTTATTTTAATAAAACTAAAAAAAAGCGTTCACTCAGATTGCTGATAATTTTCATTTGTGGTCATCCATTTTTGGGCTGTCGTCACTTGTCACTCAACACGTAGATCAAATATTGATAAAACACCAGTACCAATCGTTAAATAATTGTTTGTATACTACTTTTTTTATGCTAGAAGTAATAATTCTTTTAAATCAGATTAATTTAACATTAAATTTTCTAATTTTTTTAAAATAACGTGTCAGAAACTTTGTTAAATATTTTTTAAAATCGATAAATTTGTGTTTGTCTATAAATTTCTTAAAATTAAGAAAATGGCGGGATTTTTTTTAAAACTTAAAATTCCAAAACTAAATTTGACATTCAATGTATATAGTTTCTATCTGAAATACACCAAATTGTTTACTTAATGGAAATAATAAATTTAATGATTAAACTTTCAATTAAAGCTAAAATAAAATCTTAAAGCATGTTTTTTCATTTTTTAAAATTTATTTTAAAGTTAGGTATCGAAAATTTTGCCGAAAAAAAGTGGAGGTACCTAAATTTAATGATTAAACTTTCAATTAAAGCTAAAATAAAATCTTCAAAAATGTTTTTTTCGTAAAAAATTCATTTTAAACTTAAGTCCAAGAAGGTCCAAAACCAAACAATTTAGTTTTGATCCCAAAAAATCAGTTTTCCCCAGTGGATGGCTATTCCAGATCTATTTTTTGGGATGAAAGCCATAAGGACAGAATGTTTATTTATTTAACTGTTGCATGGAAAACTAATTTTAAAATAACATCTAAGAATTTGCATCTCCAAGCTAAGATGTTGCATATTGTCTCAGAATCAATTTCCAGCGTTGATGAAAAAGACACTGATGAAGAGACTTATTTACATGAAATTGGTTTGCTTTTTGACACCAACAAAAAATGATGTTTTCCAAAATTCTGTAGCTCAATGCCTCAAATCTGGCCACATTTAACAGTTGTTCAGGCAGTAAACCTTAGACTTTGTCCTGATTTTCCTTGGGCAACTTTGAGACATCTTGGCAACTACCCTGCCCTATGGAATTACAATTTTTCCTTCAGAATTATCCATGTTCTCGTGAGAAAACTCTTTTTGCCCTGAAAGTGAACTTGAAACCAAAATTGTACTCAAACAAAAAAATAAGTGCGATGATGAAAGAAAACTTGTGGAGGTGCCAGTGTCCCAGGTGAAGAATCTACCTGAATATATGACCCAAACAATTCAGAACATGCTGCAAAAAGATAGTGACTGTTTTGGTCAAGCAGACAAAGTTTTATCCTTTTTTTTTTCAGGCGACAAAGGAGACAAGTGCAGGAAATTTAATTTCTCTGTCTGTTCTCCAAAAATTAGTGGGTCAGCATTTTCATGTAAAATATGTTCTTTGTTTGCAGCCGAGGATACACATGAAAACCAAATGAAGGCCATGTCTAAATTTTGGGAAGATTTTCAACACATGCAGGACTCAAATTTCAAAATACGGACATTCTGTCAGTGTTCTTTTTGGAGGTGATTACAAATTCCTATATGCAACTCTAGAACATCAAGGTGCATCTGCATCTTTCCCTTCTCTTTATGACCAGGTTAGTTTGGATCATCTCCAAAACCACCTCAAAAGTCTACACACCCTGAATCCTGTAATATTTCATTGCACCATATTAATGACTATGTTGAAATTATGCAGAAAATGTCGTCGATGATCGGCAAGCAGGGAAGCTCAAGAAAAAAATCAAGGCTGTGCTGTTTATCCTACAAAGTTCTTGGACAATGTTGTTCTTCCCACTTTGCTTGTGACTCTCAGGGTAGTTACAAAGTTTTTTTTAGGGTTTTGGTTTTGGAAAAATATGCCTTGGCCATTGATCAAACTTTGGGAACTACCACAGAAGTTGAGAGGAAAATTTTGGAAATTGAACAGAAACAAAGGGACACGCTTGCAGAAAAACAGGTGGCTGAACATGAGTTGAACATGAGGGGTTTTCTGAATCATCTTCTCAGTCATCTTGAAATCATGGAGAAACATAAAAGCAGGGCATCAGCGACACTTGAACTAGAACAACTAGCCAAAAATGCAATGAGTGGGAAAAGAGGTCAGCGCCCTAAAAAAATTTCAGAGATTCTTCAATCATGTGGAGCAGAAATCTGCCTTGTTACAAAATATGAAACTGATTCATACAGAAACGATTGGCTTATGTGTGCCTCACGTGCTCAGTGACAATACATGTGTGAGGGGTCTTTTGGATGAAGACACAAAGTGCCATGCCTGACGTTGAATACACTTTGTCTCAAATGTCAGGGACATCCTGTCAAATTTGCAGCTGAAAATAGTTGTCAGAAACATCAAAAATTGTACAGTCAGCTTATTCTCATTTAAAACAGCTCTCTACCACTTTTCGTCCATTGAACAGGAACTGAAAAACACTGTTGGGCCAACAGGAAAAAAAAAATTGATTAAAAGACAGGCAATACCAAAAAAGTGGCCTTTTTTTTTTTTGGCAATCACTGCAAAGTTATTTTGTCCAAGGATAAGGTTGGCATTTACAACTTCACAAAACTTTGCAGTGTCTTGTCCTTCAGGTTCTGATGTCAACCACCATTTGACAGAACTTTTCGAACTGTATTCAAAGGCTCATCAGATCATGGTACTGCAAACATTTTTGAGATGATTATCAACTGGATGATCTGAAAATTGTTGAAAAAAAATTCCCATCAGAACCGATCAATGTAAAACTCCATGATTTTAATTTTTCTTTTCCTCGTTTGGCCAGAATTCATCCAAGTGTAGAACTTTTCAGTGAGGAAGGTGGGGAGAGTTTGCATCACTTCATAAAAAAAAAGATCAACGTACATATACCTGCGTTAGGGACCCTGGTTTAAAATACAACCAATTATTAACGATCGGTCCTGTTCATCTGATCAAACTATTGATGGATTGTTGAATGACGAACCGATTGCTATTACTGATGACCAAAAATGACAATTTTTAAGTAAATTTGCTTTTTAAAAATTACTATTTTAGTAAAGGTAATGGAAATACAATACATAAAATAAAATTATTTAGTGAAATAGTAAATGAAAAAAAGAAAATTACTTTAAAATTTACACTTTTAAAGCTGAACGGAAAAAGACAACCTGCAAACGACTGAAAAGGACGTAAAGGGACAAAACCCATCTCACATTGACCTTTTATAATAATGTCTTTCTGTATATCATACATGGAAAAAGGAATTATCATAAAAAAATACAACATAAAAAAAAAAAAAAAGTTTGTAACTAAAAAATAAACTTAAAATTTTGACTTGTCTTTTTTCCCACTTAATTACTACCTCACCTCGAGGAACCCTCCCAATACAGCGCTTTTGACGATTTTAAACTATTATAAATTATTAAAATAAAACATTCTTAAAAACGAAAAAATTCTCATTTAAAATTTTATTTTCCAAAAAAAAATTATTTCTTCAGACAATAATGTCCTTATTACTTATTTACAAAAAAAAAAAAAAAATTTTATTGGATTCATTATTTTTCAATTCAAATCAGATTTTCAGTTACTATAAAAAAAATTTGGAAAAAAAAAAAAAAAAAAAAAAAAGTAATTTTTTTCCCTCCTACTTTTACATTCAAAAAAAAAAAAAAAAAATCAGGAACCAAAAATTTTTCTTTCATTAAATTAAAACAAGTAAATGTTTGCTTTCAACAAATTTAAAAAAAAAAAAAAAAAAAAAAAAAATTTGATTCATTTGTGAATTCCCATTAAAATTTCATTAAAATCGGAAAATTACTTGATTTTTACAAGAATTTCCAAATCAATTTTTTCACCGGAAAAAATTTTGTTTTTCATCTTAATAAAACATAAGCATTTTGACGATAAAATTTATTTTTTAAGTTTATGGCATTTTCATTTCCTTTGCTGATTTTCAAAGAAAAAGTGAACAATACCCCAAAATTTCCGAGGAAAAAGTGGCAAATTTTTTATGAAGAAAAATTTTTTGTTTAGAACTATATAAAAAAAAAAGAAAAATTTTTACCCCCGAAAAATTTTTTTCGACTCAATTACACCAGCCAATTTTATTTTTAAATGAAAGAACATACTGTTTGCTTTCAGAAAATACCTAGTTTCATGGTGTTCTGATCAAAAGTTTTTTGATATTTTATTCAGATGATGAAAAACTGTCATTTTTCATTATTTTATCTTACCACTATAAAAGTATGAAAATCCAATTTTTATTTAGAGAAAATCGGGGTGACAAAATGACTTTTGCTATTTTTGTAATGATTTATACTTGGGATAGAAAATTCTTACCATAGCAGACTTGAATTAAGCTTAAGTTTAGTATGGCTATGGGAACCCTCGAACAGCTGTGATTGAGATATATATATATATATAAATTTATTTTAACCAGAAAATTCTTATATAATGTACTATGTAGCAATCCGCTACCCCCAACCACCAAAAAAAAAAACAAATTTCTATGAGAAAAATATTCAACTTTCTGGAAAATTTTTTCCTTTATTATTATTATTATTATTATTATTATTATTATTATTATTATTATTATTATAAATCTTTTGGATTGCCTCATCATTCTGCTATGAATTTTTGTTGAATAATCATGAAGGTAGCAAATCTCATGGATTTGAAAAAGCCATGATGAAATATTAGGTACTTGCAACACCTAAGTTTTTTAAAGAAATTTAGGATTAAATTGCAAAATACTCTAGTGTATTTCAGATAGATATTATCGATGATGATAATGATCAGGCGATTGATTATGAAGATATATACTTCACATTTTTTTCCTGAAAATTTAATATTTAACATCATAAATTTCTTAATATAATAAATAGCATGGCATTTCATAAATTAAGTTACCTCTATCATGGTATTTTACAATTTTTTTTTTTTTTTTTTTTTTTTGTGTGTGTCTTCATTTTATTTATTAATTGTTATCATGATGGTAATGGAATGTTAGTTATTTTATTAAATTTAAAAAAAATTTTTTTAAGTTTTAACTATGTAATTGACTATATTTATTTTATAATCATGTTCCAATACCCTAAACTACTGTATAAAAAAAAAAAATTGCTACCATGTGAAACAGTGGGGTGAGTCTTGGGAAGGGCTGTTTTTTCTCTTCAACCATCCTCATTGTTGGGAGTTTCAGTTATGTTCCCCATAACATTCCATATAACTTCTTCCCCATTGAAGCCTTCCAGGATGTTTTATTCTTTTGACTCTTTCTCTCAATCCAATAAGGGTTTTCACTCTTAAACTTTTATAGTTTTCCATGTATTTTGTTTTTGTATTGGCCATTCACATTACCCCCTCTTTCTCTCTCTAATAAACATTATATATATATATATATATATATATATATATATATATATATATATATATATATATAAATACAAAAATTAAAATTGTTCAGTACACATGTATCATAACTATTTCCCTAGATATATACTTCTAGGTCCCATCTTCAACCTGTAATCTAATATATATCAGTAAGTAACCCTTTAAAAACTACCTATTAAATTCATATATTAACGTATGGTACATATGTTAAATATTAGAAAGCCTTATGATGTTAATAAAATCTGATTACTTAAGATGGCATATGTTGAATGTTATATAATTATATATAGGATATAAGGCTGGCACGTGTGTGTACGTCTCTGCATGCATACCTACATACATATATACCTCAGCACACACATGCATCCAAATTCGAGAAATCATTTAGTCTAAAAATTATCTGTTATTATATCTTAACCTATTCCCCTCTCCAAGTTCTCCACTGCCTTACGAAGGTATTGAACTCGCACTCTAAAAGGTTAAGTTCGATATTCCAACCATCTGAGGAAGGTCTGAGTGTACAATGGGCGAAATGTTATTAATGGCAACGATGATTTGGAAAATAGTTAGGATAATGTAAATAGTGTACATAATACCTCATCTCAGAAATATAGACCAATACTAAAAGATATTGTCCCATTTGCTTTTTTTCATTTTTAACCTATTGTTCTAAATCAAGGACATAATTTTTAATATCCTTTTGTCTGCCACAATTATGACTGTTTTTTGTTTTTTTTTTCTCTCCCTGCACAAAGAGAGAGGATTACCTATGCCTATTGAAAATTACTGGTTAATCCCCCCTGCATTTGCATAAAACAAAACATTGTTAGCTCTAAAATAGAATTTGTCTTTTTACTTCAGGTATGAGTATGTGCAGTTGATGAACCTTGTGCTTCAGTACATGGCAAGGCCATCAGGAATTGCCCTTCCAACCTGATACCTACAGAAATGGACATCCTTCAATGCCCAGATGGGAAGGAAATGCTCAAAAGGCACAGAAAATGGAGCCACTTTCCCTGCAGGTCAACACACCAAGACACTTGTGAAAGTAATCAATCGCACCACACTGAACAAACTGGAAGCTGATTTATTGCAAATAATCAGCAGGAAATTGGTTGTCAGATGGCGTGTGGGTAGATGGTACTTGGCTGGTACATGCACAGATCAGCATGAGGTAAATCTAACCAGCTTTGTATTAATAAATTATTTGGGAGCACAGAGACAGTTTTATGGAACTCCCAAAATGACAATGACTGACAAAAGCATGTCCTCTCCATCCCAGGGACAATTTTGAGGTAGGCATTCTGTTTTTGTTTGAGTTTCTATGATGGGATTCCAGACACTCGAGTCAACATTGAAAGTTTGGTAAGTCTCCCATCAAAAATGCTGAGAATTGGATAAATATCTGCAGTTTATTGGAAATCATTTTTATGATGTTCTTATCTGTAGAATTGGTGGCTTTTGAGTGTAAAAGCCCTCCTCCCTCTCCCTCTTTTTTTTTTTTTTTTTTTTTTTTTCCCTTTTCCTCTCCTCTCCCTCCAGTTATCTCCGGATAATGTTACTGAATTTTAGATGCTTTGGCTTTAAAGATGCTTTCTGAAGAAAAAAAAAAAATTGTGGGGGATTACCACCAAATCTTTATTTTATCAAATAACATAAGAGGTATCTATAATTATTATAGGCACACCTTATTTATGAAATATTACAGTATTTAATATATATATATATATATATATATATATATATATATATATATATATATATATATATATATATATGCCCAGTTGAAGGAGTATGCATGACGGAAAATGCAATATATGAAGCAACAATTTTACCCAAAGGGAATGTTGAGGAGAAAAGGATATACATAGGAATATCGGCAGGAAATTGGAAACACTGACTTTATAACCATTGCCAGTCCTTCAAGAATTAATGTAAAAAGAACCAAACGGCACTGTCAAAGCATTATTGGGATTTGTTGGAGGGTGGCTTAACCCCACACATAAAGTGGAAAATAATAATCTCGAGAGCCAGAACTCCAAAAAAAATTTCAGAGACAGATGTGACTTATGCATAAAAGAAAAAATCCTCATGATCAAACATAAAGATCCAGATTTATTACAAAATAGACACAACGAACTAATTTTTAAATGCCAACATAACAACCTAAACCTAACAAAATACATAGAGAAATAACTATATAGGAAGAATAATATTGAATGACCTTTGTTCGTTTTGCTTTTAGAAATGTTGCTATGCACACATGACTGTATATAACGATGGTATTGTACTTGAACATGATGCATCTTTTAGTATGTATATGTTTTTATATGGAAAGAGGCATGCAGGTTATGCATGCATATGTGGAGATAGTGTGTGTGTGTGTGTGTGTGTGTGCATGTATAGGTATTTATGTGTATCTGTTTTTCTACAGGTGTGTATGTATGGATATATACATATAGTTTTTTTTTTTTTTTTTTTTTTGTGTGTATATATGGATTTATATGTATATAGGGATATGTATGTGGATATAGATAGGTGTTTGGATATGTGTAGAAGTCTGTATGTGTATGGATATATAGAATATTATAAAAGGACCTAATTTTCTATTAGTAATTTTTATCCAAATTTCTCCTAATATTCTCCAATTGGAAATGAGTTTAAATACAGAGGTAAATTTTAAATTAATTTAATTTAAATTGGAATCTTTGACAACGATGTAGGTATCTAAAAACAATCACAAGTTTAATTTATGAACAAAACTCAAATGGATAGATGACAACTTAATAATCAACAAGAAAAAAGTTTAAGCAAATAAAAAAGATAACTAGATGTAAAAGGAATTTATTCTTTCAATGTGCTTTCTATGAATTTTTTCCAGTCAACTATTTCATAGAAAATACCCAAAACCCCAACAAACATCAAATTAAATTCTCTGTAGATTTTTTTTAGACATTTAGATTTATATCAAACTTTAACCCCCAAATATACCCTTTAAAGTAATGCGGAAAAACAGCGTCTAAGAAATTGAGTGAAACCTCTCATGATTTATTTTGTTGTATCTTTTTCCTTATGTGGGTTTCTTCTTCACCACTTACCCATCTATATCTAGAGATAACATACGTTAAGTTAAGCGATGTCTGGCCCACACCAAGTGAGCTTAAGGATAAAGAAATGGTACATCTAACTCGCTCATGTCTTCTCTCCCCCCTCGCTTCGTTAATTTACATATGCTTAATATGGCCCGTCTAAAATGTGTAAATGTTTTCAAGTCTGATGATCCAGAGCCCCTTTAAAAGGGCTGTGGTGAAATAATTTATTACATAGAACCTTAAAGTGGTCTGTTTTTATTCAAATTTGCTCTCAATTTTTATTGAGCTCTCTGGATATCAACCTCCTTGGGTCTACCTATATGGATTACCTAGTTTTGCATAAACTAATATATATCTATCTCTATCCAGAGTCACTTGGGTAGACTCTAGGGTAGCGAACATTAAAAATGCGATACCTACGTCCCAATCGTGTTGGTGGTCCAGGCAATATGTTCGCATCATATTCTTAAGAGTGGAATGAAAACCTTCCAATACTTCTTGGAATTGGGGATAGTAGGCATTGGACTGAAGGGACTGTATACTTAGAATTTTCATGAATAATTCTGACATGAAATTAGGCACCTTGTGTAAACCAATCATGGCAAAAAAACTACCAAGAGTTTTCGCTGGCTTTACTACTGCCTGACAAGCGTGGCGAGTCCGACAGGATTCAGACCTATCTGTCCAGATCCCCGGCCAATAAAAATGTTTGATCTTATTGTGTGTATTGTGAAGGTGACTCCCAAGTGGGATCTCATGAGCCGTGCTCATTACCTCCGGTCTGTTTTGTTTAGGGAGTACTATTTGGTGGACTTTTGACACATCTTCTGAGGCGGAGATGTGCGGGGGTCTCCACTTCCTCATTAGTACCTCATTCTTAATAAAGTATCCAGTTGGAACTTTCTCCAACTCATCCTCGGGCAATACGTGACTGAAGAGTGGGGTGAGCTCAGAATCACTCCCCTGCTCTGTTACAAGTGCTCTCCTCGATAATGGAATGTCCATAGCGGGCTCAACAATACCATCGCTATTTCCAGTTAGGGGACCATCGGGAGGATAATTTAATCCCACATCAGGATTTATAAACGTCTGTGATAGGTCTATCACTTCGACCTCTGTCCTATCGATTCTCTCGTTTATCTTTTCATCGGCCTTCTTTCTGGCCTGTGCTCTGGTCACTGCACACGAGAGAAATATATCAATTCTCTTCCACGATATCTTCGGTGTCTACCGGAGCAACCGATTCCGGAACTACTTTAGGGTGGGGTATCACCCTACCACCCGCCAATTCGTTTCCTAACAGCATGGATATGCCTTTCATAGGCAAACTAGGGACTACTCCGACCTCGACAGGGCCAGAAACTAACCCAGACGTAAGGTGGATTCGATGAAGGGGGACGCTAACAAAGCTGCTGCTGACACCCTGTATGATAACAAATTTGCCAGTGGCCGAATCCGATCCACACGGCACGAAGCTCTCCACAATCAGGGGCTGGGTCGCCCCAGTGTCCCGCAAGATCTTCACGGATTTCTTCTTCGTGGGATTATCAACGGTGGATACAGCACCATTAGAAACAAATGGCCTCTACTCCTCCCTCACATCTTCTTCATTCGGTTTCCTATTTAGGGTAACGCTGTCAGAAGAAATTAGCCCTTGGGGTCTCTCTTGACATAGGGCTCTGGACTCGGCATTCCGCTTCGTCCAACAATTCGGCACGAGGTGTCCTACTTTATTGCAGTAGTGGCACATCGGGAGTTTTCTCTCTCTCCTATTCGTCTGCCGATAAACCGGTGAATGAGAACTGGGATTTTGAGATTTGGTATCTCTCGGACTGGGTGGTTGGCCTGAACTAACCGATCGACCAAACTTTGAATTCGGACCAGAACCAGACCCACGTCTTGGGTGTGGACCGCTTCCAAACTCGGATGGGTTGTTATGATTGAATGTACCCCGCTTATGTGTTAACGCGTATTCGTCAGCGAGGGTGGCCATCTCATATAAAGTATCTACCCTTTTTTCATCGAGGTAGGTTTTTAAATTATCAGGATCATTTGCCTCAGCCTATCGTGATCTGCCTCGATGTTTTTCGATAAACTCCATCTATCGAAATAGGTTTCTTTTTGTCTAGAAAATTCTACATAAGTCTGTTTCTCCCTTTCGGCAGGCTCTAAATTTTTGCCGGTATGCCTCTGGCACTAGCTCATACGACTTTAAAATGGCTGATTTAACAATGCTATATTCAGCGCAATCTGCTACTGAGTGCGCGGCATACACTTCTTGGGCTTTGCCTTTTAATGCGGTCTGCAGTAAAATTGGCCACGTTTCTATGGGCCATGCTAGGTTTGAGGCGACCTTTTCGAAATGCTGAAAATACTTGTTGACGTCAGCCTCGTTAAACTGCGGTACGAGTCGGACTTGCTTCGCTAAGTCAAACTCACTACTTCTAGCTTTGTGAAGTTCCCGCTTTTCGTCTAACTCCCGAAATCGAGTTT
Organism: Acanthosepion pharaonis; assembly: GCA_903632075.3. NCBI lineage: Eukaryota > Metazoa > Mollusca > Cephalopoda > Sepiida > Sepiidae > Acanthosepion > Acanthosepion pharaonis. The sequence goes on along the minus strand of CAHIKZ030002747.1, from coordinate 69,961 downwards.
CTTGCTCGATTCTACCTTTTACGATTTCAGCCTTTGCTCTTTCAGCTTCGGCTCTGACCTTAGCCTCGGCCTCAATTCTCACTTTCTCGAGCTCGAGTTGTGCCTGCGAAAGTTCTGACGTGTCTAGTGATAATTTACTTAATTCTTCTACGTCAAAGACGTCATTATCTACCATATGTTCAGAGACTATCCTGACTGAGTTTTTCTCGTAGACTTCGTTACCCCTAGTTCTAATTCCTTCCCTATTTCAACTATATCATCCTTCTTAAGCTTACATAATTTCTCCATAGAGGGTGATGCGAGAAAACTATCTATAACCAACATCTTGGCCTGTAATTCGCCGATACCCTGAAGCTGTGCGATTCTTACTGAGTGAAAAAAACAGGGAGAAAAGAATCCCGGACGAGCCCCCAATTTTATGTTACGAACTTGTAGCATATAGATGAACCACGGGTTCTAAAAAAAAGGAAAACGTGGTTTCTTTTCTCAGTCTTCACTCAGAAAAGGAAGCGACATAAGGGAATCAACAAAGAACAGACACAAGACGATGGATTTCAAAATAAAACATTTATTTATAAATATATATAACGGAGTAAAAAAAAAAAAAAAAAGAACCTTCATTTAACAAAGGGGAGGACATCATTAAAGAATAGAAGGCGCGAGCGAATACATACATATAAAAACAGATCAAAAAAGAACCAACTTATCTTGCAGTCGGGTTGGTATCTTCACATAAAGTTTTGATTTACAACATGAAGAGTTCTGATGAAGACAATATCTTGGCCGGCCGAAATGTTCCTGGATTCTTCTTTTCACGAATGTTTGAGGGTCCCCAGCATCTCATACAGGCATTTGGTTGGGAAAGCAAGTTTTTAAAATTGCAGTCCTTCCAACACTAGTGGATAAGACTTTGCTGTTTTCCTCATCTCAACTCGCTGGTCAGAGGAAAACGAAAAATCCCTTTTTGGTTTTTGTCCCCAAAAGACAAATGGTTTCCTTAAAACTTGACCTGGCGTCGACAATTCTTTCAGGATAGGGCGCAAAATCATGGCTTTTGTTTGTTTTTCAAAATTTCAACGCATGTCTCCGTTACGTCCATTTATCACGTGAATATATATATATAGACCCTGATGGTGCCTGGAATTCACTTATGGTCATGTTTTCTTGGAACCAGGTCATCTCAAATACAAGGTCACTTCTCTGTTCACAGGCCCTTGGTTGTGGGTTTAAGACATCATAATCATTTGTGAATAGGAAAGAAAATATGGCTGATTTTAGAATATATTAATAAAAATAATTTTTTTGAATTAAAATTCTATTTTTATTTATTAATTTATTTATTTATTTTTGTTTTTATATCTATTTAATTTTCTATGAATCATATTTTTACTTTTTAAAACCAAAATGGTTATGGCTATATGGTTAATGAAATCGGATGGCGACATCACCAGCAGAACGATTTATTGTTTAAAAAAATTTTATATTATGAATTATGTCATTCGTTAAAAAAAAATTCTTTATTGCTAAAAAGAAAAAAGAATATTTTAAAAATATTCAACGTTTTTTAATTGTTTTGATCTTTTTATATATCTATTGGATTGCCAAATATCCTTCTCTCAATGTTTGTTTTTAAATCATCATGAAACAGCAAATAGCCTCCATGGATTTGAAAAGGCCATGATGAAATATTAGTTTCCTTTTTAATACCTAAGTTTTTTATAAGTTCTAAAATGAAAATTCCGGCAAAAATAAAATAGTTCATTTCATCGGACCGGATATTATCAATGATAATGATCAAACATTATATACTTGATTATATAGATAGATATATACTTTTTAAATTTTTCTTTCAAAATTTTTATATTTAACTTTTTTTAAATTTTTAATATAATAAATACCATGGATTTTTCATAAATGGTAATGGAATTTGTTAGTTAAGATTTTGATTAAATTAAAAGGGGATTTTTTTTTTTTTTTTTTTTTTTTTCATTTAATTAATTACATTAATTTTATAATTTTGATTTAATAAATCTAAACTACTGTATAAAAAAAAAAAATTTTAATATTTTGATAAATCAGTAAATATTGACTCTTGGGAATTTTTTTTATCCCTGGGAATCAAAGTATTTTTCTTCAATTTTCCCTTTTGTTAGTTAATCTCATTAAAATTATTTTTTTGAAAACATCCACATATTAATTAATTTCTTGAAATTTCCAGATTTTTTGAACTTTTGAAAAAAAAAATCTCTCAATAAATAAATATTTTCTTGGAAAATTTCCATGTAATTTTTTTTTTGTATTATAATATTCAATTTACCCCTCTCTCTAATCTGTATCAACACATACATAAAAATGTCCGAAATAAAACTAATGACATTTTATCAAATAAATTAATTATTTTTTTAAATATATTTTTAAAAGATAGTTTTCAACCTTTTTTAATTTAATTTGTTTTTAAATAACCCTTTTTGAAATTTATTAAATTCATAATAATTTTTAATATGTTTAAAATTCTGCATTAGAAAGCCTTATGAACTTAATAAAATTTTATTAATTAAAGATTGCTAATTTATAAGTGGAACACACCTATTCTATATTAATAGACTCTCCAAAAATATAGGTAAGTTAAACTTTTTAAGATTTTACAAGTCAAAAAATCTTGGATGATGAAGTCATAATTTATAGTTATTAATTAAGATACTAAAATCAATGCAGCAACGTTCTCTACTGAATTCTCTCAATGGTGCTACCAATATCAAAAAAAAAAAATTTGTATTTGGAAAAGCGTTTTAGTGACATCACTTGTACAAATATAAACTTCCAACTAAACGTCTCTACAAATATTTTTTAAATCAAATTGAAAAGTTTAAAAAAGTCCTATTGCATGCTAAAAATACTAAAAAAAATTAACGAATATGTATAATAAAATATTTGAGTAACAAACTTGTTTAAGATTGTTTGACCATTTTTTTTTTTTTTTTGTTTTTAATTATTTTTATAAAATTAAAAAATTGCAAAATCTACATTACTTTAATTATATTACAGAGAATATTTTATTAATTATTTTTAAGTTTACAGGGTTGAAAAAATTTCTAAATGAAAATTTTTCAATATAAATTAATTTTAAAAGATTAAATTAGTTATATTGAAAGGGGGAGGAAAAAAGATGATCTTTTTTATCTTTTTCTTATTATGGGTTTATATTGAATAATCTTTTTTCATACAAACCATTTTGTTTTTTTTTAATTCCTTCTTAAAAACTAAAAAAATGTTTTTTAAAAAATTCATTGTTAATAATCATCATGTACGAATGATAAATCAATGGAAGGGGGATGGTTGGAATTTGGATGCCTTCAAATATATATCCTGTTGGAATTAACCATCACATATGGTTGGAAAGTGTTTTTAGCAAACAAATATTATGAAGTAAAGAAAAATTGGACTTGAAGTTTAACATTAACTGAAAAATTGTCCTAAGATTCAATCCTTACCTTTCAATCCCTGGATAACGAGTTTACTTGAATACAGTTCAAAAAATTTTAAGAATAGGTTTTAAATTACTAATATAACCATCATCTCTATAACCAATTTGTACACTATCAGTCTAGACAATCCATCACTTAAATTGTACAAAAAAATAATCCAACCAGGTCTTCATTAGAAAAATAATGCAAACCAAAACAATTTTATCCTCTAGTTTTGATGTTTTACGTTAACGTATTCTCAGTCAGCATTGGACTCCTTGCACTGTAACATTTTTTCCTTTTTTTGTTCAGATCGTTTGTCCCGACAGTGTATATTAGTTTTATTTTTTTTTCCCGAAATGTGACTTATCACTAGCCTCCACACTGCATGGACAATAAATTTTCAACCCAGGAAAAGATAAAGAAAAATAATCCCATGACTTACTGCTGTTACTCTCTTTTCTGTAATAGTTCTGCAGACTGTTGATTTTTGACATGTGAGCTCAATGTGGGAAAAAAAAAAAATCTTCTGGTAAAAAAAAAAAGTTTTACCATTCCTCGAAGATTGCCAGGCTTTTCAGAATCGACCCATAGTGGGTCTTCTGTTGCTGAAAGAATTGTAATACCCCGGATCTGTCTTGAATGCCTTGCCTTTAAACTGATAATCTCCACATGAGTCAGTTGCACCACCCCAACAATGTTTTGATTACATTTGGTGTGATGCAGATGTATTGAATTGTTTTTCTGTCTCAATGTTTGCAAACTGCTTTTCATTTCAATTTTTTTTTTTTTTTTTTTTTTTTTTTGAATTATGATCAATCACTAAACATGAAGACTCAAATTAATCAAAAAAAGTAAACCTAAACCAGCCCCAAAAAAAATCACCTAAACCCTTTCAACATTTCAATTTTCCAACATCCGTGGCATTAGAACAAAAAATTAGTTTGGAATCTTTCCTCACTGCAAAAATCATTAGGATATACTGGCTCTTCATGTGAGACAAACCTTGATTCGTCTATCCCCTCCTCCTGATCTCTCGATCCCTAGCTTCCTTCCTCTCCTAAGAAAAGACTCTCTAACCCACATAAATAGCATGGCTTGGTGTTTGTCAAAGACCATCTCCCTTGGCCAGAAAGAGCTGTTCTCTTGAATCTTTTCAGACCATTCGTACATGTGTCTCCGACTATCTCTCCTCAATGCCGTGTGGCTATCTCTTCTTCCTTTATCGAAGCATCCATCCTCAAGACTGTGGGATATTGATATATTTCTGACAGCATAGACAAGGCCCTCTCTCTCCACCCGTTTGCTCATATATTCGTGTTTGGTGACTTTAATGCCCATCACACCAAGTGGCTTAAAAATGCTACTGCTGACCGGGCTGGCATTCAAACACTTTAAAATTTCAATTTCTCAATCCCTCACGCAGATAGTTGAATTCCCCACAAATTGCCCTCAACCTGGCAGTAAGGCCTCTTTCTCGACCTGTTTTTACCTCCATCCCCGAGTCTTGTAGCGCCAAAGGTCTGCCCTCTTGGCAATTCTGATCACGCTGTAGTATCTGTCAACATCTCCTTCAACTCCACCCCCTGCAAAGAACCTCCCATCACAAGAACCTCGTTCTACTATCAACGAGCAGACTGGGACTCGTTCCGTGATTTCCTCCGTGATGTCCCCCTCAGGGATGTTGTTCTTTACACTCCCCCCCTGAGAATGTGCAACTGAGGTCTCATCCTGGGTTAAAGCTGGAATCGAACTTTCATCCCCTCAAGGAAATTTTCAAGTCGTTCCTCCCCTTGTTTCTCTGCTGCTTGCTCATCTGCCATTTTCCATAGGAATCACTTTTTTTTACCTATATCGTACCGACATGTCTTGACTGCAATAGACGTCTCTTTGCCTCTGCCCGTAACGAGTGTAAGCGTGTCCTCAATGAAGCTAAGTCAATATTTGCTGCTCGAATGAAGGAAACGTATTGCATCTCACAAATTTGGCTCCAAAGATTATTGGCGTCTCTGCAAGAGTGTCCTGAATAATCGAAAACCTCCATACCTCCTTTATTCAACCAGTTCGAGGTCTTGACCTCCTCTGCCGACAAGGCTGAATGCTTTGCTCGGAAATTCTCATTTAATTCAACGCTCGACTCCACCGGTGTACCCATACCAGACTTCCCTCTTAGAACTGAGGCCTTATTGAGCGGGTTACACATAACCCCGTCATTGGTATTGGGCATTATCTCCAATTTAGACCCCCACAAGGCTAGTGGTGGAGATGGCATACCAGCCATTGTCCTGAAGAAATGCGCGCCTGAACTAGCACCCGCCTCTCTCTAAACTATAATTACTGCCTCAAGGAATCATGTTTTCCTGACTGCTGGAAGTCCTCATCCATTGTTCCTGTGTTTAAGAACTCTGGAGACCCCTCTGACCCCACTAATTACCGTCCTATTAGTCTCCTACCCCTCTTCAACTAAAAGTCTTTGAAGCCCTAATCAATGCCGAAGTGGTTAATCACCTTACATCCCATAATCTGCTCTCAGACAAGCAATATGGTTTCCGCTTTGCCCGATCTACAGCTGATGTGCTTACGGCCATCACTGAAACCGTCTACCAAGCCCTTCAAAATAACGGTGAGGCTCGTGCTGTGGCCCTAGACATCTCCAAAGCATTTGATAGGGTTTGGCATGCCGGCCTTCTTCGCAAGCTCCAGGGTTATGGTGTTACTGGTCAATTGTTTGATCTAATACAATCATTCCTGTCAAACCGTGAATTGAAGGTCGTTCTCAACGGATTCTCCTCCAGTTCCTATCCCACGAACGCAGGTGTTCCCCAAGGCTCCATCCTTGGCCCCACTCTTTTCCTTATTTTCATCAATGACCTTCCTGAAGCTATAGATTCCCAAGTTGGCATCTATGCAGACGACACTACAATTTACTCCTGCCTCAAAAAACAAATCTAGTGTCGGTGACAAAACTAACCTGGCCGTTCGTCTTGAAATGGACCTCCAATCGGTTGTTAACTGGGGCAAGAATTGGCTGGTCAACTTTAACGCCTCAAAAACTAAATTACTCTCCATTAATCACCATAGAGATCCTTCCCTGCCCCCCATTAAAATGTCTGATAGTCAACTTCCTGAGAGCAACTCCCTGTGTCTGCTCGGTCTCACGTTGACTGCTGACCTGAGATGGAACAAATACATTGAGTCAATTGCTTCTTCCACCGCAAGGAAAGTTGGCTCTCTGTGCCGCGCCAGGAAATTTTTCTCCCTGAATCGATACTTCAAATATACAAATCAACCATTCGCCCTTGCATGGAGTATTGCTGCCATATATGGTCTGGAGCACCTTCTGTTTACCTCGGAGTTCTTGACAAGATCCAGAGACGGATATGTAATATAATTGGCCCTGATCTGGCATCTTGTCTGCAGTCACTCTCTCACAGACGCGCCGTCGCCTCTCTCTGTCTTTTTTTCTACAAATACTTTCATGGTAATTGCTCTGATGAGCTGCTTTCTCTGGTTCCCAGACTCCATGAATTCAAGCGCCCTACGAGGCTGGCATCCCGCTCCCACCCTTTCACACTGTAGAAACTTTTAAATGTAGCCGTCTCTTCTACTCCAATAGCTTCATACCTCGCACCTCTCGCCTGTGGAACACCCTTCCCCAATTACTGTTTCCCTGAGAGCTATAATCTCCAACTATTCAAATGTAATGTCAATCGACATCTCCAGTTACCTTGATCTACCCACTATCCTTCTCCTCATCCTTTCTTCTATCACTCCTATCTGCTCTCGCTCCAAATCTTCTGCAACCCCCTGCGCCATAGTGGCTTCACGCCTTGCTCGGGGCGTAATGCTTAAAAAAAAAAAAAAAAATATAAATATCGTTATATATATATATAAAATATATATATATAATATTTTTTTTGCCTGCAGAACATTTTATTCTGAGGTTATAATCTTAAAATATAGACAAATTCAGTTGAAATCCCGTACCTGTATTTGTATGAACAGGTGTAGTCAAACATTTGTCGTAATCCGTTTTTTCAAAATCCTCAAACACAATTTTGTTGAACGTGTCACAGTATCTGGTTGGAAATTTTTCCATAATTCCATTTTTTTTGATAATATCTTCAAACTCTTTTTCCGTCTGCTAATCTTTGTCTTTATGTTGTTTGTAATTATACTTCCTGAGTTTTTTTTTTGAGAATTGAATGTTAAAATATTTTTATACACTTACTTGATAAAAAAAATTAATAAAATATCATGTCAACCACTGTCCATTTTCTCCACATATTTTTGAAACCTTGTTGGTTCTCCCATGCAATTTCAACTTTTTTTTAATTGCCCATATGATTTGATTTTAGAAAGAATACCATCGTATTATAAATTTGATTGTAATGTATATTGGGCCCACCCAATGTAACTTTGTTAAATTTTGTTTTTAACTTAACACCTATCTGTATAATTTGTGCAAATTTTTAAGTTGTTCATTCAAATTCTTCAAAAGTAACAAATATCTTGAAAAACCCCCCTTCAGTTTGTTAGAATGGCATGTTGGCCTCAGAATGGGTGAATTTTTTATTTTTCACAATATATCATTAGATTCTATTTTGTAAAAATTTTAAATGACTGTTCTGTTTAGAATAATTCATGATAATCTAGTTATGTATTCATTAATGTCAGCTATAGAAAAATATAATGGTCAGGAATTTATTCAAAAAATTGATAATTTAAAAAAAAAAATTTCAAATTTGCCATTAACAGATACTATTTCCTTTTTGAATATTATTATTATTTTATTATTTTTTTATTTCATTTGTCTTTGTTTTGTAAAATCTAAACATAATTATTATCGTCATCGCAATTTATCCAGCCTGAACTAATGATGTTAAAAGTATCACCGAGTTTCCCTACATTGTGGGAATAACTTTGTTTAAAACATCATATAAATTAAGATTAGTGGCTAAGGATGCTTATAAGAATCCAACAAGATTGCTATCAAAATGAAAAAAAAAAATTGAAAAATCTGAACACTTTTTTTCCATATAATTAAATAAATATACTGGAGTGTCAAAATAAATAATATTTGTATTTTAAAATAATTGTTACTTGTTATATTTTTTTAAATTGTATCAATAAAATTTTTGTTCAGGAATTTGGTATAACTATTTTAAATCGTAACCCTGTGTATAAAAAAAAATTTCATGGTATCTTGAATAATGGAATATGTCAAATTGGAATGAAAACCTTTATCGCCGTTCTTCATCCAAAAATATTTAGAATGTTATATTTAAAATTATTTATACTTATACAATGCTGTATGATGTAGTGTTATAATATATTGCCTCCCATTTCAAATGTTACAGTGAGTTGTCAGGAAATATGGTTCAAAGTGGTATAAATATATTTGAGCCCATGCATATCCCTTATTGAACTTATGCTAAATAAATCACTTCAAATAGTCGTAGCTTATTTTATTTAGTAATGTCGCTTTTACCCCCGTTTTTGTCTGTAAAATTTATCATGTTTTTTGAATGTTCTATATAAAAATATTAGCCATTTGCTAAAAGTTTGATATTCCTGACAGTACCTGTCCTATGACTGTTGCCATCCATCTATTAAATACTTCTAACAGAGGACCGAATTCTGATTGATATGCCCTCAAATATATATTCTCCATGTCTTTCAGTAGAAACAAGTTTTCAATACTATCAAAAAACTATATTTTTTCAAAATTGTTGTATTCAAAAAAGTATAGTTGTCCAGGTTGATATCTTTAATTCCTGTATAATGCCTGCCAATGAATCCAATACTCCTTAAATTTGAAGATTGGATCATTAAACAACCTCAAATTGTTCTATTAAAGATCCTGATTTAAATATTTTTTCCTTATATGCAACAATTTAATTTTTTTATAAATTGAAAAAATATTTCAATATAATTTAAGGATTAGCATCAGGAAGAGGCAGTTTCCTCTGTTATAAAATTTTTTATATATCTATTTTTTTTTTTGGGTTTTTAAATAAACCAAAAGTGGAACAGATCTAAGTTTTTTAAATAAAATTTGAGAAATACTTAAAAAATAATTGATAAAAATTCCATTATAGAATCTTGGTATTTGAAACCATTTTTGCTTGATTAATAAAGTCTTCAATTGTCATGGCCATGTATTTGTCATGAATCTGATTAAATTCAATGATTAAGAAGATTTTTCTCAACTGCACTTAATGTCGACATTGATGATTTTTTTATAAATATATATATATATTTTCAGTTGCTTTTAAATTAATTTTGGTATAATATTGCAATTTAAATCCATTATTTGTATTAGTAATCTTTTCCAAAAAAAACAAAATCAAGTGGTTGAATGGAGCCCTTTTCTGTCAAATTATCTGTCTTTTTTGAAAAAAATAATTATAAAACTGCCAAAATCAATATTCAACCCAATGATGAATAATTCCTCAATTGAAGGTTTTAATGGCAGTGTTGATTAGTGGCTTCTGTAATTTTAGATACATTCCCATAGGAATATACATTATTCGAACATTAAGATGAGCAGATGATAGTTTGTGAAATTCCGTCACACAGTTGACGTTAATAATATCCCATCTTATTTATATTTTTATATAGCATTATTTATATTTCTCATCTTAAAATGTTTTCGGTTTTTAAATCTGATTTAATCCAAGTTTGGTAATCATTCGGTAAACCTGTATTTTACCCATAAATAAAAATTTTAATAATAATCATAATAATAAATTTTTGCAATAGTTCAGGCAATGGATTTTTAGCAGCCATGAACTCAATTTTTCAGGCATATGTATTTTAATGGATGCCAAGGACTTATATTTTTTTTTTTTTTTTTTTTTTTTTTGTGTGTGTGATTTTAAGATTAACCTTTTAATTTGTTTTTAAAATAATTTTTTTTTTTTTTTTTTTTTTTTTTCTTCATTTCTGAAGATATTCTAAAATTTTTTTTTTTATAAATTTACAATAGTTAATTTATATATTTTGTTTTTTGGGGTTGTTAATAAATCTCTTTCATTCTGTATACATAATTCAATAATGGGCAAACTTATATTTTTATCTTCTCATAAAAATAAAAAAAATTTTCCTTGTGTAAATAAACTTAAATTCTTTTAAAAATATCTAAAATTTTGCATTTATAAAAATTTTTTTTTTGTATTTTAATATTAAAATTAAATGCTGTTGATTCACCTGGACTAAATTAACCATTCAGCAGTGTTTTTTATATGGAATAGGAAAAAAATTTATATTTTTGATAACTCCGTTGCAATATTTAAAAGACATTGCATTTATAAAAAAAAGTGATTTTCGGAAAATAACCAAAATGTAGATTTTCGGGAGTGCCTATAAATGTATCATTCTTGACAGGATTTATTCCTTGAGATAAATTTAATATTTTCCAAAATTAAAGACCTTTTTCAATACGAACCATTTCAAGGTATTCCATGATACCATTTTACTACAAATTTAATGGAATTGGTTGCATGTAATTTTCCATCTAGGTGCAACTTTGATTACAAATAAATATATATTCAAAATATATATAAAATTTATAATATATAAGATATATATATATTATAGAGATATGTGGATATTTTTGTATAATCATATAAGATATATGTGTGACCTTATGTGTGTATATATATTTTACATATGTAAAAAAACCCGTAGTTATAATGAACATTGTCAAAATTATGTAATGTAATGTGTATATATGTATATTTATGTATGAAATATATGGATGTTTGTATGGAAATAAATGGATGGAATTATATGTATTTATATATATATATGTTATGTATATAAATGAACATGTATTTTTTGTATGTATATATAAATATATATTGTATATATATGTATATGTTTTTAAAAATATATGTAATATATAGTTAGACGGATAGATATATAAAAATATTGTCTATTTGTTTAAATAATATTAATAGATCATCAGTGTTTTTATAAATATATGTTTATGTGCAATGTGCCATATCATATCATAATAAATGTTATAAATATATATTCAGGAATACCTTCACATAATGGATGTATGCAATATATATGGATGTATGTATGTTCTATCATTTTTTATATTTTTATATTTTTATTATATATATATATATATAAATATATATATATATATATATATATATGTGTTGTGAAAGTAATTGTATAAATGTATGTAAATTAATATATATATAACCATGTGTGTAAAAATGTATAAATATTGTGTGTGTATATAAAAATTGTAAACAGATAACCATATATATATATTTGTGTGTGTATGTTGTATATATGAACAGTGTGTATGGATCCTGAAAGAAATATAACATATATATAGTTGGATGAATGTGTGTATATGTATATTTGTATATATATATGATATATATATATATATGTACATGTGTGTACATAAAAATATGTAAATATATATTTATATGATTGTGTGTATGTTGTGTATATGTATATATATCATTTGTGTAAATATGGAGTATGATGAATATGTGTATGTGTGTGATATGTGACTATATTTTATGTTATGGTGTATATGTGTGTATATATGGATATATGTATGTGTGTACATGGGTATATGTATGTATGGGTACATGTATATGTTATATGTGTTGTGTGTATTCGCATGTGTTTTTGAACATAAAAATATAGGTCCTTGCTAGATTAGATAATCGTTATATTTATTTTTTATATTTATATTTGATTTGTAACCTGTAGTCGATATTAAATTTGTCAAATTTTCTCAATTACACAGCGGCCCTTTCAGTAAATGTCCTTCAATTTTATTTTCCTTCATTCGTCCCATCTCTCCCCCCACCTCGTTTCTTTCCCTCCTCTTATTCTGATCTTCAACATTAGATTGTCTATGGTGTGTGTATGTCACCACGAAATGTATTTTTATGCATTAGACATCCGTCAACATTCATTTTTCTCTCTACCATAAACCCTTCCACCCACCTCTCCTAAAATTCTCTCTGTTAAGGTTTAATCTCCTCCTTCTCTCATCTGTTACCCTCTCTCTAAATTCTGCTTTTATTTCAGAGTTGTTTTTTTTTCCGTTGTTTTTTTCTTTTTTTTTGAATTTGTAGGTCTGATGAATTGGATCGTATTTACGATTCCAATGGAATAAATTATGACCATGGAATATTAGTGTTTAAGCCTTTTTATTATATATATATATATATATATATATATATATATATATATATATATATATATTTCAATTATATAATCATGGACAGAACATACTATAAAACAAAAATTCTAGAAACACTAGAGGATATATATATACATACAAATTAATTGACACTAACATAAATACAAAACATTATAACAAAAATTATGAAACTCTGCACAACACATAATAAAATATTAACAAAAAAAAGAAAGGATTTCCTAATAAACTTTGTACCAAAAACAAGTAATTTCTACAGACTACCTAAAGTTCATAAATATTCATTTTAAATAAAAATAATATCCAGACAAAATATCTGAATACATTAGCATCCCAAACCCCAGTGACCTTACATTTTAGACCAATAGTAGCAGGACCAGTCTGTCCCACTAGCAAACTCTGTAACCTAATAGACATAATATTGCAACCATATACTAAACAAATTAAAAAAACATCAGAGAAAATATCCATTTCCTTAGCTGCATACCAAAAAAAGATGTTTTTTAAAAACATTATAGCAACTTTTTATGTTCAGTAGCCTATACAGTAACATACCCCATGAACTAGATTAAAAATAATCTCATTCTGGATTGAAAAAATCCAGAAACTACATCCGATTATTCACTAAAGAGTTCATTATCGAATAGTATAGACCTTTTTCTAAACAATAACACCTTTGAATTTTTGTATTTTAAACTATATCCAAACCCTAATTACAAAAGTTCATAAAAAAAAAAAAATGGCACCAACATAAGCCACCCTAACATTAGCTTACCTAGAAGAAAACCTCTATGAAAATTGATAGAACAAATATATGGGGACAAATATAAAACCCAATTCACTAAATCTTGGAAAAGATATCTAGAATGATTGCTTCATCTTTTGGAAATCCTCATGGGGGTGATATTAACCAATTCCATACACAACTTCAAAACTTACAATTTCTAATCAAATTCATGACAAGAATATAATTTTAATTTTGAATTACCATTTTTTATATAAAACATTAAAATAAAACAACCACATAATCAGATATCTACCACAAACCCCACACACACAATACCTTCATTTCAAAGCCATCACCCAAAAAAGTTGCCTAAAAATCCATCCCCTATTCCCTAGCATTTTAGACAAATTGTACAATAGTGACTGACAAACATCTCCGAAAAAAAATTTATAAGAACTAAGATAAAACTCTCAAAAAAAAAGGCTACCCCACAACACTAATAAACAAAGGTTTTGAACTCAAAAAAAAATTCCTCTAGACCAACTTAGAAATAAAAAAAAAAAACGTCGAACAAACTTCTAGCATATGTCTCAACATACAACAAAAACAATCCAGAAATATTCCCAGAAATTACAAAAATCTAGACTTACTTAGCAAGAATAATAAACTGAATAATATACTAAAAAAACAACCAAAATAATTAAAAGCAAACGCCAATCTAGAAACCTAAAACATATTAACCTCATCTAAATTTAACCAACACAAAATACAGGGAGTCACAAAATGCAACAAAAAAAAGATGTGGGGTTTGTGACATCATTATAGAAGGAAACTCCTACACTTTTGAAAACCCAAAAAAAACATTCACAATAAATAAAAACTTAAACTGCAACTTCAAAAATGTAATTTATGTACTTAAATGCACAAAATGTAAGAAGTCATATATAGGCATCAGCCAACAACTGAACAACATTCCCTCTCCTACACAAAAGCAATATAAAATTGAGACAAAAGAAAAACTTTTTGTATCACAACACATTTTCAAATGTAACCAGGGTAAATTTAATATAATGCCGATATATCAAACAGACAATTACTCGTATCTACAAATACAGGAAAAAAACTTTATAAACAAATTTAAACCCAAACTAAATAGATCATAACCCCCCACACAAAAAAACAAAAAACACACACAAAAACACAAATACAATGATCAAATCACTCACATACATGGACGCAAATGTCATATAAAGGAGACACGAGGATATATATATAGATATATATATATATATATATATATATATATATATATATATATATATATATATACATTTAAATAAACAAACACACACACAAAACACAAACATTACAACATTTTATAAATGTATAACTGTATGTGTTGTGTGTACATGTGTATGTATGTGTGTGTAAATGTGTGTGTGTGTATTTCCATGGATGTTAAATCTGTGTGTGTTTGTGTGTGTATTTGTGTGTGTATATATATGATTTTTAATGGGATATTTTATATCATGTGTTTAAAATGTTTATATGTATGTTATAAATAAATTTTCGTACATAATTTAGATATATATATATATATATATATATATATACACATGTGCTGACAGAAACACACCAAAATGGAAACAGATCCAAGAACACACATAGGGGTCAGTAAAACATTAAAAGATAAAATGCCGATAACTAATTTATCATCTCGCTGGACCAACCTTAATTGTTTTATGACCCTTCACGCAGAACTCTTCATTGCCAATTCAAGAAAAGGAAATTCGGATTACCAACACAAAAACAGAAAATGTCTCATATCGAGAATATTTAACATTGAACATGAAGAAAAAATTAATTATTTTTTTAATAATATGTGGAAATCTCCACTTTTACCTGAAGACGGTCGAACCAGACCAGAAACACGTGTAGTGAAAATTATGTAAAACAAAGCATAATATTTTTTTAAATAAATCCACATTACAACCAAAAAACGTTTGCGGCACCTCTCTTCTTCTTTTAATATATATATATATTTTATCTCGTTGGAACCACTATATTATATTTTCTTATATATATATATATATATATATATATATATATATATATATATATATATATATATATATAAAATTATGTTTTCTCTTTTTAAATTATAAAATGTTCCAATAATTAAAACTTTGATATTGTAACATGTTATATAAAATAAATTAAATTCCGGATATCCAAGAAAAATGTGTTTTTTTAAATTATGCAATTAAAATAACAAAAAATATGGATGTTTTAAATAAAACAATTTTATGTAAAAACAGTGATGGGGTTCAGTAAAAATCCAATTATTTGGAAAAAATAAATTTTTTCATTTTATTATTTTAGATTTCCAAATAAAAAAAAAATTTTTTTTTTATAAAAAAATATATTAAAATATATAAATTTATTTTGTCTAATTTTTAAATGAAGTTAATATTTTGAGTAAATTCCTTTAAAACTCATTTTTATTATTATTTATTCCAATTAATAAATTTTAATTAAAAAACAATTCAAAGAAATATAATATTTTTTTTTGTTTATCTTTTTTGATATATGATGTCCTTATAAACATTATTAAAAACAACAGTTAAAATTTTTTTTTATTTTTTTTTTAAAACCTGTTATATTTTGCTGGAATCTTATTTATTGTTGGGACTTTATTTTTTTACCAAAAAAATGCATTTTAATCAATTAAAATGGTTATATAAAAAATTGAATTTTTTAAATAGGGCTGATATGATTCTGTTACATAAATAATATTGTTGGTTTTGTCATTTTTGGAATTTACAATGTGTTGACACAAATTTTAAAAAATGGATATCCTAGTGATATTCTTGATGTTTCATTAAAAAATAAAAAAAATTAATTTTTTAAATGAACAAACAAAAAAATTTTTTCATAAAATCAATTTTATTTTGAAACTTCCATTTATGGATTTTAATAATTAAATAAAATTTTTTTCTTTTTAATTGTTAAAAATTTGCTTTTTTATCACTTTAAAAAATGCTTTTTTAACATTCATAAAATATTTTTTATATATTTATATTTAGAAAATTTACCCTTTATCATTTTTATTTCTTCCTATATAAATAATGTTTATATTATATATATTTTTATTTAAATATTTTTTTATATATTTAATTCATAAGGAAATAAATATATAAATTTAAATTGAAAATATATAAATTTCATTTTTTTAATTTAAATATAAATATTAAAAAATATTAATAAAATATTTTAAATTTATTTAAATTTTGAATATATCATATATTATTTTAAAATAATTTTTATTTAATAAATTTTATATTTATTCAAAATTGTAAATAACAAAATTCAGTCCAAATTGGTAAAAATAATGCGAAGTCTTTTATGTAATTGAAGAAATTTTATTTGAGAAAAAATTAAAACCTGTTTAATTCGGTCCAAAAGCCGTAACATATTTGTTCAAAAAGGCATTAATATAAATATGATTTTTAATGGTTGGAATAGAAAATAATTCTATATTCTATTATGGCTTTTATTTAGATATCATATAGTTTTTAAAATAATTTTTTTATATACTGTGCATATATATATATTTATAAATATATATATATATATATATATATATTTATATATATATAATTTTAATCATTTCATTTTTAATGTTTTTGTTTTGTAATATATTTATTTTTTTTTTCAATCAATATATTTGCAATAATTATTAAATACTATTTCCCAGAATAAACCTTTAAAAATTATGAACCAATTTTTATAATAAAACCATTCATAACTATTCTGTAAATTTTGTCATCTTGAATTTTTATTTCTTTCAATTTTTTTTTATAATGTTTTATGAAAAATTTTAATCTAAATTGGATTTTTAATCTAGAATGTTTTCCAAAAATTTATTTAAATTTTATTTATATATATATATATATAAATATATAAATATATATATATATATTTATTCCATTTTGTAAAGTAAGATATAAAATTAAAAATTATAGATTTTTATTTTTTTTAAAAGTTTTTAATGTAAAATTTTATAAGTTTTATATATTAATAAAATATATTGATATTTAAAATTTTTTTTTTTTTTTTTTTTTTTTAGATTTTTATAAAAAAATCTAACCAAATTTCAAAATATAGATGTTAAAAACCCCAAAGTTAATTTTTCAATTAAATTAAAAGCATTAGTTCCATTTCATCTTCAATGCAAAAATTTTTTTTTAAAAATTAAAAAATTTTCAACATTTTTAAAGACACAGCTAAAAAATACGTTTCCATGGTTAAATTATATTCTAAAAATTGAACAATATGATGTCTAGATTTTTTATATGTCAAATATCATTGTTATCATTATTATATATAATTTGGTATATATATATATATATATATATTTTTTAATTCAACCTAATTTCATTGAATGGATGTCGTCTTTTTAAAAAAA
The DNA here is from genome assembly GCA_903632075.3 of Acanthosepion pharaonis. Taxonomy (NCBI): domain Eukaryota; kingdom Metazoa; phylum Mollusca; class Cephalopoda; order Sepiida; family Sepiidae; genus Acanthosepion; species Acanthosepion pharaonis. The sequence goes on along the minus strand of CAHIKZ030002747.1, from coordinate 52,097 downwards.
AAAATTAAAATTATGATCAAAAATTTCAATCTATTTTTTAAATTTTTTTATGATCATTGAAAGGGTAAATAAATAAATTAAAGAAAAAATTTTTAATTTGTGGATTAATACAAAGGAAGTTAGTAAAACTGGTTTACTCAAGAAAAAGGAAAAAAAAATTGTTCATAACATTAATCCAATTTGATATTATATCAATCGATTTCAAAAGAACTATTATATATAAATATTTATATAAATATAAACTATACATATATTACAGATGGAAAAAATAACATTATTCTATATAAAAAATAATAGTAAACATTTAAAAGGTTAGGAATGGGTTAAAAATATTAAAATTTCACAATCACTAGACTCAAATAGCTGAGTCTTCTGATCTCATTGGCCTTTTTATATTTATAAACCATTGTTCACTATGAAATTAATAAAATGATATTGGTTTGTACAGAGACGATGGACTTAAAATTATTAGAAACTCAAAATAACTTCAAAATAGATAGAATTAGAAAGTTATTATATAAAGAATTTAAAAGCATGGGCTTAAAAAATTTAGTTAAAACTAAATTAAAAAAAAAGTGAAAAGATGAGATATAACATTAGATCTAAATAAAATACATACACACCAAAAAAACCCAACACCAATCTTTATATATATACATCCTAAATCAAATCACCCCCCCATCTATAATTAAACATATACCGTTATCTATCAGTAAACGAATTAGTAAAAATTCAGCAAATGAACAAGATTTTCATGAGCATATCAATTCCTATAATAAGGCTCTAAAAGATAGTGGCTACAAAAAAACCCAAAACTAACTTATATAAAAAATGAAAAATGGAAAATGCGAAAATAGAAAAAACAGATGTAGAAAAATTTTTATTTGGTATACTCCCCCATATAACCAAATGGTAAAAAACAAATTAGGACATAAATTCCTCGCATTAATAGTCAAGCATTTTTCTAGTGAAAGTAAACTAAGTACTATTTTCAATAAAAAATGAACCAAAAAAAGTTATAGCTGTACAAAAAACTTAGAAAAAATCATTAAGAACCATAATGCTAATATCTTAAATAAACACTTTATACCAAAACCAAAAAAAATTTAGACAATGGAAAAATAAAAATAAAAAAACATGATGGAAATAAACAAAAAATTATGTAACTTATTGAAAAAAAAAATTGCCCACTACAAAATAAATGTTTACACTGAATCATTAGTATACCAATGCAATATCTCTTCGATTGAAAATCCTGATAACATAAAAATATATATAGGTTGCACTAGCCATGAATTCAAAAAAAGATTCAACCAACATCAAACTTCATTTAGAATAAATAAATATAAAAATACAAACATCTCTCTCAAAATATTTCTGGCATCTAAAAGAATCAAATAAAACACCTACAGTAAAATGGAAGTTAATAAGAAAAAACTAGAATTTGTAGATCATTAAACGACCCGTGTCCTTTATGCATACAAGAGAAAACTATATATTACTAAGTTTATAAAAAAAAAAATTTACTGAATCAGAGAAATGAAATAGCTATTATATGCCGTCATTGTCAAAAATTTTCCTTAAATAATATTTAAAATATATAAATAAAAAAAATAAAAAACATATATTTTTATTGAAATAATAATAGTATAAATGTTTTTTTATTTAAATTTAAAATTGTATTTAAAAAAATATATTCAAACATTAAAAAAGAATTTTTAAAAATTTTAAAAATAAAATAAAAAAACGTATCCTAACCTTTTACACCTTTTAATAAAATACTACTACAAACACTTGAATGAATCCAATAAAACACCTAAAAAAATGAAATTATAACAAAAGCTAGATGATGTAAATAATGTATGACCCATTATTCTTTGTACATAAATATTAAAAACTTTTATTATATAAGGTTAAAATTTATTTAAAAAAAATAAATTAATTAATTAATAAATAAAGTTTAATAAATCTAAGAAATGAAATAGATAGTTTTGTAGTCTGTGCCATTTATATTACTTAAATAATATTTAAATATAAAAGTTTAAAAATTGTAATTTACATATACTTTGATATGGAAAAATAATTTTACTTACTATGAGTAATTATCCTTCTGTTATAAAGTAATATATTCTATTAAAAATATAACAATGAAAAATTTTAAAATTTTAAAGTTATAATTTTAAAATTGTAATTAAAATTGTAAAATAAAATGAATTCTAACCTGTTATTTATACATACATATGAAACTTTATTACTTAGGTTACATATATTTGAAATAAATAAAATTAATTAATAAATAAATAAAGTTTACTAAATCTGAGAAATGACTTAGCTAGTTTTTGTAGTAAGTGCCATTAATATTACTTAAATAATATTTAAATTTAAAAGTTTAAAAAAAAAATTGTAATTTACATATACTTTTGATATGGAAAAATAATTTTACTTACTATGAGTAATTTTCCTTCTGTTATAAAGTAATATAGTCTATTAAAACTAAACAATGAAAATATTTTAAAATTTTAAAGTTGTAATTTTGAAATTGTAATTAAAATTGTAGTTAAATTGAATGAATTCTAACCTAAATTTCTTTTAAATAATACTACACGCACTTAAAAAAATCCAAAAAAAAAAACACCTATAAAAATAAAATTAATATGAAATGCCATAAGATGTAAGCTTTTGAATGACCCATGTCCTTAGTACTTACATGAGAAACATTATATTACTAGGTTTATATATAAAAAAATAAAAGTTTACTAAATCAGTGAAATTAAGTAACCATTTTTTGCCGTCATAGTCATAAAAAAAAAAAAAAAAAAACCTCATATACATACTTAAACTTGATGTTAAAATAATCCTACATAATATAATGGATTTTAATACATTTAACTGTTCTTAAAAAAAAAATATAGTAAAATAAAAAATTAAAAAGGAGAATATTTCAAATCGTAGTTAAATAAAAAGTATTAGGAGAAAAAAAAAAAAACAAACCTTGAAAATCTTTAAATTTAAAAATGACGTTTAAAATTTTTTACCGTTAACAATTTTTTTTTTTTTTTTTTTTAAAATCAGACGACATCCATTCAACTGATGTTAGGTTTCATTGTAAAATACATCCCTACCCCTTACCAAATTGTAGCTAATAACTGATACAATGATACTGACATAAGGAAAATCTAGACATCCCTTGTTCAATTTAAGTAGAATATTCTGTAACCATGGAAATGTGATTTTAGCTGTGTCTTTAAAACCCGGTAATTTTTAAAAGTTACTCCAAGCGAAAAAAAAAAAAAAACCATATTCTAAATAATATATATATATATATTAAGGTACCATTGTGATCAGTGCAATAAGAATTTATTATATATTAATTGTTAATCACAAAACAGAAATGAAGCATGGAGATTAATGTTATTAGTCCGGAATTCTTAATGCCAAATAGTCCCAGACCCAGCACATTCTACACCCTCCCTGAACTACACAAACTCCCTAAAATAATCACACAACCACCAACCTTTCTATAGATGGCATCAACAACAACTCACATAAGATGCAGCTGGCCTATAGTTTCTGGTATAGGAACCCTGTCACAACACAATCTCTGGTTACATTGGCGACATACTCAAACCTCTATTACCCTTTATCCCTAGCCACATTAAAGACACTACACATTTCCTGAGAATCCTTAGTAACATAGGAAGTTTACCCAGACAAAGCATTCCTTGTGACCTTAGATTTTTCGTCCTTATATTCCTAACATTCCACATAAGGAGGGCATGCTAGTCTGCAAGAATTTTTTGAGCAAAAGGAGACTTCCGCGAGCACCAGATCGGAGATATCTCAAACTTTATACATTTCATACTCACACATAACAACTTCCAGTTCAACAAGCACCATTTTTCTTCAAGAGGCACAGCAATGTAAACTAAAATGGCCCCCAGCTATGCTAACCTATACATGGATACCCTTGAACAAGATGTTTTGTAGATACCATCTGGCACTACTACACTACCACAGGTATATAGACAAGATCTCCTTCATATGGACACATGGAGAGAACAATTTTCTAGATCTTAAAAATAACCACACCATGAAATTCACTATGGAATATTCCACCACTTCCATTCCATTTCTGAACATAATGGTATGTCTCAAACAGCCACATCTCCACTACACTTTACACCAAGCCTACTGATGTATCACTGCTACCTCAATTTCAAAAGTTGCCACCCCACAAATCTAATGAAATCTATAGTCTGCAGCCACTGTTTACACATCTCTTCTCACAAGGAAGATTATAACTTGAACATTGGACAACTCTACAATCACTTCCTAAATAGGAATTACCCACCCAAAATAATCAAAGAATCCATCACCAAAGCTTCCCAACTTAACAGAAACATTCTCCTCAACTATGTAACCAAATAAAAGAATTCCAAAATCCCTACTGTCTTTTATTTTAATCACAATATACTTAAACTTTCCCACACATTAACGAAAGATTTCCAATACATAAAATCAAACACTCTCAGCCATTTATTTAGTGATAACCCCTCCCCCATGCATGAGGTGACAGACCGCCCAGACATCTCCCCCC